>JAYXIM010021797.1:0-298619 GCA_037575425.1 Anastrepha fraterculus | reverse complement strand
AACCGGTCTTAGTGTCTGTTTGTAAATAAGCAGTTTGTGACGGATCGATAAGCTTGAGCGCCGACCAGTGAGGTAATATAGTTTATTTAATTTCAAGTCAAGCTCTTCTAGTTTTTTCTTGACATGAGCTTTTCAACGCAGTTTGAAATCAGGTGGCATGCATGGGGGCTTTTGTTTAGCTTCATTCTCCTTCTACAAAATATTGCAAATCGAGCAAGTGGCAGGAAATTTCGGAGGAGTCTCGAAATAAAGTTATTTCGAATAGGTTGGAGTTTGACTACCATGCGGAAATGCAAAGCTTCGAAACACCGCCACGAAGCACCATTTAATAGAAAAATTTTTTTCTAATAGCGGTAGCTCCTCGGCAAACAATGGCAACATCAAAATGTATTGCTGTCATGAAAACGTTCCTCATAAAAAAACATTTTTTTCCATGCTAACGGCCCAACGCTTGAATGCTTGAAGGTAAGAAAACACAGAAAGCGTCAGCAGAAAAGTTATTAAAAGTTAAAGCAAGTTTTCCGCTACGCGGGTCGTTTTTACGATTTCAAATCTCACTATAAATGAATTATCCAAATAAATTCAAATGCAAAATGGAAATTCAACTTCAAATTCTCTTTATTTTACTACATTAGAATTAAGTGAGCCATAAATTTGCATACGAGAAAAAAATTAAAAACTCTTGAGAAAATTTCTTGAATTTTGTGGATTTAGAACCCATTTAGAAATATAAATTCCTATGTCCGCCAATATAATATTTGCATTTGAGTATATGTATAGGTACACTTGTGATCACATAATTAAATCACTTTATCTTTTTTACAATATTCGCAATACTTTACATGCTAATTTTTTCCTTTTTTTATAAAAACACGCTTCGTTGAATAACAGAAGATTTACAAGTCAAAAAGTTTCACCTTTTAATCAGATTTTTTAAAAACTTCTGGGTATGCAGTTTTCTAGTCCATCCGATGTTAATATAATAAAGTGTAAGTTTGAGTACCTCAAAAACGCGATGATTTGTAACAATTTTTTGCATACGATGTTCAGCATTTTCTTCCATATAAAATACTACAAATACGGGCGTGTACGTCCTATGGATGCAACTTCTCCATTGTAAAAAGGCAAACTGACTTAATTATGTGAGCACAAGTGTACAAGGAATATGTATGTATGTATATATTAAGTTGGAAAGTGCAAATAAACATTTTAATATTTAACCCTCATGCATAAACATAGAAACGAGTGCATACCCTGCAGGGAAGCCCCAAAGTAACCATATTCTAGTTGAGATGCTGGTATTTGGTATTTAAGAGAAGAAAGCATACTAGTTCGTCATTGAATAGAGTAATACCAGTAATAAGATGATAAATTATCTGCAAATTTTACTTGATTTATGTTTTTTTTTTAATAAGAAAATTTGCGTTTAGATAAGAAAGTAGACACTGATAAATAGATTTATGTGAAAAACTTGCTTCAGATTCAGTAATATATGCACAAACGATCGCGTTTCAGAATTGAAGCTGTTCCAAAATTTTGGAAATCCGTTTCTGTATCAACTGCGCCCTGGAGCCACCTAGCGACTAATTATTTAGCAAACGTATTCCTCCTCATGCTATCAATATACAATTCGAATGTGAGCCAGATCGAGCATGAAATTTATTTCGTGCAAACACACAAAAATACAATAAAGAAGAATGAGCCAAATCGGTCAATCCGTTCTACAGTTTGATGTTATATACAGTCATGAACTAAATGATTTTTATTTATAAGATCTGCCCGTATACAACAAAAACTGCTGAAATTTGGGAAACTTTCCAGTCAGGTCAATTTCTTCTTGATTGGCGCGATAATCGCTTAAACGAGTTTAACAAAGCGTATCAGTTGTTTCTTTCTCGGCCGCCAATTGGACACACCAAGTGCAGCCAAGTCCTTCTCCACCAGATCTCTCCAACGCAGAGGATCTTGATTGGCTGCACTTCGTCTATGTCCTCGTAAAGCTCATACAGCTCATTGTTCATCGCCTACGTTGCCAATGTGAAAAGGTCCAAAAATCTTCTAAAAAAATATTTCTCTCAAACACTCCAAGCGACGCCTCATCGGATAATGTAACCGGTAGGACGGGCATCATAAGAGCCTCATAAAATATTAGTTTTGTTCGTCGAGAGAGGACTCTATTACTCAATTGCCTACATAGGCCAAAGTCCAAAGTAGCAATCAGTTACTTAGTCGAAATCACTTGTGATTTAGCAAAATTCTGAGAGGCAGTCGATATGGAGAGAAATTGTAATTGTCAGTTCATTAATACAAGGTTTTCTTAAGCGGTTAGGGGTCTGAGGCCCGCAAATATGATGATTTTCAATCATTTTTTTTTTTTGCTAGTCAATTGCTTTATTTTACAAAAATAAAAACATAGAATTAATACATCATGTTTCGACTTGATTTAAGTAAAATTTCAAAACAAAAAAATAATAATTCTAAAAGTTATCGATGTTTGTGAAGAGCCCGTTTCTCTGGAAGTCCCTTGCGGTGATCATCACAAGTCCTCAAAATCAATTGGACAAGAGAAATTAGTTTTATTAATAGATAATCTTGTGCCTGTTCGAAGCTTTTGTTTTCAAAATTAACTATATGGTGGCCTCAGGAAATATTTTTCAGATTTTCTAGAAAAACCGCCAATTAATTGTTAAAAAAATCGAAAATTTGGGAAAAAAATCTTTGTAAAAAACTCGTGCCTGTTTTTATGTTTTTTCAAAAGCAGTACAAATTTTATTAAAATCTACCAAGCGGTTTCTTTCTTTTTTTTTATGAGGAGCTTTTTCATGGTAGAAATACTCTCGGAGGTTTGCCATTGCCTGCCGAGGGACGACCGCTATTAGAAAAATGTTCTTAATTTTGGTGTTTCACCGAGATTCGAACCAACGTTCTCTCTGTGAATTCCGAATGGTAGTCACACACCAATCCATTCGGCTACGGCGGCCGAATAGTTTTGAGAAAAACGCATTTAAAGTTTTGTAAACGCTACGCGGCGCCCGAGCGCCAATTGTTAATTGTTGAGTAACTTCAAATGTATTTGTCGGAATCAGTTCAAAATTTCACACAATATATTTAAGATATTATACTTTAAGAATACGCAAAAAAATTATTTTTTTAAATTCTGAATAAGCTAATAAGTAATACTGGGCCAAAACTTTATTAAACCAGCATTGGAACAATGTAGAGGGTCTTAGACACTCCAAAAGTTCTTAAGTTTCAACGCTAAAAGAGCCAACATGGCCTCACGTTAAACAACAAGAGCATTCGCACTCTCACAGGCGCCCTCACGGGTCACTTCATTTGCAACAAACACTTACATAAATTAGGCATAACTAACACCAGCACCTGCAGATTCTGCTGCGAAGATGAGGAGTCTATGGAACATCTCATTATCGAATGTCCGGGGTTGACGCACAGAAGGAAAAGGTTTTTAAACAAGTTCATGCTTACAGATGTAGACCTTCAATCACTCCCTCAGAAGGAGCTGGTACAATTCATAAGCATACTTAACAGTCAATAGACAGCATAGGGTGCACAATAGATCAATATGGTCGCAGTGCTAAAGGGCTACTCCTTAACCCTTTACAACCATTAACCATTAAGCTAATAAGTCCAATAACTCCAAAGAAAACTGAGCAACCATGCCAAAATTAGCTTATTCTAATAAACTTTCCACATTCAAGATGATGATGATCATTGTCTCCACTATTCTTAAAATTTTTATCTAAGCAGGTTACTCCAACATTTACTGAGAAAATTTCTTCTATTTAGGTTTCGGCGGGAACGTAGGCACTTCGGACAACTATTTTTAACTATGTATGTATGATATAATTCCACTAATAAAGGCGCAGGCGCGGGTACCAAAGGTAAAGGATCTCACACAAGCTTGTTTTATTATATGATTTTAGTTGACTAGATTTGACTTTTCTTTGAATTAATTCATATTTTCATGAAATGTACTCACTTCACATGTAGCCTCGCACCACGGGACTGGTATTTTGATAATGCATGGCCGGATAAATTGAATTGTAGGACATCCGCGTGTTAAAAATACCACCTGCTAGCATGGAGAGCAGGTATAACGCAAACTGGTTGAGCTGAAAAGTGAACTAGTTCCCAACTAGTATTTTTTCCGACAAGGTATGTGCATTACTTCAAATTTAAAAAAGCTGTCTGCACAAATACATGCATTCATTTTAGTCAAAATCATAAGCGTACACTTATGGCTGAGAGCGCGCACGCTTGACAATTTCGCCAAATAAAATTGATATTTATTTATGCAGCTTGCTAGTGAATTGCACAAATATCACGTTTGTTTATCTGTTATGAATTGCTTGGACAATAAACTTTACGTAGTGTAGTTGTCGTAGCGCGGGAAAGTTTTGTCAGCAACACAAACTCTTGATTTTACGATTTTGCACAGATATGTGGTTTAGTAGTTTTAAAACAGGAACAAAAACGCATTATAAAATTTGGTGTGGTCTTTAATTCATCAGAAGTTGAGCCTATTGCTGAAATTTATGGAAAGATTATAAGTGAAAAGTATAAGTACAAAAATTTCATCTACTTAGTCTTGCCATAAATTCTTTGACAAATTTTACAATGCATACGGCGAGAACGAATTCGCAAAAAAAAGTTCCGTTATTTTTGCTTTTGCTCGTATGCATTGTCTAGTCATAAATTATACTCAGTTTCGTGGCAAATTTCACTTGTTAACAATGGATTGGGGAGCTAAGGAGAATCGCACTGTAGTGATTGCATTGCATAAGGATGTCTTAGACTCTCCTCAATGCAGAGCGTTGGATTTCTCAGCAACATTCCGATCCAGGCGATAAGGCAAAAACCACCCAGTACTAGCTAGAAAACCATTTTCCTAGATTCATAGCAGCAGAAGAAGATATCTTAATCCATTGGACTACAGTTTGTAGTCAGAATTGGAGAACATGACCTGTCGAAGACCTCACAGAAATTTGCAGAGTCTCAAACAGTCTTTGGTTCGAGCAGCGACGTCAATATTCATGGGAGCCGTGAATGCTGCAAAAGCTGAATGGCCTAATTGTTTGAAGGCTTGTGTAAAAGCAAATGAGGACCATTTCGAAGGAAAATTTAATTTTTTTTAATATTTATATTATTCAATAAAACTATATTATACATATATACTTGGCGCGAATACCCTTTTTGGGCGTTTGGCCGAGCTCCTCCTCCTATTTGTGGTTTGCGTCTTGATGTTGTTCCGCAAATGGATGGACCTACAGTATCAAGCCGACTCCGAATGGAAGATATTTTTTTTTCATGAGGAGCTTTTTCATGGCAGCACTCGGACACTTAATTTTGGTATTTCACCGAGATTCGAACCTACATTCTCTCTTGACTCCGAATAATAGTCACGCACCAACCCATTCGCCTACGGCGGCCGAAAAAAAGAATTATAGTTTCATATCTATAACGGGCTTAACTTGTAACAGAACTTTTGGCAGGATTAAGTATAATGTACTGCCTTAAACCACACAATTTAATACCAGACGTAAGAGATTACACAATAGATAGAAAGAATACTACCTAAGAACTTGTTTGATATCAAAGCTGATCCATATTCTGACTGTAGTAATATCGGTCAATAGTTTTAGGTGCGCAACACCCTGATTATCCATTATTATCCATTCCATTTTGTTGTTAAACTTAGAAAAACTGAAGACATAAACAACTCTTCTCCCAAAGACCGCTATGGCTACACTGATTTGCTTACAGAAGCGCGATGTTCTGCATTCTAAAGAGAAGACTTCTCATGAAACAGCTGGCGTTAGTGTCATTTCCACAACCGACCAGATATTCGCAATATGCCAAGTCTTGGAAAAGTCCCCTGAAAAGAGAATCGACACACACCATCCTTTTGTATATTTTAAAGCTGCATTCAACAGCACGAAAAGAATTGCCTATATGTCGCAATGTCTGAATTTGGTATCCTCGCAAACTAATACGGCTACGCAAAATGACGTTGCCACCAATACCACCAGCGCCACCAAGGAATTGGGAACATCTCTTCGAGCCGTTTGGTATCAAATGGGGTTTCAGACCGGGTAACTCACTATAATGTGGTTCTTTAGCCTGATGCTGGAAAAGATCGTGCAAACCGCAGAACTTAATCGCTTAGACACAATTTTTAAAAGCGTACAATTCTTGGCGTATGCTGATGATATGGATATCAGCGGACTTAACAACCATTAGTTTTGTCTTTTGAACGAGCTAATGAGGTAAAACGAAGTAACTCCTCTCATCAAACAAACAGTCGGTGCACTCGTGTATTTGCACCCACGTCACTGTTGACAGTTACAATTTCGAGGTTGTAGAAGACTTCGTTTATCTAGGAACCAGCATTAACATCGATAACAAAGTCAGCCTTAAAATCCAATAGAGAACCTTTCTTGCCAACAAGTGCTACTTTGGATTAAGTAGACAACTGAGCAGTAAAGTCCTCTCTCGACGAACAAAACTAACACTCTACAAGACTCTCATCATGCCTGTCCTAACGTATGGCGCAGAAGCTTGGACGATGACAATATCCGATGAAGCGACGTTTGGAGTGTTTGAGAGAAAGATTCTGGGGAAGATTTTTGGACCTTTGCACGTTGGTGAGGCGAATATCGCAAGCGATGGAATAATGAGTTGTATGAGCTTTACGACAATATAGACATAGCACAGCGAATAAAGATCCAGTGGATACAAATGCTCCGGCTCTGAAAGTATTCGATGCGGTACCTGCTGGTAGTAACAGAAGGCATCCTCTCAGAGGAAAGCCTCCTCAGATGGATAAGGACTTGGCTTCTTTTAGTGTGTCCAACTGGTGCCGGTTAGCACGAGAAAAAAACGAAGGTTTAGAGAGGGGTTTGGTTAAGGCTAAAGCTCTCAATGCTTGAAGTAATAGAGAGTTGGATGAGGCCATATGATTTCTAAGAGCACCCTGGAGGGCTAGCGCCTTGATAAAAAAGACAAAAACAGATCTCCACGAATTTTCGACACTTAATTCGGTCTTAAGGAGTAACACATAAGAAAATTGGGAAGAGCGTAAAGGCATATTTGTAATGATTTATTTAATAACAAAGCGATTTCTCCGTGTGATGGCAACAATTTAATTTAATTTTCTGCAATTTATACGATCAGTCCTGGTTTTAAGTAAGTTTTCTCGAATTTTAGAATGTGCCGGATACGAATAGGAATTAAGAAACTTCTTTCCGATGCTTTTATATTATAGATTATTTAACGAGTACAAGTATCGAGTATATGACGCTATCGAAAGAACACAATTGATTTAACTAACATAGTAAAATTGTACGCGTGCTTTAATAAGCGATACTTTCTCAGACAAAGTGGTCCAAAATTCACTAGTTGCTATATGAAGAAAGAAAAAAACGAATTCTCCAGTCACTAGATGAGCACAAGTGAATTACACTGCAGCGTAAAACACAAAACACAAATTCAATCAATCTCTCAGTCACTCAGTAACTGTACCATCATTTATTGTACGAAACTATTTGCAGATTCGAATCTATCTGAAAATTCGCATTGTAGCTTAGCTGCAACCACACAATGCCAAATCATACGATACATGTGCAAATTTCAAATGTGGTTGTGTAAATTATGTGCAAGTTAATTTAAAATGTTTACCGCAGTGATAACCGAAGCAAGAGTAAGCAGAGTAAACTTTGTATGCAATTAAAACATTAGATAAGTAAAATCTTCGGTGATATACATACATACATTATGCATAACACTGGACTATAAAATCAAAACTTTTTCCCAAAATAAAAAAGATTCGGGAAATAGATTCTGGTAGAGTGGAGGGAAAAACCTCACGTTTGTAAGTACCTATACAACCGTCAAAAAAAGGTGCACACCTTGCGATTAGAAATTCTAGAATTTTTTTCTTTTATTAAATGCTAACTAGTTTTCAATTAATATTATATATAGTTCAATCTTTAACAAAAGTTATATGAATCGAAGATTCCAACTTTGAACGAAATTCAAAAAAATATTCAATACATTTTCATCATAAATTCCAGCTGTTTAATCACAATTTTTATAAAACTTTTGCATACGCAGTTTGATAGCCCATTCAATTTTAGTGCAATAAAGTGGAGATTTGAAATTATTTCAATTTTTTTTTTTTGTGTATGGTATTGTGAGCTTTTTCCGTATAAAACACAATTTTAATTTTGTACAAAGTCTCCAACTGCATTCATACGGCTTTTGTTAAAGAATGAATTGTATTTTGATTGAGTATTAGTTAACATTAAATTTAAAATAATGAAATGTCAAAATTTAGAATCACAAAGGATGCGTGATTTTTTTTCGAGAAGGGGTTTTTCCTTTATTGTGGAGGTCAAAATTTTCACCATTTTTCCCCATTCTCATGGTACCTCGACATAGAAAACCGTGTGCGTTCAGCAGTTCTATGTAAAAAATAACGGAGAATAATTTTGTGAAATATTTTAACACTCTAACTCCTCAATAGAGGTGTAATTTTTGTCTCTGTGGCGGGAAATACCCAAAAGTATTTATAATAGAGGAGTTAACGGGTTAAAATGTAGCACAAAAATATTTGCCATATAATTGTACAGTAGCGCAAAATTAATGTTGTTGCTTTTTTGTGTTGTACAGTGTTATTAATCTTTACTAAAGCAAAACCTGGTGGACTAATGAACGAATTTTCAATTTCAAATTACATGCAAATATTTATGTATTCCTGTGTAAATTTAGCTACATGAAATGCATGGCTTTTACCAATAATTTCCAAATCCCAAAATAACGCAGTGTCAGCTATTTGGTATAAAAATAATTACAGCTATTAACTGTTACTAAATTTTGGGTTTGGGAATAAGTTTCCCTCCTTTCTTAACCCAAGTAATGAATTATTTAAACAATTAAATAATACATGATACTATGGGTCATTGTAAGCTACAACTTTACTCTATTGAATTCTTTTGAATTGATCCATTCATTGAGCCAGTTTGTGATGCTCTCGTAAAATGCGAACCGCTCTCCAATAAGGTCTGACTGCAGTAAACGGAACAGGTGGTAATCCGAAGGTGCAATTTTCGGTGAATATGGCGGGTGGGGCAAAATTTCCCAATTCAGTCCTCTAAATATCTATGGACCGATTAAACAACGTGTGACCTGGCATTGTCATACAGCAAAAGCAGTTTGCCATGTCTACCGTCCCATTCCGGCCGCTTTTATTTGAGAGCTCGATTCAAACGTATTAGCTGTAGTCGGTAACGATCCCCAGTGATGGTTTCAGATGGCTTAGGAGTTCATAATAGATGACACCCTTCTGATCCTACCAGATGCACAACATAACCTTTGAAGATCAATATTTTTTCTCGCTGTCGATGGACCTGGTTCACCATATTTTTCGATGTCTAGGCTTATCATAATACATCCATTTTTCATCGCCGCAGAAAACCTTTTCTTTTCTACCGTTCAAGAAGAATCTCATACGTCACCAAACGTCTCTCGATATCGCTCTCCTTCAATTGATGTGCCACTCAGTTACCTGCTTTCTGCACCATTCCCATTGCGTGCAAACGTTTACCGAAGGGTTGATCTGTCAACATCCAACTCTTTAGACATAGCATTAAGGGTTCGACATGTGTCTTCATCCAATAATTGTTGTGGTTGCGAAAATAAAGGTAGAATATTGGGTGCAGCAATCCAATATCCTTTAACCCTGATAACCTAAGTGGCTTTCAACCTCTGTAATGAATGCTAGAATTCGATAATAAGAATAAGATATAGGTATTTGGGGTTTGCCCTCTACTCATCACAGTACCTCTTTCAAACCCAATTGCCTTCTTAAACTTAAAACACAACTGGGTTGGGCTCAGCGTACATGCCTTTATTCTGACTGCAATTGACCGAGACGTCTAAACCTTCTTTGAGCTATAGGGCTGCATTCAGGAAGAAGATGTATTGGATTCTCCGGGGATTGGTCGAAACGACAAATGACAAGAGTCAGTGGACCATATCCCAATCATGTGCAGACGACTGCGTAATCTGCAATGGCCTATGAGAATGAACGCGAGCATTTATTCTTAGGGAGGGTTATGATAACGATAAAAGAGGGTGTTGCTACTAGCCTCATTTTTCTTTTTGTTATGTTGGTACACTCTTCGTTCATTCACTCTATTCAATCTTTAATTACAAGCCATTTTCTATCGACATATCACACGGAAAAAATCAAGTATCGTGCAGTGATTGAATTTGTATTTTTGGAAGGTTTAAAATCAAAGGAAATTTATGTACAAATGAATGTTGAAGGTGTATAAGGACTTGACGCCATCAATGAATACAATAGAAATATGGGTGGCTGGATTTAAACGTTGCCGTACAAGTCTTGAATGCGATTCACGTTAAGAACGTCCAAAAACCACAACAACGACAGAAATCATAGAAAAAAATACAGGATATCACATTGGAATATCGTCGAGTGACTGAAAGGGATTTAGTAGAAGCCCTAAGCATCTCAGTGGGCAGTGTAAGCAATTTTTTGACTGAAGTATTAGGTTTCAGAAAGCTGTGTGCACAATGGATGCCAGATTCGTTAACAATGGAACAAAAACACATTTGATTTCGACTTTTTCAGCAACATTTAGAGCATTTTCGAAAGGAGAAAGTGGATTTTGCGCGTCGATTCATTACTATGGATCAGACAGATTTGGGTCTAACACCATGAGTCTAAGTCAGAACAAGGAGCTAAAGAATGGTTTAACCTTAGTGTCCAGAAATCGGCCAAGGAGGTGTTAGCATCAGTTTTTTGTGATGCGAAAGAAATTTTGTTTGTAGATTACCTGCTGGTAAAACAATAAATTCTGAATATTATTGTAATCTTTGAGACAAGCTGAAGGGAAAAATTCGTTAAAAAAGACCCAGCTTGCAAAAGAAAAAAATTATTTTTCATCAGAACAATGCATCGTGAATCATTTTGAAAATGGTTAAAATCCATGACTTAAAGTTCGAATTGTCAGAGCAGACCTAAAAAAAGCTTGCGTTTTTCATCAAATGATGTGGTAATAACAGCCGTGGAAGCGTATTTTGCAGCCCATCCAGACTCTAACTTCAGTGATGTATTTCAAACCATAAAATTGTGTTTTTCTTAACGGACCGCAAAACTTATTGAACAACAAACTATTTGAAACCTTCGGTGCATAATTTGGAGCTTGATGCAAGTTGCCCACGACTTAAATATTTATGGGAAATTTTAGAAACCATATTTCCAGCGCTGCTATACTCAAAGAGCGTATAATAAAAACTCGAGGTTGTCTCGATGACACGTCAGGGCTAAATATAGGGCGTTTTTAACTGCATAAGAAACATCGACAACCATGGTTTGACAGTTGAGAAAGGCAACCTGTGTTGACACTGCCATTCAGTAAGATTTGGCAAGTTATCAGTAATCGTTAATCGCCAGAACAACGCTTGCAAATTATAAAAAATTTGATTTGAAAAAAATAATTCTGTTCGCGAATAAATTGACCAGTGGTGGCATCATCAGTCCCTATTTATTTCGAAATGAGGAGAGAGCTGACGTTATAGTGAATGGCGAGCTCTATCGAGCCATGCTCACTATATTTTTTTTCCAAAAATTAGTCAGCTGTACATCGACGTCATTTGGTTTCAACACGACTGTGCAGCTTACCAGCCAGCCCGATTAACATTCGATTTATTACATTCGAATAATCCAAATTCAGATCCCCATTCACGCCAAACGCCTAAAATTGGACTCGTCGAATGGGCCATGTAACTCGTAGCTGCGGCAGACATACATATGTAAGCCAGATATCATATTCAAAAAATAAATGCAATAAGATACAAAGTTATCCATATTGTAATAAAAAAATCTGTACAACAATATTTCTGTATTCTATTATCATTTTAAGCTCTCAAGCTCTTAAGGGGTATAGAGATTTTGTTTTTTCCTATGTTTTTTTTTTCTTAATGTACATATACCTATTTAAGAATACACACAGAAAATTTAATATCGTTCCGGTGAATATTTTCGAAGTTACACGCAAATTTGAAAAGGCGTTTCAGAGTGCTTGAAAGTAGAAGACCAGAGCGGCAACGCGTTTTCTCAAAATGCTGTTTTCAAAGTTGGTGACCAACATTACTTGAAAACGGCTAAACCGATTAGTCTCAAATTGTTATACGAGCTTCTTAAATATAATATATTTTTTAGTAATAAATCGAATATTTTTTCTCACCGATAAATATTTTTTTATAAACAATTAAAGGCCAAAATTTTGGTCATAAATCGATTGTTTTCTTTTTTTTTTTTGACCAAAATTTTGCCAAAAAAAATTATTTTGCTTATTCCTTCGATTAATTACTAGATTTAACATTACTTTAACGAAATCTGTTTGGTTTTTTTTAATTTCAGAGGATCCAGTTCAGAGATATAGTGGTCACCGCAAAACGTCTTTTTTGAGAGGAGCTCCCGTAGATGAGCTGTAGCTCCTTTCCAAATAAATATTTTTACTAATACTAAGTCTTAAAATACAGTTAAAAGATAGCAAATTTTTAGATCAATAAATTTAAAAGTTTTCTCAAGAAAAAGTTCTAGAAAATTTGATTTTTTTCTGCCCCTTAAAAAACACGTCATACTACAAAAAAAACGTATACAAGTATATTGGATTAAGTATAGTTTGCACACTAAATTAAGTTATTTTTGTATTGTATGTAGATTTTTGTCGGCGTTTTTCGCCATAACTTCGTTAATTTATATTATATTAAAAAAGATCTTTTTTATTGTGATTAGAAAAAGATTTCAAATAAAACTGTAACAACACGTTTTTCAATCAACTTCTACAAAACAACGGAAATACGGGGTGTATGCAGTCCATCACTGTATATAAAAATACTATATATTAGATACTAATCCATTTAACTTCAAAAAACTTCGGCCACTGCATCTGGAGGCTTTGTATAAACGCGTTAATATTCAGGTACTCGAACAATAAAAACTTCCCAACTACTTCAACTACTAAGCGACTATTGCGAATACGCTGCTTTGAAGTCTCGGCAAAAACGCGTTTTTTATTAAACGAGTAACTCCACCGAACGAACTTATGCTTACAGATTATTGCTTTAGAAACAAGAAATGAACATTACCATGGTATGTTCAGCGTACTTTTATAATTTTGTTTTTTTCATTTTATATCTGTTATTTGATCCAAACAAGTTACGCTCGAAGTAAAAAAGAAAAAAAAATTAAAAATAAAAATAAAAATAAAAAAGTTAAGAAAAACAAAGCTATGAAACCACAAAAAATGCTACGAAAATATTTACCAAGTACGAATAAAAGTAAAAACAACAGACAAAGAAGTAATAAAAATACGAGAAAAAGCAAACGTAAAGTAATCAGATATACTTAGCCGCAGCAGCAGCAACAGCAATAGCAGCAAGAAAAACCGGTCGCAAAAATATTACAAGCAAGTTCACTTATTACTGTTGATTTTGCGCGAGTTATTGTTGTTGCTGCCGAAATATGCGAAAATAACGTCAGACGCACCTCTTTTGCTTTAACATTTTGCGGATTGTGCTGATGCTGCTTGTGATGCTGGCTACAGCCGGGCTATGGCGCCGTTTGTGACAACAGCACAATCGATATTTTAATCGCACAGCTTCATACACTCGTACATGCACATACAAGTATAACAAATACCGCTACTCATATTCGTAAGTAAACTATTTTTTTATATGAACATTCACGTATGCGTTTCCGCGGGACTTTGGCACCAGTAGCTTTTCAGGCAAATAAAAGCAATTGCACGTAAATGCCACAGCATCGATTGCCGCGACGAAGTGCAGCTGCAGAACAAGCAATTGTAATAGTAATATGTAGCACCAGCAGTCAGTACATGCCGCAGAGATTTCCTCTAACTTGCCCGCAACCCCCGACCCCTCTCAAGGCGTTTTGCCCACACTGGTATGTAACGCGGAAATGCGCGGAGCCAGTGGCAGTAACCAGTTGAGTTGAAAATTTGCCACAAATTCACAAAAAACAACACATACACTCTCTTATGGAGGAGTTGGCTGATGTGTAGTCGCTTAAACACAAATACTACTCGTCAAACATATACATACATACATACATACCAATACATAAATAAGTTGAGCTCGAGCTGCTGACAACTACTGGCAATAATGGCTTAAAATTTCGCTGGCAGTTGAGTGGCAGCAAATCCAGTTGCTGTGGCAACATTGTCACAACGCATGGCAACACAAAATTTGTAATTGTAATTGCTCGTTGCTCGTTGCTGAGATTGGTAGGTTGGCTCGTTGGTTGGTTGGTAGGTTGGTTGGTTGGTGGACCACCGGCCCCAAATGCATGTTGCATAACAACCATAAACACCATTACAAATAAAGGAAGTAGCCAAGTGGCGAAAAAGGAATTTTCTGCGGTTGCCTGCCTGCCTCTAATGCTGCCACTGCCGCTGCATATAAGTGCACACATTCGCGTTGAATTGCTGAAATACAGAAAATTTGATTTCGAAAACCACAAACCACTTACTATTTGGTTGACGCACACGCATTTCCGTTCAACTCAGCTCAACTGTTATTAGCAAGCCATTCGGCTGTAGTGACTGAAGTGGCTGGAGGTCACTCAAAAAGCTGCAGTTTGAAACATTCACATCTTCCAGGCATTGCTTTGGCCTTCACGGCGAAATCGTTATTGACAAATACCACTGTTGCGGTTACCAAAGTTTCTGTACCGTTAAAATCAGTTAGGTAAAGTATGTTGAAGGAATGAGCAAGCAATTGATTGGTATCGGGATGGCAAGAGTCGAAAAGGCGGCGAAACGAGGTCAAGTAAATGCTTGAGGTTGAATTTTGAGATTAGCGGCTGCAATCCACGAAAAGCGCTGTTATAGCGTAGTATGTACAGGGTTTTACAATAGGGGCATAAAATATAATTTTTGCAAGTGATCACGAAATAATCGTTCTCACGATAGTCGATTCTACGTTACCAGAACGACGTGGAAGGACTATTACTCCAGCAGCAAAGTTTATACTGCTACAATTACAACAACAACAATCTCGAAATAGTTTAACTCCGTAAAGGTGCGGGCCAATAACTTTACACGAAACTTTATGTATAGGGGTTTTCAATTGGGACATAAAATAATTTTTGCATGCATTTTAAATAATGAAGTTACCTCATTTCTTAAAATATCATAGTTTGATCTCGCATGGGTGTAGGTTAAGTGCTTTTCGCAAAATTCGGTAGAATATGGACTAAAAGATGTTTCATAAAGATTCCGAGGAACGGCATGAAATGGACTGATTTAACTCATTTTGAGCTCAATATTGGAATATTTCGAAGGGTGAGTTGACTGAGTCGCACAGGAATATTCATCTGAGGTAAAAAATATGCTCAACAATTGTATGTTGGAAAAATCCAAGATTGCCAACTTTCAATTTCTAATGCCAAGAGACGCAACAGAATATCAAGAGATGGTCAGCCACAATTTTCCGGCTTATGACTATGAATGGCGCTGATTTACGCCAGCAGCTTCAACCAGGCAATGTTCAACGAAGTTATGACGGCGAGATTTGACGACCCTTGACACCAAGTTCTTAGTCAACGCCAACAAGCCAACCATTTCGAGCGAGCTGGAGCCCCACATTCGAGACACAGTTGCCGGAATAGCGCAGCATGTAGTGAACCGATTGTCAAAGAGGCCGAGGCGGCGGTTTGCATGATATACTATTCCACAGATAATTAATATTAATGGATATTAATATAAATAAAAATTAAATTAATTAGTTGAAGCCGTTGAAGTTTTTTTTTATTTAAAATTATTTTGCTATCGTTCTTATCCGGTCACCCTATAGTATATTTTACGTACTCGTATTTGAATATAATTGTGAAATAACGAAATTATTAATTTTCTATATTCAAATTTTTAACTGATATCGCACCCTAAATACAAAAGGGTCACAACTCAAAATTTTCCAAAACTGAGTTTTTTGCATAAATTAATTCAGAGTACACATTTCTAACTGCTGCAAATGTTTCGTTCACAAAACTATCTTCTTTAACTGGCAAAATACAGTTATGTCTATTTTTATGTCAAGTGTGTTGCTTTTGCACGATCAACTAAAGAGAATTATTTATAATTGCGTTAATGGGCTCAAGAACAGCTGATTACTTTTATAACACATAAAGAGTTTTATTTTGAGTTCTGCCTCTATAACTGTAAAAAGTGATAAATTTCGTGGTATATTATTTTGCATTGTTCCTCTTTAGTTGTGAAAAGTGAGTTCAATTAGGTTAGGAAACTTATAAAATTAAAACATTTTATCAGTTTAAAAGGCACAACTTAAGATAATATCACTAGTTAATCGAAAAAATTTCAGTTAAAGAGTCATAAATCAAAATTTTGTTTTATTTTCGCAAACATAATATAATATTGAAAAAAATATAGTAGAACCTTCTTCAATGTTGTATATTTTCATGATAGAACAATATTTTCTTTAAATATTACAATAATTTTTACATAAAACGTTTTTCGTCTCTCCTGAAAATCTTAGTATTTTGAGTTGTGACCCTTTTGTATTTAGGGTGCGATATCTTGAATGTGATGAATTTTTGTTTTTGTTAAACTAATGCACTGTTTCACCAATCAATTTTAAATTTGTCGGAATGTTAAAATTTTAAATAGCAAAGTTTTTAACAGCCCGATAAATTTTAAAATTGAGTGACGCAACAAGGCAATAAAATTATGAAAAAATTAATTTCTCAAAATTATTAAGCAATTAAAATCATGTTTTATCAACTGTTGCGCTGATGCTAGTGTGGGGAATCCTCAAAACAATGTAAAATGAAGTAAAAGGACTAACTTTTTTATAGTCAATATTTAAATTCAGGCCTCTCTACTGTGCGGCACATTTACTATTTTTGTATTGGAATGAAAATTATTGCGCTGGCGCTTTGGGATAAGAGGGTGAGAGCCTACTTATATTGCAATTTGCATGCTTTTTTCTCTCGAAATTTTTGTAATGAGATGTTCTCTGAAATTTCCTGCTATGCGAAAATGCACAGCTTTGAAACTCCGGGCATAAAACACCAATTGACATGAAAGTCTAATAACGGTCGTGTTCACATAATAGAGTTCTTAAGAAGTAATGTGTTCGAATAACTAAATAGTGCTAAAAATCCGCACCAAACATGCGTTACGATGGAACCCATTCCAATAAGTATAACCTGACGAAATTTTTAATAGGACTTTTTTTGTGATTTATATCATAATATACATATTTACAAATCTATAATTTTCCAAGTACAAACCAATTTTTTTTTTCAACTTATTCAAATCAACTGCATATGAACTATTGAATCAATATTACTTTCTTATCTACTGCTGTCCGGTTCTCTTCGTGGAGCATTGGAAACCATCAAAAGAAAATGGAATATGAAAATCGTCAAAAGCAAAGCTTTAGAAGAGACTGCAACTTTTACTTGAAGCGCACATTTGGGCAAATCGGTCAATTAGAATTCAAGATAGACATTTAAAAACTACGAAACATTTCCGAAAATGAATAAAATTTCAAAAATTCATATCTTAAAAGCGGTTTCATGAAAAAGATTTTGAGTGTGATTTTCGTGCCTAATGAACCAAAATATCGGAAGATTTATAATTTTTGCAAGTGGCGTCGCATGTCAATCAAATTGGACACTTGTGATCTAACCAGTTGCAGACAGTTTACAGACAGACAAGCAGTGGAGCTCGTAATGGTCAAAATAAAGATGTCCATCACTCAAAATCATTTCTTTTATTTAGTAAAGAAGTGTTTCAAAAACAAAATTGGATGACTAATTTTGCGTCAACTTGTAGCATCTCATTATATGAAAATACGTATTTACTTTTGCTTAGGGAGGCATAGTAATTTGAAAGCTTTGCAGCCGTTCTTTTCGACATTTTAATTATGGCACTCTGAAATCGCAGCAAATCACCGATATCATTTTGAATGAACCATTGATTCATTCACAACCACGTGCCATCTCTCCATATTCAAAGCCGCATCCCTCCAACGCCTCACGTTTAGCTTCTTAAAGTCTGCTTCCACATCTTCGAACCATATTTTCAATGGGCGACCACTTTTTCGGTCTCCTACCGGGCACAATTCAAATGTTTTTTCGTATTGCCTGCTCTCTGGGCATTCTCAAAACGTGCCCAAGCCATCTTATCCTCTGAGACTTAATGAACCATATCATGGTTTCATTTTTTATTAATAGCTCCAACACATGATTGTATCTTATTCAAAAGGAACCATCAGCATTGCACGCATGCGTGCATTTTTTTCACAAAATAAAAGAAAAACTTGTGGTCATTTCTGCCTACTTAGCAAAAAAAAACTTTTTGGATTATCACACTCTTGCAGCAAATGATCGATATGTAGAGATATATGGAAGATAAAATAGCTGTAAACTGGTGTTCATTTGCCGTTAGGGCCAATACTAAACACCGCAAGCCGTCAACGCGTTTATGACCTTTTCTAACAAAGTTGATCACTTGAAGGCAGAATAACAAAAGATTTATGCAAAACATAAAACACTATATCCAAAGGTAATATAACCGTTATACCATAGAAGTGAGCAAACGCTAAGCATTTCAGTATTCTGACAAATCGTCAAATCTATGTACATACATATATGTAAACGTAATCGTCCGCATGTATTTCTGTTGAAAAGCAATATTGCGAAGAAGTGTAAAAGCAGTAAAATAAGCAATTATTAACTCATTAGTAGCGGTTAATGGTGAGATTTTGGGCGCAAATATTTTAGAAGTAACGAGTGCGTGCCTGTCTAATATGTAGATGATAGACAGGCGCTGAACTTAATCACCACTGCGAACATAAACTCTAAAAAGTTTTTTTTTATAATAGCGACAGCAGATGAGTATTAAAATGGTGTTACAAAAAAACGTTCAATAGAAAACATAAATATGGCGCATGCTGCAGAATTCAGGTAGGTTGATACCTACCTACGTTTGCACACAACGGATCCATTTCGTTGACTAAGTGGCATCGCAAATCTTACCTAATGTACAGTTGAACAAGAAATGGAATTCTACATCGATTTTCACATACACAAAGCTGCGTATTTTCAACTCAAATGTAAAATCGGTATTTTTGTATGGCTGTGAGACCGGGCTCATGACAAACTTGCTAGCAAATAAGCTGCAAGTCTTTGTCAACAAATGTTTAAGCCACCAGATCCTCCCAGAACAGTCAAAAACAGAGAGCTTTGGACGAATTGTAAGCATTTACCCATTCAGACTAAAATAAAGCAGAGGATGTGGAGGTGGATTGGCCATACTCTTCGAAAGGATCCAACAGAAATATGCAGGCAAGCACTCGATTGGAACCCGCAAGACAGTAGAAAAAAAGACATCCTAGTTGCACTTGCAAGAGAACTCTCGAAAAAAAACTTAAGACTACAGGGGGATCTTTCAAGGCAATCAAAGTCATCGCGAAGGATCATAATCGTTGGATGCGTTTTGTAGAGGTCATATGTCCCATCAGGGACGAAAGGGAATATAGGCAAAAAACCGGTGTCGACGGCCACAGTAACTTGCTTATCTAAGTTTGACATTTTGTTTATTTTTTTCTAACCAAAAAAATAATAATAAGCTTTTCCCTAGCGCAGGCAGAAACGCAAATGGACATGAAGCGGTTGTAATAAGAGACAGGGCGGTGGGGAATAAGAGGAAATAACCAGGGGCGGGGCAGATTAGAGACGAAGGTAGTCAAGAAACGTAAGTGAATAGAGACAGGAAAGATCAGAGACGGAAATGAACAAGAAGCGGAAATAACCAAACCCAGTTCAGATTAGAGACGGTGATGAAAAAAACTCGGAAGTGGCTAGAAATGGAAATGGACAAAATGCCGAAGTGAGCAGAGAGAGGGAGAGCGGATCAGAAATGACGAGAAGCGGAAATGAACCATGGGGAAACGATTTTTAGAGGTGTTGCCAAGATCAGATCGTTAACCGGCTCTCAGCGATTTTGAAGCAATCAACTGATTGGCTGACGTAATCGGGGTCATGACAGCGATTGGTTTACGAAAAAAAAACTAAAATTGTGTTGGTGATATACGAAAAAACAACATAGGCTTTGCTCATGTTGCTTCGTTACCATCTACACAATAACTGATTAGACGCACGATAGAGATAATAATAAGATGGCACCGAAAGTGGTACCGCTACTTTGCTCTCGGCAAATTTGACAGAATCGATGTGTGCGTAACGTCCAACTTGCGCAATTCATTCATGTGTTGTTTGTGTAATTTCTTTTTCTTCTTGCATTCTTGTTCGCATTTTCACATCTTCATGATGCAACTGCACTAATGTAACATCACGCACGATCTAATAGGCGCAATCTTGCTTCTATAGTTCTTGGATTGGAAGTGTGTTTGAATACGTCTGAAAGGAGCGGGCTGACGAGTCCCCGGTGAATTTGCAGCCGAAGTTACTCGATTCGTTATTTACCATAGCTGTTGGCCAAACCTGGTAATCTATCAACCTTGAAAATGAACGGAGACAGAACAGATCAGAGAACAGCAATTTTTTACTACGGTCACAACTAATGTAGATGGAAGTAAAGATACCAACACCAACGATAAAATATGGAAATATACGTATTACTTTTAATATGTGGTATTCATTGACCTTTAAAAGATGAAGCTCATAAATGATAGGATATCTATCGAGTTAAGAGTTTCGTACAAACTTGAGAACTACTGATCTGCTTAAATAAACCTAATAGAAGTCCAAATTTGTCTTCCAGTAAATACTGAGATCTACAGTTCTAGGCTTACAAGTAGCATGAGATGCTCCTGAATACACTCACAACCGATAAGACCCCGATTTTGAAAGAACATATTTTGTGCGTGGTTTATGTCAGTCAGAATGTGAAGTCGATCTAGATAATAACTTCACCAGCAACATTCAGCATTTCCAACAGCCAAGAAAAAACGACACATTTTGCTTGTTCTTGCAATTTCTTGCTCCAATTGACATACATTTTGTCAAGACGACATTGCATCTTCCAACTTCTATCAGTATATATCGATTATGGAAGACCTGATTGAGCGAAGCTTTCATTCTTAGGGAGAATAATAATTGGGATGCCTCTTTGCCTGAATTTTACTTCTCAATTGTCTGCTTAGTCCGAAGTAACACTTCTTGGCAAGAGAGCTTCTCCATTTGATTTGAAATGCGCGCTCTTAAAAAATTAATGCCTGAACGATTAAGTTCTGCGTCGCCAACAATCTTTTCCAGCAACAGGTTAAATAAGTCACACAATAAATCACCACGCTACTCGGATAGGTTCTTCCCATTTTTTTTAGCAGTGCTTAACGTCAGTGTCCACAGTCGTATAAGTTTTGCGGGGAAACCAAATTCAGACATCAGCTCATATACATACATCCATATCTGATTAATGATTGATTTAAGAGGCCTGAAATTACACTCATAAAATACAATCAGTTGATTGATAGTTGATTTCAATCCTTTGCGCAATAAGTTCGGTACGACCTTTTATGCGATGTTCAGAGGACTAATACCGCGATAATTTGCGAAGTCAGTTAGTTAGCTTCATCAATTAGTGAGAGTAGAGTTAAGATCACTAAAAATACAACTTGGAACATACTTGTGCATTAGAACCTAGGATGGTTGAAGCCTGGGTTGGTTGTGCATTGGAACCTTGGTCCCCTGTTGGAGGTACTCGGCATGCAAAATTAGATCCAAGATAAAAGTTATTTTGTTCCGTCATACCACGGCATCCATCAAAATTAAAGCTGTGTAACACTCTTCCCCAAATTTGCTCTTAATAATTATCAATTTGCCAATTTGTGGCACATGTTGGGCCAATTTAAATTTTCATATATTTCTCTCTTTTCAAATCACAAATAAACTGCAACGGCAGTATACTCCATTTACTGAATTAAAAAACAACTGCAAATCTGTGTATTATTTCATTTTCAGCTGTCACAGTCAGTTGATGTTATGATTTGTGCAGTGAGGTATCTTCCATTATCAACCACTTGAAGCATGCAAGCCAATATGTAAAGTAGTTTTTGTAAATTCGACAAATTTTTAGCAGCAATGTCAACATGCATGCATCCATTACAGACAACCAAAGGTAGGTGAATGCAATTTTGTGCTAAATAATGACTTCTCAATTTTTCGAATATCAACTGAAAGAAGCACTACCTTAACTTGCAGCAACTCTCTGTATTCTATACTCATACATACGTAAACACATTCCAACCAACAAATACACTCGCTTTTATGGTACTAATTGCTTTTCTGGATTTTTAAGAAACTTTCATAATTTGGTTAGTGTCGGTCAAACTCTTAACACCACCTGACTCAATTTCTGCTGTTTTTTGACTTAACCCTTGTGAGAAAAGCTCTCGTGTTTTGTTTATAAAAAATATGGAGGTACACTTCTCGAACTTACTGAATAGTGATAACTCAGCTGCTATGAAAAATATGGTCGGTTGAAGTCACTGTTGACAGCTATGATTTTGCAGTAGTAAACGACTTTGTTTATTTCGAAACCAGCATTACCAATGATAACACTGTCAGCCCCGTGAATTGCTACTTTGCCTGTCCGATTGTATGGCGCAGAGGCTTTAACGATAACAGCAATCGATGCACCGTTCCTTTGACTATTTCAGAGAAATATTCTGCGGATGATTTTGACGTTAGCGACGGCGTGTATCGCAGGCGATGGAACGATGAGCTGTATGAGTTTCACGGCGACAGAGACATGGCACGTCGAATAAAGATCCCTCAGCTCCGTTGGCTAAGTCATATCGTTCGAGCGGATACAAACGTTTCAGCTGTAAAAGAATTTCAAGTAATACCTGGAGGTAGCAGCGGGAGAAGAAGGCCTCCTTTGCGTTGGAAAGATTAGGTGGAAAAAGAATTGACTTCAATTGGTATGCCCAACTGACGCCGGTTAAGACGAGAAAGAAGCTTTGTCAAATTCGACAAAAATCGCTTAAACGGTTATCGCGCCAAGAAGAAAATACGAGCTAAAGTATTCCCCTGCCCGCAGAAAGGAACTGAATAGCGGGAAACTTCCCATTTTTTTGTGATTTTTTGTGTGAAATTTCTAGGGCTGCATTCCATATGTACAAAAAGGTTCTTAATAATCATGACTTGAATATTAAATTAAAAATTCGATTCGATAAATGTTACGTGCTGTCTGTACTTCTGTATGATATGGAGATATGGATCATTAAAACCACTGAAATGAATAAAATAGAAGCATTTGATATGTGGATATATAGAAGAATTCTAAGAATACCCTGGACAGATAGAGTAACAAATGCTGAAGTATTACGTAGAATTCAGCATGATCGACAATTACTAACCACCATAAAAAGAAGAAAAGCTCCGTATTTGGGTCATATTATGAGAAATATCATGTACAGGTACTTCAACTAATCCTGCAAGGAAAAATTGAAGACGAACGAGGCATAGACAGAAAACAACTATTCCGGCTGAGAAATATAAGACATTGGCCTGGAATCGGCAATGTAGGAACTTTATTGGAGACAGCGAGAAATCGAGACCTTTATCATGAAATTATAACAAATTTATATTAAACGTAAAATATTTTTGTAATATTTAATTGTAATATAATATATATTGTATAAATGGTAAGATCGCCTATATTCGGAATCGAATTGGCAAATAAAGAAGAAGATTGGTTGGTTGGTTTAAGTGGTGATTCATCCAGAATCCAACTAGCGCTTCCGCATTTTTGTGATCGTACAGCTTCATACATTTCTTCTTTACTAGAATGGTCTGTGCAAATGTCACGTAAAGGTGCATTCTACTCGGTAAGATAACCTTATTGTTATCTATGTTAGCTATGATATGGAATGTCCTTCCAAAAGGGTCGCGCCACACTTTTAGTTGTTATTCTTGGATAGTGATGGCACTTTGCGGTCTTCTATGGGAACATTGTGTTGACAGTTGTGGTTTCTCAGTTTCCTTGTATAGACCAGTCAAAAGAGACGAAAAAAATAGCCAACTTCGTAATTTTAGGAGGATGCGAGTTTATGGTTTTATTATGTAAAGCCCATCACTGTGAACTTAAATTTGAGTTTTCGGGGTCGGGGGTTGTGTCCCGCGGCCGCCATCTTGGAAATAAGGGTGCAACTAGTTTTTGCGATTATCTCGTGAATTTCGAAAGTTACGAAAATTTTGTAAATACTTTTTTGTAGATAATAATATTATCTACAACTTTCATTCCAAACTTTTTTTTGTAAAATTAATAATAAAAAAGTTATAAACAAAATTACGCGAAAAATTAAGGGATCAATTGGTTTAAAGCGTAATAACTTCTTTTTTATAGATTTTATGGAAAATATACTTTAGAGCTTTTTTATAGAGCATTCTTTTGTGAACATTTTTGTCTATAAGTTTTTTCCGCTATCTTTATTTAGTCGTATGATTTTGAGCTGCTAAGCGGAGCAACCAACACATTAGCGAAGCGCGTACATGATTACACAGGCCGACAAAATTTAACCAACATTCAGACCCAGAAACCAGACTATATATTTCCGAAGGTCTATGATGCGCTGAATCCAAATCTGGCCTCAGAATTGCTCTATCTTCGAGATATCCTAACCTAAAAGTGCAAAAAACACCATCTTTGCCCATATTTGAGGTTATGTAGCCTTGCACATGTTTTCTTTCACCAAAACTAAAGGATGGCATCTTTAAATACAAGCCTTCTTTTTCAAATGGCGTTTTGTTTGCTCAAATATCTTTTTTTTCGCAGAGATATCGCATTTTGAAATTTTCATGTTTCGAAATTTTCCTACACCTGAAAATCGATTGAGATAACATAGACATGATATAGTCGATTACTAATTTTCTTGAATTGAGTCTTATTTTTCTTAAAATTTTGTCTCACACTAGAAGTGTGCTGACTCACCACACCCCTACACTATCTGACCTTTGGGTACCGAGTCACACACAGCCCTAACCCCTAGAAACCATCCCTATAATACCGCGAGCAGGCTTACCCACAAACTCCAAATTTACATACTATTAATCCATATATATCAGGCCCTCAAGCCCAAGAAAATTAGTAATCGACTATATCATGTCTATGTTATCTCAATCGATTTTCAGGTGTAGGAAAATTTCGAAACATGAAAATTTCAAAATGCGATATCTCTGCGAAAAAAAATGATATTTGAGCAAACAAAACGCCATTTGAAAAAAGAAGGCTTGTATTTAAAGAATAATATTATTATCTACAAAAAAGTATTTCATAAAATTTTCGTAACTTTCGAAATTCACGAGATAATCGCAAAAACTAGTTGCATCCTTATTTCCAAGATGGCGGCCGCGGGACACAACCCCCGACCCCGAAAACTCAAATTTAAGTTCACAGTGATGGGCTTTACATAATAAAACCATAAACTCGCATCCTCCTAAAATTACGAAGTTAAATCTTCTTTTGACTGGACTATGTAATCGTGTTCATCTCTTTCAAGTCACCCTTTGATGCAGCGATTTCAGCTTCCGTCGCTAACTTCTTGTACGAAGCTCTTTTACCATTTCTAACTTGATTTTGAATTTTTAGGATAGTACCGCAATTTCTCGGGTAGTTCCGAAGCACTTCCTGTTTTTTGCATTCCGAGCAGTTTTTTTTATTTTGTAATCTCTGCTCCACTAACTGCCAGAAAGATTCAGTTAGCCACTCTCCTTGATTTGGTTGCGCTATCTAGTATTTCAATGGCATCTAAAACTGCATGAATAATTATTATGCCTTTATTTTAACGTTTTTGATCAAAAGGAGAGATTGATTTTTATTTTTTCACTCAATAGTAAGAATTCCCACGTGATTTTTAATAATTTTTTTCTGGTAATGAAAAATTTGAGAATGTCTCTAAAAGGCGGAATGTGTACATATAAATATTATATATCTACTTTTCTTTCGTTTATTTATTCTTATTAATATTTTATAAAAATATAGTTTATCCTATCAATTAAAGCTTCAAACTATGTACAAAATTCATAAAAATTTTACAAATTTTCATGAAATTTTCAAACAGAATTAAAGAAAAATATATATAGTACACAATTTTATAGCCCATTCAAGTCTAGTATAATAAAGTGCTCGAAGTTTTTGTTGTTCAGAACCAACTTGGCCGATGTTTGCTTGAAAATCCGAGAAGTCATACTTTGATATCCTTTTTAAGGAGCTTTTCTCTACAAAAATTCTCTAATAAGCAATTTGCAAAGTGGCATAAGTCATATCAATGAGCCATTTTCCAAAAATAAGGTACATGGTCATATCTTGCCTTGCAAATTACAGTTATAGTTTCTTTTTATATTAGTATGACTATGGACCCAAGCTAGGTGCAGTTTGCTCTGTTTTTTCATCTCTTGGACAACAGCGACAGTTCAACGCAAGTTTAGAATTAAACGCGAATGAACACAGATATCTAATTGCAACTTGGCTAACACTAAGGATAAATACATCTCCCCCTAGTCATTGAGGTTCCCGAGATGATCTGAAGCTTCAATAACCACTGAAACCATAGCTTGGAAGATGCATTGATATGGTAAACAATAAGAGAGATTCCAGGATGGGCTACCCACTCTGGCTTTGATGGCTTTAAGCCATCTTTATAATCGATTGTGGAGCGAATGAGCCCAGAGCTCTAATTACAGCTTGGCTAAGACTAAAGATAAATATAAGTACATCCCCCCTTAGTGATTAAGGCTCTCGTAATGCTCTAGAACTTGAATAATCACTGAAACCTCAGCTTGGAAAATGCATTGGTCTGGTAAAGAAAAATAAAGGTTTCAAGGTGATCCACTCACCCGTCAAGCTTTGAGTCACTTATCTATCTATCTATCTAAGCCGGAGTGTGGTCCCTTTTGGAGAACCGAGATAGCTATATCTATCCAGTTTTAGTATGGAAGAGTATCGTGATTTCCGGGTCCACACTGACACTCGCAATCGGAAAACAGCGAGAGCTTTGATATGACACTTATGCAAATCCTAAGTGAATCCTAAATGGATTTGCTACTTCTAAATCTGTGCATCTTGCCGAATGAATTAGTGTCAACCGCAAACCCCCTACAATCACTCGATACAGCGGAGTAGTTCAATCGTAAGAATACTTTGCATAGAGTTATTTTACAAGTGTACAGGCCTATAGAACACTTTTCGTAATTCAAAATAATATTTAAGGTACTTGCAGTACAGCTTCTTGTCCAGAATAACGTCCAGCAATTCAGCTTTTTTGCGAAGTTTAAGTGAATGCCATTTAGTTTAGTTACTGAAATCATATGGTACGATATCTCCTCGTAAAGCACCGAAGGTCCAAGTATTCAGTACGCTAATTAAGTTAAGGTTATATTATATATATCCCCTACAAACAATAATAAAAATAAACTTCTCACAGAGGTGAGGTCCAAATTTACTAGAGTTGTCGGTCAAATTCCAAGAAGTGGAGGACACATCTATAATATATCTTAAAGTGTCTCCTGCATCGAATCGCAGTGTATCTTTTGAAGCTTCCCTCGCCGTCATATGCGTATAGGTATTTAACCCTCCGATGTTCGGTGCCTTATGATGCGGTAAGTGCATCATAAGGGTCTGCCCAGACCCATACAAATAATGTTAGAAATACGGTTTTAAAAATGATTTTATTTATTTATTTGAACGGATTAGTATTAATAACGAAGAGCAATTGGTTTTACAACTATATAGTTGCATGGAATGTTCATTAAGACATATGGGGCAATTACATTTGCTGCATTGCCAGTGGCCAACGGTTTGTCGAGCGTTTGCACGAATAGCCAGTCAACATTTGATCCATTGTATCTACCCCCGCTTTAAATTTATTGTAGTCCAAAATTTGATCTGGCTTGAATCCTTTCAATGGATCGGTGCTTTGACGGTAATGGGCAGTGGATAACATAATTACTGGCTTTTTCGGCTTTGCCATATACGAGCACAGAGCGATATTATTATAACAGAGCGATATATATATAACAAAATAAAGAGCTTTTAACATCACGCTTCGGGTTAAGCAATTCATGCGGAATGAAGGTCTTATTTTTTATTACGGTACCGACGAAAGCCACTCTACGATCCATCAACATTTCTGCCGAGTTGTATGTTGAAAAAAAATTGTCAGCATAAACAGTCCTACCGCTGTCCATATAATTTCCCATCAATTTCATGACGACCCGTTCACCTTGATTCGTTTCTCGCTGGCCACCTGGTGGTTTTCCGGTATAAAGTATACCTTTCAAAGTGTACTTTGAAACAGAGTCACAAGTCCACCACACTTTCATGCCATATTTTGCCGGCTTACTCGAAATATATTGGGTGAATCGAGTGCGCCCACGATATGGAAATAACTGTTCATCGACGGTTACATGACAATCCGGAGTGTATGCTTTCTCTAAATTGGCCAACAGCATGAGCCATACATCGTCCAGGGCAGCAGATTTGCATTGCTTCAACCTCTCAGCACGAGCACCACTGTTATCGAAACGGATGAAAGTATAACTACTTGCTCTTGAACCGATTCAATGACATAGTGGCCTTATAAATTGGCATATTGTAACTGACCCACAATTCTTTCGCTGGCTGAGAATTCGAGTGGAATACACCAGCAATAAGTAGCATCCCAAAAAAGCATACATTTCTCCTTCGTTAGTCATTACCCAAGAACGCTGTTTATTACTGGGATGCTTTTCATTCCATAGACGAAACGCTTCAACGGCTTTTCTGTTGGTTTCCCGCACAATGATACTTACGATTTCAGGAGACAATAGAGCTTTATGACTCGGTGACGCTCCTCGTAGTGGCCCTTTACGAGTAAAAGTTGTTACATTGTGACAACGAGGCCTTTCAGGTGGTGGAGGATTTGAATCCCCATCTTACCATCTTTCGACCTGTATATAAGGCCCTGGGTAATAGATGTGCTGCATGATTCCATTGTGGTTGAAGCCTGAAGGGCGATAGCTTCTCTATACAAATCCTCAATATCATCATGGTTTTCATCCAGAACAGCCTCTAACTCGATTTCCTGTTCTATATCTGATGCTTCACCGAAGTCATCCTCATCTGGAAAATATTCATCATCTTCTACGTCGCCACTTGTTTCAAATGGATCGGACTCCTGTCCCATAATTTCTTCAATTTGTGCCTGAAGTCGCTGACGTTCTTCCGGACTCACATTTGCTGCACTTAGCTTACGAAGCAAACGCGTCATCACATCAACTTCATCCATATTTCCTTGTTCCATTTTATTTAAAAACACTTCCAACTAATTAAAAAACACGTGTTCACTTTAATTTTCAAATGTCAACTTAAAAATTATCTCTGCCGCTGCCTCTCCTAACAGTTTAGTTGTTTACACCTAACGGTTAACCAATTTACATGAGAAGCTTATATGGGTCTGCCCAGACCCATGTGAGCTTAATTAACGAAATTAGTTTAAAATTATTATTTTTACAACAAATATATCAAAAATCTTAATTTTGCTACTTCATTGTGTTTAGCACACTACATTTTAGGAAGTCATGGACTAAGAAGCCTCAGATATTAAAAATAAAAGATCTACATACATTTAAAGATCGAATGGGTCTGGCCAGACCCATATGAACATCGGAGGGTTAAAGCTAATACGAAACTATATAAAGTATCTCCGACGAAGCCTTGTGCGTCTCAGCCCAGCAAAGTGCTAAGGGTTAAAGCTACACGTTGGCTGGGATGCGAAAAGTTCCTGCTGACAATTAGCTAAAAAGTTTGTGCAACATCTGTGTGCAGCAACAAAGTCTTTCATTGATGATTTCAGATGGCTTATTTTTGGTAACTTCTTGTATACAACACTAATGAATTCTCAATATTTTTCTTTCTCACATCTTTCTTAGCATTTCGCAGTTGGGTGACTTTACCAGCTGATATAATGGGCAAAGGTGAAATTTTGTGGGAAATATTTACATTATATACATACTACATATATGTGATACGTATTTACATATTTACCATACATAAATATTCTGCACGTATACTACCACATATACCGTATGTATATACATATATACATTCATATATTCATACAGATCTAAGTACAAAAATATGTACAAGTGCGCAAGCTGCGTTGATTGGACAATAAATTGTTGGGGCAGGCGGAAGGCTAAACTTTCAAACTCTACCTAACTGTAATTAATTTGCGCAGGCGGTCGGAGGATTGGCAGCCAAGTAGCTAAGAAATTAATGGAATAAGAAGGATCATGTTGCCTCTGAAGCTTTTCCAGTTCACCAACTTTGGGTTGCAGTTGTGCGTGTGTGTGTGTGAAGCCTAAATGTGCAACTTTGGTGAGAATTAAAGAAAATTCAGTGCCCTTCCAAATTAATTCAAACAGAATGCTTTGCTTATACACTGCCACGGGTCACCTGTAAAAGCGGAAAATAAAAGGTATGCTGCGTGAGTACTTAAGCAACTGGGCACGAGCGTTGAAAACGAATTCCAAAGCAAAAGTTTCATTCAAAGTGAAGGCAGAGAAAGAGAGAGAAAGAGGGAGTGAAGTGGTGAAGCTGCGTGAAGTGGAAGAAATATTTTGCAACTATATATTTTCGTAGATTGTTAAAAAAATTCAATTTAGCTCCTTTTCGTTGCACACACACGCACCAAACACATACAGGCTACACCAGCGTACATTTGAAGGAGCATTGGGAATTAGCTGACATTAACTGAATTTATAGCATTAGTTTCAAGTTGATACTACTGCACTCGCAAGCATTCGAAGAAAATATACGAGTACTTTATTTGCTGAAAGAAAAGTGAAATAATTCAATGGTTGTGTGAATTGCATTGCGGTCAATTATTTCCAACTGAAATTAAAAACTACATATGTAGACTATGCGAGGGTGCGTCAATAAGTCCGTAAACGGTAAAATAAGGGGCACTATAAGTATTTGGAACAAGCGAGTTTTATTTATCCACGTAAGTAGTCTCTTTCTGCTCGATACTGAATTCAACGTGTCTACCATTTTTCGATGCGCTTCAAATATTTTTATTTTCAATTTTATCTGCCTTTATTATTTATTTATATAAGTTTCGTACTGTGCACAAGCAATTTACAAACTAATAAATGTTTTCAAAATATGCGTTTGTTTCATCGTTGATGTTTTCATTCCGCTCAAATATCTTACTTCCGAGACAGAAATATGGATTTTATTTGAGGTTTTCTCTTTGAACTCATAGAAATTTTTGCCCCCTACTTATCACAGTACCATCCAACCAGGGATTAAGTGTTTTGTCCTCACTGTATGAGTCTTCCTTAGGATTGACTATGACTACTATGAGGACGGCGCAGGGCGTAGATAAGGGCAATACAGAGGGTTTCTCCAACTCTATAGCTTCTACTAAGCCAAGACCGTTAGTGCGTGATGAGCCTGCTACTTAACTCAGTAAGATCCCTAGCGGTCAGATGACAAATAGAGTAATTACTGAGTTAAAAAAGGACACTACGAATCTAGACATGAACTATCGATCACGGGTTCCTCTTCATCAGTGGCTCCCTTGAAGAGTATAAATAGGGCAACTCCACAAATGGAAAAATGAGTAGAAACCAGGACTTCTCTGGACGGGGTACCCACACTTGTGGTAATCCTCCCGCTGGTTCTCCAGCGGCTTGGAGGAAGCAAGCTATTGAGGTTGAGGATGGACACCTATTAGACGGTGCATCCTCGTCAGGCTCTATATGCAGCTCGATAGAGAGTCTGTTGCTGGGTGAAAATGAGCTTGGCTCAGTGGAACCAATGAAAGCAATGGAGATGCAGGCAACCCCTGCCTGTCATGTCCCCACGACAAAGAAAACCAAATTGGTTCCTGTCCTGGCACCAGTTCAGGCGACTGTTAGGACTATGGTTAATCCGAGTTCACGCTCAGAAAGTACCAGTGCACCAATGAACACGGAAAAGATGCCAGCTTCAGGAGAAAATCTGTCTAATACGCAGAAGAAGCGACAAAGGCAGAGGAACGCGAAGAAGACAAGAGAAGCAGGTGTGATTATAGCTAAAGTAGCTATGCCAACTGCGACTCGAGCCGGAGTTGCGGTAAGAGGAACAGATCTGATGATGACCCTTGTGATCTGCCCACGTTGACCGAGGAAGCGACGGTGAGCGCACCAGTTGGAAAGAGGGAGAAGAAAATGAGGAAGGATAGTTTAATTAGTTTAACCTTAGGGAGGATTATGAGTTTCCTAAATCTCTTTTGATTGTACTACCCCAATAAGGATTACACCAGGCGTAGCCTCGTAATTTGGTGCCAGCTAAACTCCCTTAGCATTAGCTCCTGAGCTCCTAAGTTCCTCTGCGATGGAAGAAAGGTGTCAGGTACTATTGGTAGCCAATGCGTCCGCTACTTCGTTCCCAATTGTATCCCTGTGTCCTGGGGCCCAAATAAACCGGAACTTCTTTTCAAATTTAATGGCTTTAATGGTAGCATCTCTAGCATTTTTTTGCCGCGGCGTCTTTCGCATAAAAACGCAAAAAAACTGCATTTGGAGGATTGATATTCACTTGTACTTTCACAATTTAACACACGGAATTTGGTTTTTACTAGTTGGTTTAGTATAAATCTCACAAATCACACTGAAGTTTTTATTGTTAATTTTTTTTAATTGATCCTTCGTTTGTTTGTTTTGTATTGGAAAGGCACCTAACGTCAGATTTGCCAAAATCCCGAAAAATAAAGTAACTGTTTTGGGAAGGCGCCACCACTAGTACGAAATTCGCCTTGACTGAAACCCACATTTCAGCTGTGCTGCTAGTTAGCTATAGACATGTGCGCAGCAAAACAAAGCCACATAAGTTTTCAAAAACTGAATTGCTTTCGCAGCAGCTTTTTAGGGTATCGTGGCAGTTTTTCAAATCCTTTTTTTACTTTAAATCAACATGGATTTAACATTTAATTAATGTGAATAACACAGTAGTTGGCCGAGAGACCAACGTTCCTCTTCTTATATTCAACAATAGAAATACTTTCTCAATCGTTCTTTGATCTCTCGTGTCTTGGGTAGGCAACATGTTTCATCTATGGATACGACAGTGCACAAAACCGTTCCCACGACAATTGGTTCTACGCAACCGGAGTGACCCGGATTTACAACCGACCATGGACTGTCACGTCAGCAGGACATACGGGGAATGTGGATGGAGAATGTTTATGCTGCTTCAACAACAACAACACTTCCCAAGAGCCTGTGGTAATAATCTTGTTGACCGATCGGCTCACCTTAACCTTCCCACCATCTAAAATCGAGTTTCTTAACAGCATGGATTCCTTACAACTTAACAGAGATCAAGTTAAGTTATAAAGAATCCATGTTTCGTTTACGACTACGACGGTATTGCAAAATTTCATTAATCATCGTCACACGTATTCGAAAAAAGTTTCGCCATGACCTTGATGGACGACGGCCTCCGCTTAGCCTTCTTTGGCTTCGATTCACTAAGTAAGTTCACCATATTGCATTTGCTTCGTCCTTGGTGTATTGTGATAAATTTATGCTCCATCTCTACGTCTTCCTAATACTTGTAGTGTCCAGGCGGAAGTATTGGCAATGAGGGAAGCTTGTAGGCTACTAATCGCAGACTTCTGTTAAAGGGCAATATCGCTCTTCTTTTGGATAGCCAAACTGCAATCCAGGCACTCGATTCGGCTACAACGACCTCTAAACTGGTGGAATACATAGGAATAGCTACCACATTGAACGAAAACCATAACGCTACCTTCACCTGGGACACGGGATATTCTTGCAGAACCGATATTCCCACCATTGGGTGCAATCAAGGATACAATCTCCTGAAAATTTCAGGGAATCGCGGATTGTAGATTCAGAGACCAGATAGCATGCAAAGTACACGGAACGTTATGGCCCACCTAGAATCGCAAACAAACGTCAACACTCATAAATATGAAACGGGATGGCTGCAAGCTCACGGCAGTGACAACTGCCTTCTGGTCCATAGGAGAGAGAGAGATCTTCTACTTCCTCTTTGAATGCCCTGCTCTATGGAAAGCGAGGATGTCGCAAATCACTTTTTGAAAACATCGAAGTGCTGGCCAATATAGACGTAGCAGTGGATAGTCAGTGGCAATAAAATGGTGCGAAAACACTAATTGGATTCTTGGTGGCAGTGGCAACAAAAATGATGCGGAAGCACTAATTGGATTATACGTAACAGTGGCAACAAAATGGATTCTTGGCAAATAACCACCTCAACCAACCAACTAACGGTCTGAAATGGTATAGAAACTCATATTGTTAAAGTCTACCTTGAAGTTGTCAATTGTGAGAAATCGAGACAACCAGCCTGCGGTTACCGGCTTTCATACCAAAATATTTGTGCATAACTGAAATCACTGATCCATACGAAAAGCCTATTGTGGTTTCTTCAGATTCGCACATCTTCCTACGACGAGCACCCCATATCATACAAATCATAGCATGGGGACCTCAATAGGATGATCAAAATACTCGACGTGACTTGTACTGGTACGAGCGCACCAATATTGTGTCAGTCCGTGTTGGATGCTTTCAACCCATGGCAAATTTATTGTTCTTTGCGCAAAACCATATTCTTTAGTGAGCTCACGGAATTCACTCGTTGCTTTTTTTTTTTTTAGGATATGCCTACAGTCTTTTTTCAAATGACTGCCACAAAATATCTGTCAGAAAATTAGGGTGGGTTCTTTTTAAAGATGCTTTTTGGCAAGTAAAGTTCGCACTTAACGTAGTAGCGTGACTTGCTTTAATTTTCGAGCTCACTGAGCCACCCTTGTATGTACACAACTACACACATCCATTTGTAAAAACGCCACTTTAATCTAGAAGACAAATGCTTGTATTTAATGGGAAAATTGCAGTGAAAAAGAAACACTAATTTGCGGGCAAGCTAAGAAGTGGAATCCAGGTTACACCTACACTTCACACGAAAGCAAATATTCTCAACATTCATGGTTTCGTGCAACTTACAACATATGACTTATTTTTTCTTATCGACTTTCCGAAGCGAGCAGGTAACTCAACCTGCTTGTTTTTTTTTTTTTCTTTTTTCTTTTTGATATGTTTTGTAAATTAATGTGAAATAAACCACAACCAAGAAACAATACAAATTTATTCCCATCAGCGCTAAGAAGAGTCAAGAAAGGAGTTTATGAAAGTATAGGGTGTTTTTTTAGAGGTTAGGTTTTCAAGTTGAAATAAAACGTATATAATTTAATGTTATGGCCAAGAATTTAGCTTTATTATAAAGATAAGGGTTTGCCATCATGTTTTAAAAATGATACCCATTCAACCAAAAGTGAGCTTCATCGCTGAACAAAATTTTCTTCGATGCGTCGCGCGAACCGAACCATTATTTTCGTAATAAATTTGCACGATTTGCAAACGTTGTTCAGGTGTAAGTCTATTCATTATAAAATGGCAAACCAAACTGAGCATAAATCAAGTGACAGCTGTCAAAAAGACCCTCTACGAAAAAAGTAGTGCCAACTTGAAAACCTAACCTCTAAAAAAACACCCTATACCAGGTGATCCAAATACAAGTTTATATTTGAAATGAAATAAAATAAACAAAATGCAATTCCCTTTGATATTATTAGAAAAAAATAGTATAAAAAAATAAAAGCTCTTCGTTGGAGGTAATTTATGAAATACAATTTTTTTTCATTCGGCCGCTTCAGCTTTCTTCGCAGTAACATATTCTGTCAGCCCAATTTACAAAGAGCTCTCTCTATTTCACAAATAGCTAGGATATTCCCATTAAGGATCCGGCTCGTTCTTAGATTAGTCAAATAACTTCGATCTTGAATGACATTCCACAAAAGAAGATTTATCGGGAACGAATTGCAACTCCAAAACCGTCGATAGACGTTACCAAAGACGGCTGACATCATGATGATCGAGATTGGTGCTAAAAAAATAGCCTATTTGAGAGAGTGTGTGATAAGGTACAACAGCCTGCTGAAACTAAAGTTAATCTATGTTAATAACTCCAATTCCAAGGCAAAAAAGGCATAATCGCGGGTCTGTAACTGCATTTTCCAAAAAAAGGCGCCAATTATGCCACCACTTCAAAACTCACAAAAGCCTGTCCCACACAGTGGATAAATTGGTTTCATGTGGAGATATGCCCAGCTGCATCCCATTTTTTGTCTTTTCCAACATAGTCACCTAGATAAAAAAAAAACCGAACTCTATTCCATACGTGCTATTATATCTCTGGGACTTACCTCAAATATATACCGAAATTAGGAATTTGGGTACTTTGGTACGACGTGATATGTATACCAGGTGTATACCTGTCAAATGATACTTTTTTCAATTTCAAACGTTTATTAACAAAAAATGGTTACAAATTTAATCTTCAAAATAAAAGCCATCGCTAGCGACACATTTTTCCCATCTCTCTGGCAATTTGTGGATGCCGCGCCAAAAAAATTGGCCGTATTTGGCCGCAAACCAATCATCGAGCCATTTTTTTGCTTCTTCGTGAGAATTTAAGCGCTGCTCGGAAAGTGCGTGGCCCATCGATGCAAACAAATGATAATCGGAACGCGCGAAGTCTGGTGAGTAAGCCGCATGCACCAGCGGTTCCCAATCGTACGTCTCCACCAATTCCCGGGTCACTCTTGTTCGATGTGGCGGTGCATTGTTATCAAGAAAAAATATTTTGTGACACCGATCGGCATATTCTGGGCGTTTTCGGTGTATAGCGCTATTCAAATCGGTCAATTGTCGTTGGTAGCGTGCACCGCCAACTGTTTCACCTCGTTTTAATAGCTCGTACCAAATCATACCACGCTGATCCCAGAAAACACACAGCATTGCCTTGCGGCCGAAGCGATTTGGTTTGGACGTTGTTTTTGGCTTGTGGCCGGGCGGACCATACGATCGTTTACGCTTGGGATTGGAGAAATACACCCATTTTTCATCACCCGTAACGATTCGATGCAAAAACGGCTTCCTTTTGAACCGGGAGAGCAGCATTTCATAAGTGGTTTCACGATGTCCGCAAATCGTAGTTTGAAGGCACGAAATTCGACATTTTTAAGAGCGACAAAAAAGCATTGTTGTATGAAACGTAACAAACAATGAACTGAATATTGTTTACAGATGACAGATGAAAAAACAAGACATTTGGGAAGGTTTAAAAATACTCCTAGCGACATCTATGGATTGGGTGCCAGACCTTATGTCAAAGTCACAGCACACATATACTAAAGGCAGATACACAGCGGCTGCGTTAAAGAATATGCTTTAGGAGTATTTCTAGACATTAGTGGAGCATTCAACAATATATTGAGAGAAACTATTTTAGAGGTTTAGATACAACAAATACAGAACCCGCTGTCTATTCGTAGATAAAGATCCTCTTAGGTTGTAGAATAATAAGAGCGAAATGGAACGAAGCTAAACTCACTAAATCAACATGTGAGGGTACGCCTCAAGGTGGTGTTCTATCACTACTTCTCTGGTTACTCAGAGTTAATCAGCTTTAAAAGAAATTTGAAGGTACAGCATCGAAACTAGTAGCCTATGCAGATGACATAACCATAGTAGTGACACCATAAGCGACATAATGAATAACACACTGGCAATAGTATTATGGTATACATCATGGGCAACACCGGCAGGCCAGGAGATAAACGCTGATAAAACGGACATAGTACTATTTACTAGAATTTACAAGATTCCGAATTGGCTCCCCCCGAAGCTGAGTGGCGTAGAACCGGCTCTTAAAGGCAGCGCTAAGTATCATGGAAGCCCAATTATACTACCGGGGCGATGAGAACTACTCCAGAGGCAGTGCTTGAAAGAATACTCCTGTCACCGATTGACATTGCGGCAGAATGTCTAGTAGCTAAATCTGCCGCAAGAATTAGCGCAGCAGATAAATTTACCTTTAAAATATTTGGGCACAGCTCAATAGGCCCGAGTTATAGGGCCAATACAGACTATAGGTATGACTCCGAAATGCAATTGGGTAAGAAAATTCCGAACAATAGTAGAAGAAGGGTGGAAAAGAGGCTCCAATTACTAACGGGTCAAAAATGTTACACGGAGTAGGTGCAGGAATCTATTGCGCATAGCTGGGAATCAGGCGGCCGGTCAAGGTGCCTGGTCACTGTAATATCTTTCAAGCAGAAGTCATTGCTTTAGGAAAGGCTGCAGAATTAGCAATCGCAAAGGCAACGAGCAATTCCAAAATAAATATATACGTTGACAGTGAAGCAGCGATGAAAGCAATAAACTCATATGAAGTTTCATCTAAAAATGTTCTCAAAAGCAAGGAGGCCATAGAGAGCTTGACCGCAGACAAACGGCTGAACATCTATTGGATACCCGGATTGCAGGAAATGTAATAGTAGATGAGATTGCCAAGAGCGTAGTTTACATGTCATTTGAACAAGAAAGCGACATATTAAAAACCCTTATAGGTATACTGACAGGTCACATTTGCTAGCAGCATATGCATACAAGAAAGGAATTGCAAACAATGATAACTGCAGATTTCGCAATGAACTGGAAAAGAGGGAAATTTTAGAACACCTTCTATATTCATGCCTTGCATTAGCTAGAATACGAATGAAATGCTTAGGAGCTCTACAGTATGAGAAGCTGGAATGTATCTCGGGGTTAGAGCTTGAGAGTTTACCTAGATTTGGAAAAGACGTAGATTTATTACAAGATGTTTACTATAGAGAAACGTAAAGGTCTAGCTCCTCATACACAAGGTTGGCATTTATCCGGCGTAACAGTTCGGCAGAGGCACACTCATAGGTTTGCCACCTTCCAAGTGGGACCTTCATTAGAAAAAACTCTATGAATCATTTGATGTTTCATGCCCATAGTAGTTACATTTGACTACGGACGCCGCCTTGGTTCGTTTTTTGTTTTTTTTTTTTGAGACCATATTTATTGTCTCACATACTCCTATAAGGCGTTTAGAACGAATTCAAAAATTGCCTATAAAATTTGCTCTTCGCTCAATGAACCTATACGATAAAAACATTTTAAGCGGAAAAAGCTTTCAATAGATGAAAGTAACATAACATATCACTTATAAAAATACTAATACTTGAACCACCAGGAGATTTTACATAGCAAAGTTGTCATTGCATCTTACCCACAACAACTAGCGCTGACTGGCGTTGACGTGAAGTGTAGAAAATTATCTTCAAGTATGGACATTTAATGTTGAGAAGAGGAAAATACATTGAATGAAAAATGTACGGAAATCTCAAGAATATACCCAGATTTTGAAAACCGTTATGTGGTTGTTGTTCTTTACCAACTACTGGCAGATGCGGTGAAGTCACCGATCGTCATCGTCAATCTCACCTAACGGTAGGTACAAGAGTCGTGCTGTTACGACGAATAGGTCCAAATGAAGAGGGGTATTAGTTAAGTGGATTTTTGTTCCCTTGTTCACTTCTCTCGGTAGCATAGGGCCTCGACAAGACTCAGTCTTGCGTTGGTTTCGTTAATCTGTTTTGACAGGGTAGGTGATTAGCCTGTCGCTGCCAGTCCTAAGTAGTGGGAATGCCCACTTGTCGTTTCTTAGGAACAACGCCTTCTTACTGCTTGGAGCGCCATCTGTGTTTCAAATTTTTGTGGCAAAAGGATCACACAAATGGTTGAGGACTTCGCTAAAATTCGTGTGTTTGCGCTATTACCGCGGTCGCCCGCTTCCTCTTGCTGCTACCACTGATGAAATGTATAACTGTGTGTTTTTCTTCGTTTTTTGTTTATACTTGTTTTAGCAGCCACAATGCAAATAATGCGCTGACTATTGTGCGGGAGTAAGGATGGAAAGGATAAGGTTTTGGGGTTGAGGAATGGAATTGGAGGAATTTTGTTTTTTTTTTAGAAACAGGGAAAGTAGGTAAATTTGGAAAAGTACGAGGACCGTGCTATACATGGGATTCGAACCCACAACCTCTGGGAGTGCAGACTAGTGCACTTATGCTAGACTACCGAGGTCGCATAAGTGGATTTAAGGGGCACGTAAATAGGTGGAATTCACATGCCGGACATACGTAGATTATGTTGAGTCTGTCGGGATCGATTCGAGTTCGGTAGGAGTTTAACCTGCGACAGTATCCGGGAAGTAATTGTGCCAAAGTAATGCGGGTCTCACGAGGCAGCTGAAACTTCTCGTCTGTCGTGGGTGATGGTTGGACTCCGATGATGGCTTTCGGGCGGCAAGAGATCATGAAGGTGGTAAGGAACTCCCGAAGAATGCCTATCCTATTTATGGCCTATTTACATACTAGTGGTCCAGTGGATGTCATGTCAAGTCGCAGATTTCCTCAGTGAGATTAAGGAGATGCCTCCCGATGTGAATAGGATGTGGTAAGTGCCTGCAGAGGTGGGTCCTCCGGTGACATCCCATCATGAATTGCTTGCTGAGTATATGTACATATTAATATTCTACTTGAGAGGGAGCGTAGCACCTCGCTGTGCAAATTTTATGGAGGTAACTTCAAAATGCTTCCTGTCGTATGAAGCTTCGTCCACTGCGTGCCACTAGTTCCAGGCGAACAGATGGGCGCTACATAATTTGAAACCGGCTGGCCAAATCCCTTCGCTGTCACCAGCAATGTCTCTTTGCCTTGGCACCGAGCGCTACCGGCTAGCGAATTGAGATCCTTGTTGCACCGAAAAGGAGAGGAAACTATTGAAGGTTACGCTCAGTACCTTGGGGTCATTGTGAAGTAAGAAAAAGGTAACCATTCATTTTTGGACAGAACCCACGATGTCCAGGCCAGATGCCAAAAAGAGCAATCTGCAGTGTTTAAGTTCAAAGACACTTACTCCAGTAGTTAAGGAAGCTTCGAAATATGGCATTGAAGTTGAAAAGCAAGAAAGAAAGGGCACCACTTTGCGTCATTCCTTGATTTACACTCCTCAACTTAGAGATCTGATCTCGAAATGCTAGTGACAGGTGTAGACAATATAAGTAGTTCGCGGACCACATCTTCAGTAAAATAATGAATAGATTCTTCTTGGCTGGTTCGGTCAAATAAGAGGACGAACTATGCGAATGGAATGATTTTAGTCGCGGCTGGTCAATAATTTGGGTTTATACTTGAGAATATGTTGAGTCCGGCCACTTCAACCGCTCCGATTTCCCCGATTGGAACCGCGAAAAATTGTGCGTTTCCGCCCTTGGCTTTTTAAAACCATCTGCGCATTTTCTCATTAATTTTTTGTATAAAAAGCCCTCAAATTTAAGTTAATTAAAGTATTTCAATTTTCAAATCACAAATTTGAATGTAAATAATACGTTTCGTAATTTAATTTTGTACTGACATCCGGATGTACTCGGCGGAAGAAACAAAATTAGCTGATATACTGCGACCCCCTTTAAGGGGATCCGGTGGTCTAGAGCTCGAAAATTGCAACTATTTTCTCGAATTTTTGTTTTTGCCATTAAAAATTAAAAAAAAAAACGATATTTTGACTTTTCGTGTTTATTACTACATCTGTTGAGCATACAAAAAAAAATTTTTTTGTTTTAAAAACAATATTTATTATTATAAAAATGCCGCTGAAAATGACCCCCTCGAAAAATCGGACGGCGTAGGTGATTTCGAGACTTCTACTCATCTGAAACACAAATTTCAAAAAGATGCTTAATCAGAAAGAATGCAGTTATGGTCAGAAGTAGAACAAATCGAAAAAATTTCAAAATGGCGCGCTTTTGATAAAAAGGTTCGTAAAATCGGGTCTTTTTCACGAGTTTTTTAATGAAAAAAATAGCAATTTATTTAAATAAAATTATTATTCTAGTTCCGACGATAGCCATATTAAAATTTCAAGTGATCCGGTTGAATTTTGTTTTTTCACCAAGTCGTGCGAAAAAAGTCGTCTCTAGATAAATGAGTTTAAAGTTTAAAGTACGGGAGCGCGCGAAACGCTCTCTATCTAATTAATGAGCTTCAGAAGCTATAATATTGAGAATTTCCGCATGAAAATTTCACAGTATGTTCTTAAGGTACTATATTTTCGAAATATCAAAACAAAACAATCAATTTTATGAAATTTCTAGACCACCGGGCCCCTTAATAGATTCGAATTGGTACCAAATTAATTAGTAGTAATTTTATATAATTTCACTTGGCTCTGCTGGACTACAGGAATTTCTTTAAGAAAAATTTTGACACTTACAGCGGAAGTTTCAGGTATATCATGAATATAGATTTGCTGGCTCCACATATGCGCTATATAATCTCAGCAGGAACTTCAACCAAGCCAAAATGTCTGAAAACCGTGAAAGAAATAGAAGTTTCTTTTCTTTGCATTCGGAATATAGAGTTGTTCTTCGACACTTTTTCCCCTTAACATATGATTTATCTCTGAAAATCAAATAATCGCCCAAATGAACAGTAAATACAATAGTTTACAACATCGTAAAAAAAACCAAAATTTCAAGGTATTTTCATTTAGATTCACAAGAGTATAATTCCCACAATATACCTATATATTTTTTTTTATGTGAAATTTGTTTGTTAAAACCTTCTACGCAGACCACATCGGTGTTGTTTATGAGTAATTAAGTCAAGAATGAGGTGAGTACACATTGAACAATGGAATCACAAGAAAAACTCTCAGCATTTTCTGCATTAAAAGTCAGAGTAAAAACATCTTCAAATAGTTTTTGTTTTTCATTACTTTCTTGTTTTTGTGGATCTTATTTGAACACAAGCATATTTTTTTTTTTTTTGTCTAAACTTGAACTGAATCATTACATGGCCCAATGAACGATGTGAATGGGGGGATACCAGCACGCCTTTACATTCAAACATAAATACATTCCTATTTTTTAGTTCATATGTGCATATGTATGTTATTGAAATGTGTGTATGTGCATATGTCTCCCCATGTGTGAATGGCTGCAATGAGTCCAACAGCAAGAACAGTGCTTTCTTTTTTACAAGTGCATGCCTACAATGATGTGAAAAATAAAAGAGTCAAAGGCATGCCTCGGAATTCTGTACGAAAGGTAGGACGTAGGATTAGGAGACATCAGCGAGCTAGCTAAACAATTTCATTGTTTGGAAATCAAAAGAGGATCTCCAGTTCTTATGAAAAAATAACAATTACAAAAGAAAAAGTGGATATAGGTATATTCGATGATTTCACCATGTGACAGTGAAATATACTTCCTTCGAGACATCCATATGTATGTGCATATATCAAACTGTGGGTCTAGTGAAGTAGTGCTGCATACTCTGAATTTCAAATAAACCTTCAAAATCTAGACTTACATTCAAAAAATAAATTTTCTATAGCTCAAAACATATATGCATATATGTATATACTTACTCGTTTATTTATTTATTTGGTGAAAAAGTTGTCTATATCATTCAAAATTATGCATAAAAAGTTAATATATATTAATTAAATCATTATAAATATATATATACCCTATGATCAAAAGGTACCGGGAATGTTTAACTTAAACGAGCCGCGCACGTAGAAACCGGTCCATATTTTTTTCTTATGTTGGTAGGACTGTAAGAAACACATCTGGGTAAGACTCCGTCAGAAAATATGAGATTTGCAAGTGGTCTTTCGATTTCTTTGAAACTTTGGGAAATATTAGTTCTAGGTAAGATACATTCGAGCCTAAAAGGATTTTGAAAAATTTTCAAAATTGAGTCATCTACGCCATGTGGAAAATCGGGACCGTGTTTTTTTCAAAAATCAATATTTCTTGAACCGTTGGATGGATTTCAATGCAATTTACAGACAATATAGAAACAAATAAGTAGTTTAAATTAGTATTATGTTAAAAAAAAATTTCGAAATTTTGACCAAAAAAAAGTCAAAAAATTTTTTTTTAATCAATTTTTAGTTGATTTGGCCAGTTTTTTAGATTTTCTGTTATACACGTAACGATTCCTTATGATTTAACCTTTATTTTGAAAAAAAAAATTTTATGGTGTCTATAAGAGTTCTCGAGATATTGCGATTTTAGTGGAAGCGCGCACGCACGGTTCGCGTACGCACGCACGGTTCGCGCTGCGTTATGTGTTCCTGTATGAAGTGACTGGAGCAGACTGCTGCAGGTCTGTGCGCGTTTTTCTACTCCCGCGCTGCGTAACCGCGAACTTCATAAGAAAGAATGCAGTTATGGTCAGAAGTAGAACAAATCGAAAAAATTTCAAAAAAATAGCAATTTATTTAAATAAAATTATTATTCTAGTTCCGACGATAGCCATATTAAAATTTCAAGTGATCCGGTTGAATTTTGTTTTTTCACCAAGTCGTGCGAAAAAAGTCGTCTCTAGATAAATGAGTTTAAAGTTTAAAGTACGGGAGCGCGCGAAACGCTCTCTATCTAATTAATGAGCTTCAGAAGCTATAATATTGAGAATTTCCGCATGAAAATTTCACAGTATGTTCTTAAGGTACTATATTTTCGAAATATCAAAACAAAACAATCGATTTTATGAAATTTCTAGACCACCGGGCCCCTTAATAGATTCGAATTGGTACCAAATTAATTAGTAGTAATTTTATATAATTTCACTTGGCTCTGCTGGACTACAGGAATTTCTTTAAGAAAAATTTTGACACTTACAGCGGAAGTTTCAGGTATATCATGAATATAGATTTGCTGGCTCCACATATGCGCTATATAATCTCAGCAGGAACTTCAACCAAGCCAAAATGTCTGAAAACCGTGAAAGAAATAGAAGTTTCTTTTCTTTGCATTCGGAATATAGAGTTGTTCTTCGATACTTTTTCCCCTTAACATATGATTTATCTCTGAAAATCAAATAATCGCCCAAATGAACAGTAAATACAATAGTTTACAACATCGTAAAAAAAACCAAAATTTCAAGGTATTTTCATTTAGATTCACAAGAGTATAATTCCCACAATATACCTATATATTTTTTTTTATGTGAAATTTGTTTGTTAAAACCTTCTACGCAGACCACATCGGTGTTGTTTATGAGTAATTAAGTCAAGAATGAGGTGAGTACACATTGAACAATGGAATCACAAGAAAAACTCTCAGCATTTTCTGCATTAAAAGTCAGAGTAAAAACATCTTCAAATAGTTTTTGTTTTTCATTACTTTCTTGTTTTTGTGGATCTTATTTGAACACAAGCATATTTTTTTTTTTTTTGTCTAAACTTGAACTGAATCATTACATGGCCCAATGAACGATGTGAATGGGGGATACCAGCACGCCTTTACATTCAAACATAAATACATTCCTATTTTTTAGTTCATATGTGCATATGTATGTTATTGAAATGTGTGTATGTGCATATGTCTCCCCATGTGTGAATGGCTGCAATGAGTCCAACAGCAAGAACAGTGCTTTCTTTTTTACAAGTGCATGCCTACAATGATGTGAAAAATAAAAGAGTCAAAGGCATGCCTCGGAATTCTGTACGAAAGGTAGGACGTAGGATTAGGAGACATCAGCGAGCTAGCTAAACAATTTCATTGTTTGGAAATCAAAAGAGGCTCTCCAGTTCTTATGAAAAAATAACAATTACAAAAGAAAAAGTGGATATAGGCATATTTGTTGATTTCACCATGTGACAGTGAAATATACTTCCTTCGAGACATCGATATGTATGTGCATATATCAAACTGTGGGTCTAGTGAAGTAGTGCTGCATACTCTGAATTTCAAATAAACCTTCAAAATCTAGACTTACATTCAAAAAATAAATTTTCTATAGCTCAAAACATATATGCATATATGTATATACTTACTCGTTTATTTATTTATTTGGTGAAAAAGTTGTCTATATCATTCAAAATTATGCATAAAAAGTTAATATATATTAATTAAATCATTATAAATATATATATACCCTATGATCAAAAGGTACCGGGAATGTTTAACTTAAACGAGCCGCGCACGTAGAAACCGGTCCATATTTTTTTCTTATGTTGGTAGGACTGTAAGAAACACATCTGGGTAAGACTCCGTCAGAAAATATGAGATTTGCAAGTGGTCTTTCGATTTCTTTGAAACTTTGGGAAATATTAGTTCTAGGTAAGATACATTCGAGCCTAAAAGGATTTTGAAAAATTTTCAAAATTGAGTCATCTACGCCATGTTGAAAATCGGGACCGTGTTTTTTTCAAAAATCAATATTTCTTGAACCGTTGGATGGATTTCAATGCAATTTACAGACAATATAGAAACAAATAAGTAGTTTAAATTAGTATTATGTTAAAAAAAAATTTCGAAATTTTGACCAAAAAAAAGTCAAAAAATTTTTTTTAATCAATTTTTAGTTGATTTGGCCAGTTTTTTAGATTTTCTGTTATACACGTAACGATTCCTTATGATTTAACCTTTATTTTGAAAAAAAAAATTTTATGGTGTCTATAAGAGTTCTCGAGATATTGCGATTTTAGTGGAAGCGCGCACGCACGGTTCGCGTACGCACGCACGGTTCGCGCTGCGTTATGTGTTCCTGTATGAAGTGACTGGAGCAGACTGCTGCAGGTCTGTGCGCGTTTTTCTACTCCCGCGCTGCGTAACCGCGAACTTCATAAGGAATCGTTACGTGTATAACAGAAAACCTAAAAAACTGGCCAAATCAACTAAAAATTGATTCAAAAAATTTTTTTTACTTTTTTTTGGTCAAAATTTCGAAATTTTTTTTTTAACATAATACTAATTTAAACTACTTATTTGTTTCTATATTGTCTGTAAATTGCATTGAAATCCATCCAACGGTTCAAGAAATATTGATTTTTGAAAAAAACACGGTCCCGATTTTCAACACTCAATTTTGAAAATTTTTCAAAATCCTTTTAGGCTCGAATGTATCTTACCTAGAACTAATATTTCCCAAAGTTTCAAAGAAATCGAAAGACCACTTGCCAATCTCATATTTTCTGACGGAGTCTTACCCATCTGTCACTTTTTAGCGCAATCAGATCGTTTGAGAGATGATGTACGTCGCAGAGGGCCGGAAATGTGGGCAAACAATTCTTAGATTTTGCATGATGATAACGCGCCATCGCACCGAGCCCAAATTGTGCTGGATTATTTGACCAAACACCAAGTAAATACCATCGTGCAAGCACCGTATTCACCTGATATGGCCCCGTACGACTTATTTTTGTTTCCCAAGTTTAAGTTACTACTTCGTGGAAGGAGATTTCAGAGAATGCGACGAAGGAGCTGAAAGCCATCCCTTCGTCGGCCTTCCAGGAGTGTATGGAGGACTGGATTAAACGTTGGCACATGTGCGTAGCTTCAGGCGGGTCATACCTCATGGAAATAAGTATATGTGCATGACAATTTATGTGAAAAAAATATATTTCAAATGAAATAAAATTTATTGACTTATTTTTTACTTATAAATCTAATCAAAACAATTAAAAAACAATAACAAAACCTTCATTTTTTTTTTAACTTACAAAAATAAAAAATAAAATGAAAAAGTTTAATAGGAAATAATTATATGTGCATTTCACAATTTTGTCGCATTTCTTGCCGAAGTTCAATGATTTCAACTTATTTTTTTAAATTTAATAATTAATATGGTTGCCTTTGGCTGAAATAACTTTGTTTAAGCGAGTGGGCATTGAGTCGGCCAATTTTTCTAGCGTGGATTTGCTAATTTTTGCCCACTCAGCGACCACAGCATCCTTGAGGTGCACAATGGACTCAAACTGACGTCCATTTTTGTAAACCTTGGCAGAAAGTATGCCCCAAAGGTCCTCTATTGGATTAAGGTCAGGACTTAATGCTGGCCACTCTAAAACATCAACATTTCGTGATGAAAAAAACATTTTGGACAAGTTTGCAGTATGTATTGGAGCATTGTCCTGCTGAAAAGTCCACTTGTCAGGATAAAATGTTTCCGAATAATCAATGAGCTCTTGGTCAAGAAGCTGTATGTACATTTCCGCGTTGGTTCTTGTCGGAATAAAGCATATTCGGGACTTTCCGGCATATCCAAAGGCAGCCCATACCATTAACGACCCTCCACCGAAGTTGCGTTTGTGACGGGTTTGTCGGGGCAGTCTTTTAACTTGCCAATACTTGTGGCAGCCATCTGGACCGTCTAAATTAAATTTTTTCTCGTCGGAAAAAACCACATTTCGGAACTCGTGAGTCCAAAATTTGTATTTTTCCGCGAATGCCAAGCGGGCCTTAAGGTGACGTGGTAGTAGCTTTGGTACAGGCTCTCGCAAAGCATATGACAGATTCTTATTTTCGCAAATTATTTGGTTGATTCGTCTCCTGGAAACGTTGAGGTTCAGATGGCTGCAAATTTCGCTGCAGGACATCTCTTTTTGGGCAGCAAGACGCCAAATCTCCCTTTTGGAGCGTTCTTTAAGAGACGTTGGTCGGCCGCTGCGCTTGCTTTTACCATAACTGGATGCATTTTTGCAAAAGTTTGCTATGGTGTTGATGTGACGATCTACGCGGGAAGAAATTTCTGCAATTGTTTTGCCACTTTCTCTCATTCCCAGGATCAAACCACGCTCTTCAGCGGTCAAATGGGTCCCACGTGGCATTCTACAGTTCAATTCAACAACAATATGACAATTTCTAATTGCTCACGCTTTTAATTAATTACTTACGTGATTAATAATTAAAAAAAAATTAAAAATAATTGCCAAAATATTTTAATATGATCGCGATCGCTGCCAAATACCCACTAATGTCATATTGCACATTTACTTATTTCCTATGAAGTGTGCTATGATGACACACAAAACTATGATAACGGTACCGCGAATGGTGACGAAGAAGAATTTTACAGTAATATTCTTGCAGTAGGCTCAATTGTGTATACCAAAAATAAATAAAAAATAAATGTACCGTTAATTTTAGTAGAGATACAGAAAAAAAAATTGTGCACATATACTTATTTCCATGAGGTATTTTGAAGGAGATAAAATAAGTTTTACTGAAATTTAACTCTGTTTTGTTTTATTTAAACTTTCCTGGTACTTTCGGATCAAAGGCTATACGAGTACATTATATCATTCCGAAAGGCAGTGATAGTTTGTCTATTCAAAAAAGATGATCCCGGCCTCGCGGAAAATTATGGAGGACTCTCTCTCTATTTGATTGATTTGTTTGGATTGATTTGAACAAAACCATTACGGTATTTCAAGCCGGTTTTCACAAGGGATACTCTAAAATAGATTATATTTTCAACTTGTCGTCGTATTTGAATTTTAAAACAAAAAAGAAAACGTTCGCCTTCTTTGTTGTCTTTTATCCAAGAAGTGGCCTCTCGATCCATATGATAGAAATTTTAAAACTGTTATACGAAGACACTTCAAATAATGTTTGGCTCCATAACGAACTTCCTCCGCCTTTTTGCGCAAATCAAGGGGTAAGACAAAGTTGCCTGCTAAGCCCAACTTTGTTCTCTCTGTATGAATTAATCGATTTCTTACCTGGTTGAGTTAAAATGGCTAATCTTCGTACTAGTGCTTTTTACCGAGTCTCTGAATAAATTGCAGTATATGATCAATTGTTAACGATTATAAATATCTGGCCTTGAATGGGACTATTATGCAGCAAAAAGCAGAACGAAATCTATCAAGGAATTACAAGAAAAAAACCGGTTCTTTTCTTCTGACACAGACTGTATATGATTCACACCGAAACAGATTTGCTTCCGCAATGTCTATTTACATACACTCCGAGCGCATATGCATGTACTTTGTTTTGCGGTGTTTTATTCTGCCAAGTCACAGGCTTCACGCGCAACCTTGCTGAGACGACTGTACGCCTCGGCACTCATTGGGTAAAAAAGTGCAAGGATATCACGTTAATGTTAAATATTGAGCCTCTTAATGCTTTTACTTCTGAGTTCTTGTCTTTGTCCATTAGAAAGTCCTAAGAAAAAAAACTTTCGGCTTTTCTGGACCCTGCTTTTAAATATAAATCACACGATTTGCATGCTGACTTCGCTCTTAGAAATATTAAAAAAAAAACACGGTAAATTAAAAAACTTTGCTCACTCATTTCCACTTTTTTTTCTAGGAGTGTAGGGTGTATTTTATACAAAATATTTAGTTAAAATAAAATTGTTGTCCAAAGTTTGTCACAAAAAAAATTTTTTCCCAGAAAATTAATCATCCAATTTTTTTTTGGAATGCCTTTTTTTACTAAATAAAAAACGATTTTTACGCGCTCCGACGCTTATCTGTTTTTATACTGCATCTATTTAGTTCACAAGTGTCAAATATGATTGACGTATGACGTCATTTGCACAAATTATAAATTTTCCATTATTCTTTCTTTAAAAATAGTTTGTATGTATGTTTTGCCTTAAGAGATTTGCGATGAGACTCGTATATGACATTTCTCCTTACAATAGCCGTCGAAAGATCAGCACACTTCCCACTCTAACTAGTCATAGAAAAATAATAGGAATATTAGTATATTAGGGATATACATTTTTTCGAAGTTTACGCTCACAGGATTTTCGAGATGTCATTATTGCAACCCCGGATCTCGGGATTAGTTCCAGGGATTATTCATTATTCTGCAACAACTTGACTCGAAAACAATGTATCAGTATCGTTTAATGAGGCTCCTATCATATAATAAATAACTAGTAAATTGGTACTAAAGTAAAATATTTTTCATTAGTAACAAAATAGATTTAATAAAATATTTTATGATAGTCGAAAAAAATATGAATGCAAAAAAACTGAAAAAGACAAATGTGTAAATATTTTACGGTTGACAGAAATTCATATAATTTTTAATCTCGTACAATTTAAGTGGAACAAGAGAAAAGTTGTAGACTTTCATTTACGGTAAAATAAAAAACCAACCAAACGACTTTTAACAACAGAGACATACATAATAAACAACAAAGTTCAAAAATATTCAAAGCTAAACCTAAAGTCAATGTTGCTGTAAAAAGGAGATTTTCTGCCTCCCTTTCGTGTGCTACGTCAGAAATTACAAATCTCGATAATCTCGCTATTGTAGGCAAATAATCCCGGGATCTTACTTGCATATGTATTCCTATAGTTAAACTGCTTACAGAATCGATTTATAACCATTGCTTCTGGCCAAAGTTACACTTAATGTTCTCTCTCGAATATCGTGTTAATCGGGCCACTTTTTTAGAAGCTTCTAATACAAATTAAGAACTTTGTGAACCATTCCGTTCATTATTCCAGCCCATTTTATAAGTCAAACTCGTTGTTAGTCGAAGACCTATCCCAACTTAGCTCTTCTGCAGTGTTCTGCACTAAGAAAACGCGTTACAACTCCCTGGTTAGGCTAAAGCAGGGGTATGCATCAAATTGGAGTCCTCTTCCCACTAAATCTGAAGAGTTCAGCGTAGATGCATTCGCTTCGCTCTTCAACCGCTTATTTGTAGAGCCTCTACCGCCTTACGGTCATCGATCTATGCTCATAGATTTAAAGTCACTTTGAAGTCACTAAAGTCAATCTTCTTCCTGTACATACGAGTATAAAATAAACTTGAATATTCCTTACCGAGTGCTGTGTTTTCATCTTCCGTTTTATGCAATAGCGTCTACTAAATCAACTTATTATAGTTTTGCTCCCATTAAAAACGCTTCAAACGAGCTAAACAACATCTATGGAGCCCTTCGTGTAAACTTTGCCATTCCCAGATGAATTTTTTTCAAGGCTTGTGACTTATTATGACTTTGGTTTCCCATTTTCATGGATTCTTTGAATATCTTTTATAACTGGTTAAGTTCAGGGATTCTCTTATTCTTATATTCTCTCAATAAATGTTCGGCGTTGGTAAACATTTAACGTTTGATTCAATTTCTATTCTATTTTCTTATAGTGATCCGCCTTGGACTGGCTAAAAGTGACTAATCAGTGAGTCACGCGGACGATGTGTCTCACGTAGGTTGGTTGGGAGAAAAGCAAACGTTGAGTGTGCACATATTTAAAAAATTATGAAATAATGATATAAATTTATACATATTCTATTGCCTTCATAGTATCCATGGTATGAATTGATCCCGATATCATACTTATGGCCCACTCTCCATTTCCCATTAAATCAAATAAAATAATTTTTTCACAAGCTCTTTAATTCTTGCTCATTTTGGGAATTCGACCTTTCATACTTTCTTTAATGAGACTTTTCGAATTTCTTGATGTTTCTATTATACATTATTTATACTGATAAGACAAATAGGCCATTTTTATACTGAAAATTTTTTTCCCCCCGCACGCACTTCATTAATAAGAACCCATTCTTTTACTGCATCTACGACCATTGTTTCCGAGACTCTAAATACCTCTGAAATGTTTTTATAAGCATTTCTCTGCAATGCAAAGTTACTTCTACCCAAGGATCATAGATTACAAATAAATTTCATTGGTATCGATTCTTAGCTTGCAGTTTTTTTTGCAACCATGACAGCGAGTCGTCAGCTGCCGTGATATCATGGTACAGACTTTGCCTTCGAGATCCTTTGGATTAACGTCTACGGCATGAGCCTTGTGGATTCCAGTCTAAGGACAATCTGCTGGTGTCAGTCGCAGGTTTTCGCACATTATGACCAATCCATCTCCATCCTACGCGAATCTCAATTTTAACTGGAATTTGCCTACCTCGGGTGAGAAGCTCACCATTTGACACCCAATTATCGGGTCACCATATGGACTCTAACGCAGCGATTTGAAGATTTGAAGCTTTTTTGTTGCTGCGATGGACACAGAACATGTTTCACAGTCTTATAGGAGTACTCTTTTCACGTTGGAGTTAAAAATCCTTAGCTTTGTTTTCGTGGTCGACTGTTTGGAATACCATATACCGTTGAGTGAGGTAAAGGATGGTCTGACTTTAATTATTCTGCATTCAATGTCAGCTGCTGTACCACCGCCAAAGGTTATTTGCTTACTTATATCGGATTATCAAATAAAAACCAAGCCTCAAATAAAGCCCAACTTTTTAAAAGCGATTTTATTCAAAAGTGCTCCACTTTGCGCCTTTACTAGTAAGCAAAATCGAATAACCTTGCGGTATTTCATCTCGGATTCAAGGCTCAAGTAAGTTACTGAAATTAACGACTTAGATCTTTATTTTGATACATAATAAAAAATTTTTCTCACATATCAGTTATATTCTCGATAATGCGTACGCTATGTTGGCGTTCGTTCGGTGCAATAATTTACCATTTTCGGACCCATATACGTTGAAGCTTCTTTACACAAGGTTAGGCAGATCAAACTTAGATTTGCTTCCTTCATCTGGAGACATTACCGTTCAGAATAGAATTGAACAGAATAGATCGTGTACAAAAAGTTTTTATTAGATTTGCTCCTCGTACATTGAATTTCACTTCACCCCTGCTCTTTTATGAACCGCATTGTCAACTTGGTGATCTCAAAACTTTTCAAAGCAGATCTGCTTTTCTCGCATGCTCTCTTTTAATTAACATCAAAAATATATTTATTGGTTGTTCATCTTTCTTAGAGAAATTACATTTCAATGTTCCGGCTCATAACCTCAGACACTTTTCAATGTTTTATGTGGGCATACCCAGTTCAAATTACTCTAGAAATGCTTCTTTAATGAGAACTCTTTCTGAATCAAATACAATAATATTTCGGACTTGAACTCGTCTCTTTCAAAACAGACTTAACATAATACACAATTACTTTATAAATAATAATAATTGGCGCTTACACATTTTGTTGGGGTTTTGGCCGATGTTTTTCAACACTTGGGAGGGCCTACAGTTTTATGCCGCCTATTAATGATAGAGGGTTTTTAAGAGGAACTGTTTGGTGGCAGTACTATACTCTGAAGTTTGCCATTGTCTGCCGAAGAACATCCGCTATTAGAAAAAAACTCTTTCTATCAGTTGGTGGTTCGAAACCCTGGGCACTACCGAATGGTCTGTAGCTAATCTTATTAAGTTGACTGTAATAGTAAAAACTATATCTATATCTTCTACATTTTCAGAAAACACAAACCCTGCTATCCTTATTATTTCGCACAACAGATTCCCCCCATTTTAACTACGTTCGAGCCAAACTGGGATTATTAGTAATAGTTGTGATTAATTTTTTTTCACATAACTGTGTATAAATCAAAGTGGCGTCGAGGTGAAGTGTCAGGCACAGTTATGATTCCACGGCACTTGCTCACTCGCTGTATTTACTTTTGACTTTTTTACTTTTTGCTGTGTTTTCCGTATTTCTTGGTTTTTTCTCTTACATCGGTTCCACATTTGTTTGTGCAGCGCCAGTGTTACGGATTCGCACTCCAGTTCTAATAGTGTTGAGTGTGGGAAATATGTTTTCCATTTTTCAGTTTTTACTACTCGAAAACCAAGCTGTTTTTAGGTTTAGTAAAGTGGCAGTCTAACACACATACATGAATAGTATATGTACATATGAGTACTAAATAAAACACAAACAAACATAAATACTGAGCACTTAACAAAAAAAACTTGGCTTAAATATCCTCATCTACTTGCTGAGATCTCCTATGGCAATCACATGCATCGCATACTCGTTATTGCACAAATGTTAATAAGGTAACGGTAACAATCACATAATTTCGGGTCTACTGAAAGTATGAAAAGTAATTTGTGGTGTCAATATATGGTATATTGATAATAATGATAAAATCCATAAAATAGTATACGACTATTGTCGTAGCGAAGCAGGCGTCCTATTGGATTAGAATAATGAAAGCCATTTATGTATAATTAGAAGCGCAGAAGCTTCGACGATGATTGATGAAAATCCGATGAGGCATCCCTAGTACCAATTGAACCTCCAACCTTCGATCAAAGCCCTTAGGTCGGTGCCGACTAATGCAAAATACGTTGAGTACTACCAAAAATGACTACATTTACATCGACAATACACTGTCAGTCTTAAAACTGGTCTGGAGCCGGATGGTACTTAAACGATAGTAATAAGTATCACTATGATATGGGGGAAATGGCAATTGTTTTCCAAACGGAAGTTTTTGCCATCCTAAAAGTAGCCGTATGGATAATCGAGAGGAGATAGAACGGGAAACAGATTGGATTTTTCAGTGACAGTCAGGCTGCACTGAAGGCCCTGGAGAACGCGAAGCAAACCTCATAGATTGTTCAAGAATGTAAGAAGAAGCTTAATTTGTACTTATATGGGTTCCAGGACATTCCGGTGTTCAAGGAAACGAAATTGCCGATGAATTGGGCAACCGTGGATCAACGGTTCCCCCATAAGAGCCAGAGCCAATAATCGGAATCAATTCCGAGGAAATAACGAATATGATCAGCGATTATGTAGGCAAGCAACATAAAGAGCGATGGTCCGGTCTAGGACGCTGCAGAACTGCAAAGTGTTTTGTGACAAGTCCGAACAAAAAACTGTCAAACTTTTTACTCAAACTTGTAAGGAAAGATGTTCGGTTGATGGTCGCTATTATTACAGGACACAACCCATGGGGTCAGCATATGATCACCATTGGAATCATTGAGGACTCAATGTGCCTGTCATGCTTGGAGGAGGCGGATAGCACTGAACACTTTCTCTGTGAATGTACTGCCTTTGCTAGAGCACGGCTACGAGTGTTGGATTCCGATGTCGTGAGAATGAATAATATTCGTTCTCTAAAACTGGAGGATATTTACAGATTTGCCAAAGAATCTGGAAAATTCTCACAGGACTAACTATCTCCTTCTTTCCAGAGCTTTAAATACAATGGGTTTTTTAGTCTGAGTGTTTTAGGAGCCACCAAATCTCCTGGCTTCTTGGCTTGACTTTTTCAAAGCTCAATTTCTTAAAACTGGACCCTAAGATAAAATGTTGCTTCGAAAAACGAGTGTGTGAGTGCGACAGGAAAGCGCACAAGACTTGAGGAACCGAACAAAAAAAAATTCAAATGACTCAGATAGAGTGGCGCATTCACTTTGCTGAACACTCATTGAGCGAAGAACCCAGAACCTGCTGAAGCACTCTAAAAGGAACACGTAACTTTTCATGCCAATATCAGCTAGATCCTTGGCCGAATAATCGCAGGAACTGCGACTTCCACAGGATTTCCAGATAGAATTTATCTACAAACATTTTCTGAGTATACCGGTTTTCTAGATTTCAGAGAGCAGTGTATTCTTGGTACACATTGAGGCAAGTGGGTATATGATTGGAGAAATATTTCCTGAACACTACTAAGGGCTTAAGAGGTGCACTGTTGAAGAACATTCCTTCTAATCTAGCAAATAAATTAAAATTAAACAAAAAACTTCCACTTCCACCTGATGTTGGGCGAGCTTGAATAGCGCCTCTTGAACGGCATTGTTGAAAACCCCTTCTATACTAAAAACTAAAAATGTAATTTTTTTTTTGTTTTCTATATCCTTGTTCACTCCGCTCGGCAACATAGAGCCTCGACAAGACTCTTCCTCATACGCAGTTTTGGACTGTGTGATGTCGGTCAAGTGATCTTTGGCCGACAGCGACCTCTGCTCCCTAATGTTGGCCAACTTTCTGTTTTGATTTGGGGCTATATTTTATAGAGGGGTTGGGGAGTTTACCCTTAATATGAATGCCCTGGTTCTCGTAATATAAAATACCTAAATATTCTAAAAACCGGTTCGACAAAGAGGTCGTTTTTTAACAGTAACAGTCCGTATCAAGATGAAAATATGCTGCTTGGTCTGTTGAAAACTTATCAGAACATAGCTCAGATATGAACCCAATAGAAAAGTTCCAGGCCCAACTAATGAAAAGTGGTACATAAACTGGAAGCAAAAGATAATTGAATAGAGTTTAAGAATGCAATAATTACAGAAAACAAAAAATATGAATACTTACACATATATCTATATATACTAATATTTCAACACATCTAATTTTTTTTGCGTTTTTTTTTCGAATTTCTAAATAACTATAAATAACTTCAATATAATTAATTTGAATAAATTAATTTATTTACAAAAGAAAACATGCACCTCTTGTGAAATTTGTAATTGGCATAACAAGTGCATTCAATCAATTTCAAGTGGCAGTTGATAACTAATTAAAATTGAATAATATGTAAGTATATAAATAAAATTTTACTTTTTATTGTTATTGTGCATATTTTATAACTGACACCAGCAATATGCATGTATGTAACCGTGTACACAATCTACACAATCATCAAAAAGTGGCGCTTCCAAATTAGAATACAAAATTTTCACAAAACTTGCATCATTTTATTTCATCCAATTGAATGAATGCTCGTACAAAACTCTCTTTGTAATTATATGTGTATGTGTATACAAGCGTGTTAGCATGTGAGCATGTAACTATAGTTGCCGCACCAGCGAAATAGCAACACATTAAAATGTGATTAGAGGAGGTCTCAAATGTAAACAAAAGCACATCAGAGAGGAAAATTTAGAAAAACTAGAAGCAATAAAAAAACAAAAACAAAAAACAGCTGTGCAACAACTGTTTACACTGCAATAACATTTCTTTTTGAATGCGTATTCTGCTCAGTCTGCAGCGAAGCCGACGCAGTTAATGCTGCAGCTTCTCTGCACTGCTCTGTTCACACTTTTAACAGGCTTACTCATACACCGGCGAGACAATGCACTGTTGTACAAAGCGACCAAACAGCTTTCCACATAAATATATGTACATATGTATACGAATACAGAGAAATACCATCCTAGCAAAGATTCTTTTTCTTACCTACATAGCAGTATTCATTTCATTTTTCTTGCTTATTCTGCCTGTTTATTGGTGTGTTCACAAATCAGTATATCTCATATGGAAATGTATGTGCGTAAGTATGTGTGAATGTATTTATTTTAAGAAGTGCTGATCTGTATGTTGTGTAGCTCGAAACGTGTTTATATGCATTAAAGAATTCATATGTGTAGAATCACATTTCTCTATGCACAATTAATTTTTGAAATAGGCATTTTTATTGAAGAAACCAGCAGCAAGAGCTCAAAAAGGTTATCATTTTTGTAAGAGTGAAACAATTTACCGGGAAAACAGCGATGTAACTAATTGTCTAATATTTTTCATACTGAAAAGTCGTTACGAATTCGCGTGAAAAGATCAAAATGCATACCGTCACTAATGGTAAAAATAATATCATTTTGACCGATTTTGACTAATTTTCTTTTTCGCAATTTTCATACATTTTTTATAAAAATATCAGCGAGCGAATCAATGAGTGCAATAAATAGGCAATATTTTTTTTAGAATTTTATTAATTGTTTTATTTATCTCAATGCAACCTAACAAGCTTTCAAAAAGTTTGACTACATATCAGAAAGCAATTCCAGTCACATAATATTTTTTAAACGCACCCCCGCTGGACGTCAAAAGGAAAGTGCTACTAAATTAACAAATCAGTTCACTCTACAATGCATATCATATAAATCAAAATTTTAAACTTTGCACTGGATTTATAAAAAATCGATCAATTCATGCTTTGTAATCAGAATTTATAAAATAAATTCGGATACGCAGATTTACAGTTCTTTAAAAATATTTTTTTCTTTTTTTTAAGTACCACAAAGTCCAAATTCGAATTGGCTCAAACTACTCGTTTTATGTATTTTCCCCCCCTGATAACTGTGCGAATTTTCACCACATAGAAACATGTCGTTCATTACTTATATGGCGAAAATTGCCAAGAGCGCTGGAAAAAAATTGTCAAAAATCAATGCGATATTTAAGGAATTCAAATTTCAATTACATTTTATTAAATTAAAATTTAATTGGTTGGAACGTAACTGCTCGAAACTTTTCTAAAAATTTTAGAAAAAAGTTTGAAATTTTTGCAAATTCCCGCAAAGTTTTGAACTTAGTTTTATACAATGTTTGTAGTAGTATAAAAAAATTATTAAAATTAAATAAGAAGCAAATAAGTTCTAAAGTTATGTCATAACGTCCCTGCGGCATAATTATGAAACACACTGTATTTTGGCAAGAAACTATTCGAAGTATGTAAAGGGTGATCAATTAAGAGGAGTTTTTTTCATTTGCGTTTTTTTTACAGATCGCGCGCGAGTTGTGGCAAACTGTCATCGTGGATTTGTTGAACAGCGTTTGGCATTTCATCATGGAAAGACTCACACTGCAACAACGTCTACAAATTGTTCAACTGTATTATGAAAATCAGCGTTCTGTGACAAATGTTTTTCGTGCGCTTAGACCGCATTATGGTCAACATAATCGGCCTGCCTTAAACACTATTCGACATACCATCAACAAATTTGAATCCGAATATTCATTGGTGGATAATTCTCGACCGAATAGACCACGTCCAGCAAGAAGCATTGAGAATATAGCGGCAGTAGCAGAGAGTGTACGTGAAAACCGCGATGAATCGATTCGGCACCGTTCTCAGCAACTTGGACTGTCGTATGGAACAACTTGGTCAATTTTACGGAAGGATCTTCATTTAAAAGCATACAAAATACAGCTCGTACAAGAACTAAAGCCAAATGACCTTCCTGCACGTCACCGTTTTGCTGATTGAAGAAGATCCGCTGTTTTCGAGCAAAATTTTGTTCAGCGATGAGGCGCATTTCTGGCTCAATGGTTACGTCAATAAGCAAAATTGCCGTGTTTGGGATGAAGAGCAACCAGAACAGGTTCAAGAGCTACCTTTACACCCAGAGAAAACAACGGTCTGGTGTGGTTTATGGGCTGGTGGAATCATCGGTCCATATTTTTTCAAAAATGATGATGGCCGCAACGTAACTGTGAATGGTGCTCGCTACCGTACCATGATATCGGACTTTTTGCTACCTGAAATTGAATCTAATGATCTCTACGACATTTGGTTTCAACAAGACGGAGCCACTTGCCATACAGCTCATGAAACAATGACTTTATTGAGAAGTCATTTCGGAGAGCAGCTGATTTCACGTTTAGGACCTGTGAGTTGGCCACCAAGATCTTGTGATATCACACCTTTGGACTTTTTTCTTTGGGGATTCGTGAAGTCCAAGGTCTATGCTGATAAACCAGCTACGATTGAAGCTCTGGAAGCCAACATTAGGCGTGTTATTCACGACATACCAGTCGAAATGCTCGAACGAGTGATTGAAAATTGGACCTTCAGAATGGACCACCTTAAGCGTAGTTGCGGCCAACATTTGAATGAAGTCATATTCAAAAAGTAAATGTCAAAGAATGTCCTTTCAAATGATAAATAAAGGTTTTGAACATAATTTACATTTTTTTTTTTTTTTTAACTATTGAAAAAAGCACCTCGTGATTGATCACACGTTATGTTAACATAAAATTTATATGAAATAAAATGTTTACCGCTTTTTATACTTATCGCAGCAGTTCTTACCAAGTTGTTAACCAATATGGTGAGGTATTTTGTCACTGTACAATTTAAATTAGATAATTTTTCCGCAATAGCCGAATGAAATAGTAGCCAGTGCTTTAGTTTTTTAAGTGGAATAATTATTTATAATTTTTACTATTTTGATAAATTAAAAATAAAATATTTTTTCTTAAAACCGAATTTTTATCCTAATTTTTTTTATCTTAAATATATCATTTATTTTTTTTTTGTTTCATTTAATTTTTTGTTTATGGCTAGAAAAACAGAACACAACACACGTACTAACTTTCGTCTTATTAATAAAAAAAATAATGATTCTCTTCACAATTCAACACAATCTTGCGTTTTCATTGCATGGCAGCCACTTGTTATTTTCGAAAAACGGTTTTCGTTGTACACGTTTAATTAAATCGCTCAAATTGAGGTTAAAAGGTTGCATCGCACACACAAATATTGTACAGATACATGAATGTATGAAGGTATGTACAGACAAACATACCTACATGTCCATACATATGTGCATACCTATATTGGTGTGGGAGGAAAAAGGTTGGCCGACTAACGCATCATCCATTTTGGGTTTAAATTACAATTCTCAATACTATGATCAAAGTCAAAAGCTGGACGGTCACTTTTTAAAGCTTTTATAGCTTAACGGTTATTGGAGCGAATGAAATGTTAATTTACCGACGTACAGATTTTATTGAAGGCTCTGATTTCAAACGCAAATTCGTCTGCATGCACCTGTGAACATGTAGGTACTTACATATATACGGTATGCATGCGCTCTCATAGAAAAATGTTATATAAATATTTTGTATGGCTCAAAATATGTATGTATGTATGTATGTACAATATTTACAAGAGCGAATCAATGAGTGCAATAAATAGGCAATACTTTTTAGTTATTTAAATTTTTTTTTTCATTTAACTCAAAGCACCTTAACAAGCTTTCAAAAAGGTCGAACACGCATCAGAGAACAATTCCTGTCACAGAATATTTTTTTTTTTAACGCAACGCCGGATATCAAAGGGAAAGTGCTACTAAATTAAAAAAAATTAATGAAATAATTACAGAAACAGTGGAACAGCTTTTTTAGCATTCGAATTGTGTAAGTTAACATTTCTGTTATTCCTAATCTGTCGAAACGATATGAGGAATGTGAAAATTAAATTAAAATCGTTTTCTATCAAATAAAAAACTATTTTTCATGATGATTGCGATTAGCAAAAACGTAGAAAAACAAGTTGTCATGATCTCGATACTATTCCCTTACAAAATTCAGGTAGAAAATCACATCACAAATAAACCAATGGGGAATACGTGGTGTAATACTGCACGCTTCGAAAAACCAGGATGTAGAGGGAAAGTGGAGAGGTATGTTACATACATACATCCCCATCCTAGAACTGAGAACCGCACCTTCCGGAGGCTTATAATTTATTTACGTATATATACAATTTTTAAGAAATTTGTTGTTAGAGATGTGTAATTTAGCGAAATGTTAGTGCTGCCATGCACTTAAGAATAATGAAGCTTCGTATGCAGGGTCCTTTGAATTTTACAGGGGCGTTGCGCAATTTTGCGTAAAATACGATTCTGCGTAGACGGCCTTTGGTCGGGCTTCCAAAAAAATACCGCTTATAAATTAAAATGTATGTATGTAAGTAGTATGGCGGCATGATAACCCGCAGCCCCATTATTAGCACTGAGCTGTAATACTTCATTTTTGTTTTGTATTTTTTATTTATTTATGTCTAGAGTTAATGATACAGACATTACAGAAAACGTTACTTTATGAAATTTTATGATGTTAAGGAAACGGCGATTCATTACACACCAGTTATAAAGCTTATTCCGTTCTGACTGTAAAACGACTGAGTCATTAAGACAACTAACCTTAGAGTAAATTTTCAAGTCATCGACATAAAGAAGAAATCTCGTTAAAGAGAAACACGAAGAAATGTCGTTTATGAAGATAATATATTATTTTCATTTGCAAACGTCTGGCAACGCAATATTATTGTCAGTTTCAATGAATTGTTATTTTCGCTTAAAATTGGAAAGTGATGATATTGGTAAACACATTTGCATTTAATTTTCATTGAACTATTTTTAATGTATTAGGTACGCAACTAAGTTCTCGCAGTGTTTATGATGAAAATACAACTTTATTCTGAAAAAATAGTTACAAGTGAATCATTGAAAGTATTGCCCATCGCTGGCTACTGCTTTTTCCCATCTTTTTGGTAGATCTCGTATACCGTCGCGGTAAAACTGTTCATCTTTTGAGGCTATTCACGGATCAAGCCATTTTTGATGTATTCATTTGAATGGAACTGCTGGTCAGCTAGACCATGTGCCCTCGATCGGAACAGGTGATAATCGGACGGCGCAAGGATTTCCCATTTCAGTGTTTCCAGGTATGTTTTAACCGGCTTGGCAACGTGAGGTCGAGCATTGTCATGCTGTAGAATCAGTGCAGTGCTCGGCTCAATCGCATCAATTGAAGTTGATACCGATCCCCAGTGATGGTTTCGCTTGGTTTTAACAGATCATACAAAAAAAATAACACCAACTTGGCCCCACCAAATACATAGCATAACTTTCGCAGCGTATGTAAATATTCGGCCGAGGCGACGACTTAGAAGCATGACCGGGCAGTCCCCATGACTTTGGATTGCTGTAATGAATCCATTTTTTCCATTTTTCATCACCCGTCACGATGCGATGAAGAAAACCCTTCCTCCCTTCCTTTTTTGCCGCTGGAGCAGTTGTTCACATGCGAAAAAAAAAAACGACGATCAACATCCCTTGGTTTTAACTCATAAGGAACCCAAGCCCCCTGTTTCTGACTCATTCCCAAAGCATGCAATCGCTTGGAAATGGATTGGCGGATAACTCCTAATACTGAATCAAGCTCTTCTTCCGTTTGACACGGATCCTCATTGAGCAATGCCTCCAATTCAGCGTCTTCGAAGGTTTTTGGCCTTCCTTCACGCGGAAGGTCGTCAACATTAAAATCACCATCTTTGAAGCGACGGAACCAATCTCGGCACATTGTTTCACTTAAAGCAGCATCTCCATAAACTTTTTGTAGCTGTCGATGCGCTTCAGTCGCCGTTTTTTTCCAATGAATGAGGAAAATCAACACTTCCCGCAAATGACGATTATTCAGCACAAACTCAGACATTTTCACAGAACCAAAAGTATATGATACCAAAACAAAATCACTAATGTGTCGAAGCAGTTTGTTTACCACATGTCTAAGCTTTATTTATGACATTTAGGTTATGTTAGAATCGACTAGCACACACTGCTGGCGGCATCTACTGACAAATAGCGGGAACTTAGTTGCGCACCTAATAAATATAAAAACGAAAGCAGAATAAAAACTTGGTCACAAATTACAACTAGCATACCAAACTGAAAATTATTACCGAAAAAATGGAATTTACTTTATTAATCACTTTGGGTGTTGAAACTGTAAGGTCAAAATTTTTGACAGCAAAATGTGTCGAAACAGCGCTTTTCTTGCCATGTCTGCCCTCACTTTTAGGTATAATAACATTTTTTATATTATTCATTGCGTAGTAGTAACTTATTAATGATGTTTTCCGGAATGCTTATGGCTAGAACACTCGGAAAGTAGCAAGCAATGGCTTGCACCTGAACAACGTTTGTATATCGTGCAAATATATTTACATGACTGTTGAGCAAGGATGATATGTAGATTACTAGGTTTGCTATTCAGCTATGGTGGAAAAAAATTGTGAGGGGAACTTTGGCTATCAGTCCTTGTTCGGATGGTAACGAAGCGTTGTCATGGATTGATTTTTTTTCGTTATCACTAACACAATCTCGTCAGCCTATCAGCTGATTGTCTCAAATTCGTCAAGAGCCGATTAACCGTCTGCTACGTAGCACACCTCTAAAAATAGTTTCTCCACACAAGACTTGGCCAATAACTATGGTGAAAAAGAACATTGTCCGGGGAACTTCGGCTGCCACGTCAAGGGGCATGTATCCATCTCATTCACCGTCATTTCACACGTCTTCACACACTCGTCAAATCACTCGTGGTTTAAACGGCAACGAAGTGATATTGCGTTAATTGTTTTCGTATATCACTAGCACAATCTTAGTTGTTCCGTAAACAAACCGGTTGTACCGTGACCCCAGTTACGTCAACCAATCAACTGATTCTGTCAAATTCGCTGAGAGCCGGATAACGGTCTGTTATTGGCCACACCTTCTCAGTTCTCTTCACCATGTTTTTGCTGCTAAAACCTATGCAGTGATGAGATGCATTTCTGGCTTTATTGGTATGTTTGTATGTATTTAATATATCAATACTTTTTCAAATTGCATTGATCTGGAACCACTTTTGCTAAAGTGCTTAAATTTCATGCAATCGTTCCGTACCTAAAGTGAAATTGAATAAAACTACTACTTGCAGTACTAATTCAAATAACTGCAATTTGATCAACCAAAATAAGGCATTTAACGGGACAGATACCTGTAAAATTTCGAAAAAAAATTTTTTTTTTAATAATATGTCAAAAAAGTTTTAGAACGTAAATTTAAGTATTTCATATATTATAGATCGCCAACCGTGACGACTCTATTGTTTGCGTTCGAGCGCTGGGAGAGGTATAGTTAGGTTGCCGATTTTTCGAATTGGCGTACACGATAACTCGAAAAGTTATTGACCGATCTCCCTGAAATTTTGCACACATCTTTTTTATGATATTACTTCTATGTGATTTTACAATTTTTCGAAAAAAATAATTTTTTTCGAAGCAAAAATAGTAGGATAATTCGCCCCAAAATTCATTTTTTTAAGCATTTTATTCCGCGAATTTTTTCCCCATTTTTGTTTAATTTATATAGAAATTATGACATTAATAAACAAACAAATGTTTGGTTTTTTGTATTCAGGCCACTGACGCCGATGCTACAATGCCCGCCGATTGAGAAGCCCCGCTGCGACCTTCCTGGAAGAATTGAGTGTACATCCGCCGTTTTAAATGATTAAAATAAAAAAAATGTTTTATATCATATTTTAATGTATAAATAAACTGTATGCCAATTTCGGAAAAAATGTATTGTCTTCTTCATTTCAAATAATTTTAATGAAAATCAGGGAAAATAAGGCCGTTTACAGGCCATTACATTAAATCCTTTCTGATGCAGTACGAAATATGAACATATTTATAGCTATTAAAAAAGTTAAGGTTGTTACTAATTTATATTCTGAAGTTACATTACCACGACCAAACTTATAAAAATTGTAGTATGTATTTAAATTTTTTATTTTTTTATTTTTAATTTTTAAATTTTATAATTTTTATTAACTTGTGCTTTGGAACGGAGCATAAGGAAATATACAATTTAAAAAGAGGTCTTTCTAAACTTTCAAGGCAACAACGAAAATAAAATAAGCGTTTGGTAAAAACTTACAAATTTCGATAATTCAACAATATCACTTCTCTTTAAACTACGCTTTTTTCATTCACTTTTCTTCTGCGCTTTTTAATTACATATATATAATTGCAATATGTAAACATGTATTTATACATTTGTATCTTCACAACATATTGTGCAAAATTGAACCGACCGATTGCAACACGCACAAGGTGGCGCCAAATTAATCACCCTATCGGAAATTTATAATTTTTGTAAATGACGTCAATCATATTAGACACTTGTGAACTATAAGTAGACAGCTGCAGTATCCGAACAAACAAGCAGTGGAAAGCGTAAAGGTAAAAAACAAATTACATTAATCCAAATCATTTTTTTATCTTTTATTTAGTAACAGAGTTAGTCAAAAACTAAATCGGATGATTAATTATGAGCCACTGTAAATTTAATATTTTCGTAGACTACCAAATCCATTTTAACAATTTTTTTTTTTTTTGCCTTACCATATTCAGGACATTGATATGCCATTATTTTTTAAAGTGGAACAAAATGTCGTAGATACCAAAGCATTCAAAATTTAAAGTAATTTGCCACTCACTTCACTTTTTATAACCAAATAATGATTTTATAATTATTATGCATTTCATTCATTGTAATGTTTAACCCATTCATTTTATTCAGATTTATTTAAGGGGATCCCCCGGTGGTCTAGAAATTTCAAAAAATCGATTTTTTATTTTTCGATTTAGAAAGTATAGTATCTTAAGAATATACTGTGAAATTTTCATGCAGAAATTCCCAATATTATAGCTTCTACAGCCCATTAACTAGGTAGAGAGCCGTCCGCGCGCTCCTGTACCTCAAACTTTAAGCTCATTTATCTCGAAACGACTTTTTTTCGGCCTGGTGCCCTTACTAGAATCATGTTATTATTTGAATTTTTTTGTAGTTTTTGATTAAAAAGCTGAAAATTTTTAGAGTGTCAAATTCAAAACCGCGTCATTTTTTCAATTTTTTCATTCTATTACGGGGCGTAGCTACATTTTTACTGATTAATATTTTTTTGGTTTTTGTGTTTCATATAAATAGAAGAACCAAAATGGACAACACCTTCCACACAGGTACAATTTTTGGGGAAGGTTAACTTCAGCGCCATTTTTAAAATTATTAAAATTAAAAAAAAAAGTTCATTTTTGTATGTAAAACAAGTTAAATAAAAATCCTAAAAAATTAACTATAGTTTTTCATTTTTTTTATTGTAAAAGAATATTCCTGGAAATACCCTAAATTTTCGAGCTCTACTCTAGACTAAGGATCCCCTTAAGTCGGCACATTGCAAGATCTGAATAGATATGTATGTTTAGTTATTTGTACATACAAACAAGTATATTTGTTTAAATTGTGGGTTTTTTTCTTAAATTCCTTTTATGTAAGGCAAATAAAATTCTAGTATTGGAAAATTTGGTCTGCATCGCATACTTCTTTAATAAAGGTGTACTATCAAATACACCCATTACTCCGTTTCAGAACCTCACTGAAATATCTATTATTCGTGAACAAGTTAATGTAATATTTTAATAAGAACTATTCGTTTTTGCAAGATTTCCGCATATCATATCATATCCGCATAGTTATCACATTTCCCTCTTACCTATTCAAAGAATTTCAAACACAAGCTCATGCTTGTTGGTTTTCTGTAAAACAATAAGATACATCTAATATTGCACACTCAAGTTTTGTTCATATAAAAAATTTATCGTGCTTCATTTCGACACTTCACACATTTTATTTGAGTTTGCACTTCAAAGAAAATTTAGAAATCTTTTTCATACTACACTCCACTCATGCAAAATTTCAGAGGGCGACCTCAAAATAGCAAACACAGAGTGAGCAACATTAATTCCACTTGTTTTCGTGTTGCTTTTTACATAGTGCCAACAGCGCTGCTAACGTTTACGTTGGCAGCGCTATAATCTTTACAGCTGCCCCTATTCTACTCTGTAGACTGCTTTTTCAACAAACACTGCCAATTGCCGCGTTGTAATGTAAGAAGTTGCCAAACGGCTTTTAACACAATTGCACAAACAGATACACAAACCCGTATGTTATTTACGTAAACACAAATATTCTTTCCTTTTCTTATTTTTATTCGTCTTCAGATATCTCGCACTGAAGAATTCTGCTGCCTTGCCTGTTTCTGTTACTATGGTCATTCGGCTGACACGACACTGCGTCACGGTTCAGCTTCCACTACAAAAACCTGATTTACTTCTTCGATTCACTGCTATACACTGACATCACTTTCCATATGAGTTTCGGTGTTGTGTATTATTTTGGTTTACATACTTGCACGCACACATGTATACATATAAACCCATACGTATGTATATTAGTACATTTGCACCATCTTGGCAGATACGCCGCTTCAAATCCACTTTATGCTCTGTATTTAGAAACTCTTTTCATTACTTCTTTCAAACTTTTAAGCAATTCTAGTTTCACTTCTTATATTTTCTTCATGCATCAAAATTATTTCACTTAACATCACTTTGTATTAGCAGTTATTATTTTTCTTTACAATATTCTCTAACTTACACTTCTGATTGAAAAAACAATAAATGAAGCTCCCCGAATTTCGCGTATTAAGAAACAAAATTAACACATACCTCACATTCAAAAATTTAATACTTCTTCCATTCCACGGAATAGCAACTGCAAAATCAGCAGCCCTTCATTTACTTCACTTACACTACTTGTGCTGATGCTGCTACCGCCACTGTTAGCACTAACCGCGCTGCCGTCGCTGATTTGTCACTTAAAACAAGAATTTCGCTGCTTCTTTATTATTTACATCTAAACTGCCTACGCTGGCGTCGCAGCATTCTTTACTCGTATTAAAATACCGGCAGCACTGTAAACCACTAAACACTATTGAAATTTATTACCGACGGCAAACAACTCTACAATACCCAACGAAAGACTATTTCATCCGTAAAATATAAACTATATTCATTGAGCAACGGCAAATAACTGTTTAAGCGTTTTCCTAGAGCCCCAATGGAATGCTCCAACTGGCTTACACACTTCGCTTGTGTTGCTCTTCGACTGGGTGGCCGCAGCTGTTGTAGAAAAATAGTAAGTAGTAAGAAGTTTAGGCAACCGATGCGCAGGTTGAACTCAAAACAAATTATGAGGATATGTAACAAATAACAACTAAAAGTTATATCGTTTTAGACTATTATTGTGGGCCTTGAGCTGCTAATCGGTGTACCAGTTAAAATCGTACATTTCTTACGAGGCTATTTTTTTCTCCTCACTAAAGTCCTGATTGCCGGATGCAGCAGATGCCAGATATTTCCTAATATACTGTTTGTATTTAAAGATTAAAATAACAAATCCGTTTAGTGGAATACGATAAAATTCAGAGAAATATTGTAGTACAATACTAACAATAATATTTGCCGACACAGCAACCCTGTTACACGTTACACGGCTCTCGTGCTTTTCGCTCTCATTTTTCTTATTGCTCTCATACTACGCTCTCTACCTGTTGCATTTTGTTTGTTTACAAATGAACCAGTGTGGTCGTGCTGTAAATATACTGGACTAATGGCCTTTGGACACGATCAAGCATTGTTGACAAGAACTTTATATGTGTGCGTGTCGGGTGCTTGACGCTAATATCTAAAATTTTTGATTTTCATCATTCAAAAGCCGACAACAAGTATGTGTGACACGACGACACCCGACTGCACTAACACACACAAAGCTCAGTCAAGCATGCTGGATCATCTCCAAAGGCCATAACAGCGGTTACTTTTTAAGGCCATGCGCAGCAACTTAAAGTCAGTGATGTCATATCTGCGCTATTGTTATTAAATTTTATGAGTTTTAAGTTATGCAAAAGATATATGCACTTGTAAAAATTTTTATTGTCGATTTATTTGCAATTAATGAGAGTATTAAAAGTGAACACATAATGCCTATACTTACCAATTAAAACAGCATGTAGCAGTTGTGGTAAGGAATTGTTAATGCAATGTGGGCATTTTGGGTTTTTTGACCCAACTCTGCAATAAATCGAAATAATAGAAACACTTTCACCCACTACCGTCACTAATTCATTCAATCCAGTACAACTTTTTAAATCCCGTGATTTCGGGCTCTGAAATGACAATCCCGGGTAGCGAAATTTTTCCGGAGTGAATGTTATGCTATAAGGACAATTGTCACCAACTGCGAAACTTAGAAGCGTATTCTGAACTGGTTTCATTTTGATTCATTAGGCCAAGATACGTTTCGCCTGCTGGTTGCACAGAACCGCACTCAAACGCTCCATTGTAATGACAGGTGAGCGGAGTCTAATTCTGTCCCATTAGTTTTCCTTGTGTTTCTCTTATGAAAAGCTTAAGATTCCGAATGTGAACTAAATCCAAGCCTACTAGGCATTTACAAAAATACTTACTATGATGAAAATGGTAAAAAGATAGCCAATGGAGAAGACAACCTTCAACGCTCTCTCTCTCCTCTACATATCTGCAGCTGCGACAGAAGTTCTTTGAGGGGAAGCCCATTCACTTACCGGGTGCCTCCATTAGGCAGTAACCAGTGGGGCTCCCCTCACAGCGAAGAGAGGAACACCCGCGTTAAAGACAGAATTTACTGTATGTGGCTATTCCCCTCTCTTGCTGGCTCTTATAGAATGCATATTCCACGAATGTCCCGTTGTCCGGCGATCATACTATATTCGTAGCATATTTCAAAGCTCGTTCAGAGAGCTTATGCGCTGAATAGCTGTCTTCGAAGAGGAGATAATGGATTGTAATACACTGTGTCAAAATGAGAGCATGCTCAAACCGAAGATCCGAATCTTTTATTGCTGTTAACTTAGCTTCAAAACCTCTAAAACGGTTAGGGAGTCACAGGTTGAGAGCTATTTGAAATGGATGCTACTGTCAAGCTTATCATCTAGCTTTGAGTAATCGATGAAGATGATCGTAGTCTTAAAATGCACTCATTCCTTAATTGCTATTTATGATCAGGAGTAATAATATTTGTCTAGAGTTTTATTTTTGTCATCAGAAATAAAACTTATTTAACTATTTTTACTTTATCTTATTTGATTGTTCAGAAATATTTATACGTTAATTTTTAAGTTACATATACTTTTTTGTCAATGAAGAGACACAAAAAACAAAACAAAAAGCAAAGTTGAACATTTATTTATTTTTTGCAAAATACACAACACAAAAACTCCAATTTTTCGACGTATGTAGTAAATTTTCTGTATTGCTGTTAGAAAAACGTCTTGTATTGATTGGTGTCTTATGCCCATAGTAGGTTTATTTTATTCGATAGTTCCTCCTTCACTTTATCCCTTAGCGGATGAAAAATATTTGCAATATTGGTACCGTCAGCTTTTTATGCCGCTGATTAAGTTCAAATTTAGTTGACGCAAACTCGTTTGACCCCAACTCTTACGGTGGCCCCAAGTCAGTTAATATTTAAAATCGATGAGAATGAAAAATGTGCTAATAATTTTCAAGTTCATACCGGAATTTCCGTTACTCCTTTGCCTCATTTATGGAGGCAAACAAAAGTAGAAAAAGTGAAAGTTTCCCAAAATTTTTTAGCAAAAAAAAAATTTTACCGAAAATAAATAAATTTGTTTCCAAAAAAATTAATTTTTCCTTTAATTTTTCCCAAAAAAATGTTTAAGTCTATTTAGCATAAAATTTTAAAACTATTTTATATTAAAAATAAAAATAAATTATAAGAACCTTTGAATTTAAAAAAGCTTCACATCAAAATTTACAACATTGAATAAATGTCAAAATTATAAATTACAATTGCCCCCGAGCCTACAAATAAACCCGTTTTCAGAAAAATGATAAAACCTTGCCCAAAATACTTGCATTACTTGATATGGAGTCGCTCCGCTTTAAAATCGACTAGGCAATTTCTTTTGGTCATTACAATAGAGCGATTCGCTGTGGATGATTACGGCGCTGTCGACACTATAATAAACTTTTATAAAAACTAGAACAGTGAAGGATTAATGAGCTATTAGCAAGTTCCCATGAAAAGGCAGATCTAAAGAGAAAATTCATTGAAAAATGTCGCTGACTTCCTGAAGAAATTTGAATAATAATAAATATGCAAAATGGGCCGTTTCTGCGCTTGCTAATGATGATAACCAGGCCACGACTTATTCGGTACTTCGTCGACTTGAGACGCATCTGAAGGCAACAATGATACAAAATCACATAACAATTGTATATACTTATCCAGATAAAAAAAGCAAAATGGACCTAAATTTATAGGTATATAAATGAACTACAAAAAGTGCTCCAAAAGGAGTGCAAAATTTACTCCAAATATATAATTATAGCATAAAACAAAAAACATCTTGTCTCATATTAAAAGTATCTATTTAGGTACTAGAAAAAGTCCTGCTCTTATATTTCTGTTAAGAACTAGTGTTATCACATACATTTTTAAAGCTGGGGTATATTTTATGGTAATTGCACAGAACACTTATTTGTTTATTTTTACTCAGTCTGAGGTATCAGTCAGACATAAAGGAATGATACTCCTGCTTTTGTAGCGTTTTCAAGAGGTTGTAAAGTTCATCTACTTAATTGAGTTTTATTGGTGTACAAAAGGCGGCTGATTGTAAATGTTTACTCTTATTAAGGTAACCCAAGAGTCGATAGCAGAAAATCGCCGAACACGCACAACACTTGCCTTCTTTATGCCTCTCACAAACAAACTAAACATGCCATATTGCGAAAACCGTGAACATATCTTCGAGACGAGTGGTACACATAAAAAAAATAATAACTGAAAGTCGAATGTACGTAGCCCGCGAAATTTGAAAATTCACCTTCTTTTTTGAGCACGCCTCGTATACCTATAATAGGCGCTTTCACCCTTCTTGGGTGTTTGGCCGAGCTACTCCTTCTATTTGTGGTGTACGTCTGGATGTTGTTCCACAAATAGAGGGGCCTACAGTTACTCGTATAAGCCATCTCCGAACGGCGAATGGTTTTTTATTAAAAGCTTTTTCATGACATTGCCTACCGACGGACATCCGACACTAGAAAAAACTTTTTATATCATTTTGTTGTGTTATTATTTTTTAAACCTGTTGTATGCGTTTTTTTATCTTGCCTGAAAAATTCAAAAATGACTCACATGTGAAGGAGGTGATAGTTAATATGAGCTAAGTAAATTATCTTTGCTGTGTTCCACATACAATTTCTGTACTTATTTTATAAATCAGATGTAAGGACCTTGTGATTTCGATGAGAAGGCATCCTAACTTTGACTTCGCTATAAAATTTGACCTCGAAAATTTCGAATAAAAACTTTCAAAACTGGATGCGACAGATATATTTCCCAGCTCATTCGACGTTGTTAGAACTTTGCTTTTATTTTTTGTGTTGTACTTTACTAGCCATATGCATTTTAGATATGAACAGTCTTCCGAGCTCAACCACAATGCGCATCTTTGAAACATTTTTAAAATGCAACCAACCTAGAGGAAGCTAAAGGTTTTAACCGAGTTGGGTCGATTACCAGAAGTAGAATTACAATATTTCTATAACCAACTAAATATATAGCAATATTTTGTTCAACTTATCTATATATATATATATATATATATATATATGGGGCATTCTTTCTGAACGTGAGACCCCCTGCCCCCAGAATAGATTTTGACGAAAAGAGGTCTATGAGGGCTTAAAATGTAGGTAATTATGTTTACTTTCGAAGGCAAAGTGGCACTTCTTGAAATTCAAAATGGCGGATCCAATATGGCGGATTCCATATGGCGCAATTTTGCAGTTCGTGCATCAGATTTATGCTATTTCGTGTTTTCTTTATTTATTTTTAAGTAAAATTGTTGCATTGGATTTAATTTTACATATTTCCAAGATTATTTATTTTTATTGGTCACTGATTATTCATCACATTTTTTATCATTCAATTATGATTCAGTTCATAGCATAAATCTGATGCACGAACTGCAAAATTGCGCCATATTGAATCCGCCATATTGGATCCGCCATTTTGAATTTCAAGAAGTGCCACTTCGCTTTCGAAAGTAAACATAATTACCTACATTTTAAGCCCTCATAGACCTCTTTTCGTCAAAATCTATTCTGGGGGCAGGGGGTCTCACGTTCAGAAAGAATGCCCCATATATATATGTGTATTATGAAACTTGAAAGCACTTATCAAAACTTCACGTGTGAAAAATTGAGATAATTTCGTGTCCAAATTTTTATATCCACAAATAATGATGGATTTGATTTTCGCCATGATTAAAATTAAAATCTAGATTCCATCATAAATATGTGCATATGTATATTTGTATCTACAATTTAGTGCTGCGGCATTTTGCAAACCTCATTGAAATCAGTAATCAAATCGCATAACGAATTCATATGCCACAGCAGCGAAGTAATGGCAAATGAATGGTAACAGCTTTAGCTTCCGCCCTTCAAACTTTTCCAAAAACTAAGTTTGTAGTAACGAGCGATAAATATCAACGATGTGTAAGTATATTCGTAATCAATACATGGTGAATTTAATGAGAAACCCAGCTGTGACACACACATCGCCCTAATGAAATAGAAAGAAAATTGAATCCTGCAGCTATGAGCACACTCGCAAGTACATACACGCCTACATACGCGTATGTAAAGGGAGTTCGAAAAGTTCGGTGAGTGAAGAGAAAGGGTGCTCAACTAAATATGACATTATTTTGACTTTTTCGATTATGGATTCTATTGCGTCTATTCGGTCTATCATAAAGTTGCTCTATACCAACAAAAGAAATGCTTTGTTCAGTTCCTCAAAGTCCTCGACTACTTGTAGTTTTGTTCATCATCATTAGTAATTTATTTCCTTCGAAGAAATTTTCATGAAAAGAAAACATAATAACCGAAATCTGATCGGACTTTAATATTTATTTTCAGTAAGAAAGTAATCAATGTACTTGCAAAAATGAGCTCGAATTTTTTGTATGGTCTCCTTAAGTTTCATATCCCGGCCAACGTTTTTTTAAAAACTGTGCAAAAAATGGTTGAAATATATGCCTAAGCGAAATGAAGGGTTAAGACTTCTAAGGTAAAATTTCACAGAAAATATTTTCGTTCAATATTTTAATCTATTAGCTTCCATCTGAAAGGATCGCTTTGACCCTTACTTAAAGGAACCGTTCAAACACAAATTTCGGAAAGTCGTTCGAGAATTAAAATGTTCTAGAAAAGTATTATTATTAGAAAATTATGTTTATTCTAGAAAATTATTATTATTAAATTTAGTGAGATCTATTTATTTAGTAACATAAATTAGTTATAAATATAGTATAAATCTTTAATAAATTTAAATTTAATAAATATTTAGTAAATCCTTAATTATTAACAAAAATAAAGTAAAACAAAAATAAAGTAAAACAAAAATTTTGTTAGATCTATTTTAAATAAAATTGATTAGCATTTCCTCCTTAAAAGTAAAAAGAACCCTAATCAAATTTACTCTTTTTCATTAAAAAAAATGCAATGAAAACAACCTATTTCATTTCAAATGTTTTCATTGAATTTAATTATTTATATAAAATCAACATAATAAATAAAAATTATTCATATAACCAACTTCAAAATCCTTGGAGAAGCTAAACTAACACTATTTTCAATGCCTATAAAGGAACAAGAAATGAATGCAGACTACCAAAATAAGCTGATGGTCGCTCCATTTTAGCAATTACCTTAAAGTTACATGATTTCTAGTTTGGATTCGAGCTTTTTTCGTAACTTATTGGGATGGAAGCCCCTCACTTTTATCATACGTCAGGTTATTTTTCCACAGAGAAAAATAAGACTTGTAAGCAGCTTATTTTTGAGAAAATTCTGAGAACAGTGAATGAAAAATGGCATAAGGAACCCAACCGCAGAATCGTCCGACAATTGTGGCCGGCTCTTTAGGCTAAACGCACAGAATATTCACTAAGCCAAAATAAGTACACTAATTTTAGTTAAAACATGGCACTGCCTAATAGGCCGCCACCCCCAGAGGATGGGTGTGCAGAAACAAGGCTTTTGCAGAAGCTGTCTAAATGAGAAAGAGACGATTTCGCACCTTCTGTGCCATTTTCCTGCTCTATGCAGACTTAGATTCATCGCTTTAGGTAGACGATTCATTAATCAGTTGGAAGATCTTAGCACGATGGAAATCACAGATACTCAAAAGTTTCTGAAGGGTGCACACTGGCTGTAGGAGAGATAAGGACAGTGTTCCATAGTGGACAACCACTACAACCTAACCTAACTTGACACGTCTTGTCAAAGATTCAGCATTGCTTGCCCTTCTGGCTTGGTGGATAATTGTCGGCCGAATTAATCCAAGTGGTGGAATAAATAGTGAACTTGCAGTGACATGACCCCTATTTTAGAAAAACCAGTTATTGGACCGATCCTTCCCCAGCAAACCTTCAATGACTTTATTGATCGGCTTATATAATATAAGGACTTTTATGAGTTTCTGCATCTTCATTAACTTTGGAGTGATCGAATCATTAACAATACCCCAAAAATTTTATTTTCATATTTTGTTGCAAATTGCACTTGCTATGTTGAGGAAAAATGCCAACCAAAACCATTCACAATTCTGACTTCTTAGCCACAGTTTTTAAGAGGCTTTTGGCTATGCCAAGTTTCACATGAAGTGGTAGCAATAAAATTTTGCCGTGTTGTAATAAAGGAACTTGACTTCACTGGCCTAAATATGCTTCCTGAAATCTCTGCTACTTCAAGTGTATTTTGAATACTGATCACCCTTAAATCCTAAGTCCCAACTGCATATAAAACACACATGGTTTTTAGCGACTTTTGTGTTGATGACATGAAGGATTTGTCTGAGAATACCCCCTGTAAAATTCTACGAAGAATAATATTCTTTGGATATCTGGAAGTCTGGGTATAAATAGATACTCCTGCGCTGCTTAGGTTTGCTAAAAGCGTTGACATCCTATGTGATATCTACTTTAAATCTTAATAAAAGTCACTCTCCATCTGGTATCGCTAGGGACCAAAAGATCTATGCATGGCTTAATGCCAGCCGGGTTAATCTTACCTAATCTAACCTAATTTTCTTCAACATTTTATCCATCTTAATCTTTATTTAGGAGTCAAAACGATCCTTTTAGGCGGGAGGTAACGCATTTAAATGTTCCACGAAAATATTTCCCGTACAATTTTAACTCGACCCTTCATTTCGCTTAGACATATATTTTAAAAATGTGTTCCACTTTTTTGCAAACAACCGGCCGGGACATGAAAACTGAAGTAGGCCAACAAAAAATAGTTCGAGCTAACATTTGCAAATAAATATATGTATGTGGTATTTTATTATTGTACGTGTGTCCCAAATATACGTATAAAGGGTTTTCCAATAAGAGGTGTTATTTTGATATTGAAATGCTATTTCTTAATATAAATGATCGCATGTTTAATTAATTATAAAGAGGAAGGTATGTACCACCATACAGGACAATATTCTTTTCATGAAATTTTCCATAACCGAATTGCAAAGTGGCTGCCCTATGTCCTCGATAGCCTCACGAATTCCATCTTTGAGGTCTTGAATCGACCCTGGACTGTTGGCGTAGACCTTCCACAAGGTGTTAAATCTCAATATCTCGGTGGCCAATTGTGATCACCTCTTCCAGAGTTAACACGGTCCGGAAACTTTTCTCGTAAAAGAGCAATGGTTTCGTAGCGCCGTCTTGTTGAAAATAAACGTTGTCCAGATCAATACCATCCAATTCCGGCCATAAAAAATCGTTAATCATCTCTCGATAGCGATAGATATAGTAACACCTGTTATTGGAAAACCCTTTATATATTTTGTGATTTTGATACATTCAGAGATCATTAATAAAGTTTTAACTGGTTTGAGTTGCCGTAAAATTTTCGCACAGTGCAATAAGCTGATGCAGATAAATTTCGACTACAGGCGGGGTGTTTAGGATTTCGAAACTACGTTTTTAGCGTAGTTTTTTTTCGTTAGCAGCAGCCTATTTTTTATACATAATTGATTATGTTTTTTCCTTATTATTGATCAAAGAACAGCAGCCACTCTCGTTCCGGTCGATTGTGGCATTTTGAACTACTTATGCGCTACTATGCGCTTCTTATGCGCTAGACTATTGTTGCGACTCAGGTTCACAGTGATGAACTCACATTTTCTCCCAAAAATTCTACGGGGATTCACGAACAACTCACGCAAGGCGCGAGTTCTGAATACAAAGATGATGATGGAGGGCACCCGAATGCTTCGCAAATGGTATCAAAACCATTGCTGCCTCACTTTTTTGCAAATGTACATCTTCCAGCACAAGTTATGCATATTTTCGAACACTGTGACTCCCTACTTTCCGCGAATAGTCTAAGCCACTTATAAATCATTGTTTTCCATACGCTAGAGTATCCGTAAGTAAATGAAATCTATGTCATAGCAATCCGTGATAATTTTCCTTGCTTAGTATGTGAAGAGAAACTTAGCTTTCTTCATGGCTTCCCAACTGACTTTTTTATCTGGCCTTATCGCACAGGTTAATGAACCGATTTAAGTGAAATTTAGTAGTCGCAACGCGTCATCTCTCCACTTTCTCACCCCTACATTCCCTTAACTTTTAACCTCCCCTCATATTTAGTTACATACACATATAAAATATGTCAATTTATATTATATAAATATGTATAAGCACGCACGCATGCCCTACATTTATTAAATACATACATATCTACATGGAAATTTGATTGTACGCGTGTGTGCGAAATTCCAAACTCGCCACTTCCACTTACACGTACACATACATACAAAGCCGTTTGCCCATCAGCAGCGCGCATAATTTGTAGGCATATACGGGGCGTATGAGTTACGTGCCACTCGAAATGTCATTAGAGGGTAGCAACCGTAAGCGTGGCGGCAGCAGGTGTGAACAATGCGGTTATGGCTTATAACACTTTGTGTGAATGAATTTTAAATGTAGTTAGTATGCGTGCGCATGCAAGTAGCAGCAAAAGTCGTAGGATTTGTAGTGTGCTTAAGGTTTCCCACACACACGCACGCCATTTACAATGGTGCATTGTGTTGCACTGCACGTACGTTGTATTAACTGCGTTGGAAATTTGTGAGTGACACTGCATTTTTGGATTACAATTACAAATTTTGTTTCTACCGCAATATCAATGATAATGGAGCTTGAAGGCAATTATCAGTCAGTCAACAGATGATGAAGATTTCTGTTGCAGATTTGCCCAAACTTTCCACTTACAGTTTCACAGGTTTAGTATCACTCGGAGCTATTCGAGAGATATTTTTGTTAAGATATTTTAAATCCAATGCTTGGATAAATAAACAGATTTTAAGGTGGTGTAACTAATATTTTGTTGCCACTATTAATAATAATTTCTTAATTAACACAGGTACTTTTACTCCCCTTTTTTATTATGATACTGGATTCCAATGTATTTTTGTGCGCTGAGCCGGACTCTGGGCAATAAGAGTGACCTTCGCGTCATGGTTTTGAGAGAATTGGGGGTTAGGTTCGGTTAGGTCCATAGCGATAGCAGATCAGAGTTCTATTTAGCGAAAATATGCATCACTCAAGATGCGCGTAAAGTTCACGATTTTTATAAGTCGATCGAGCTCAAGTTCAAGGATGGATTTTAGCTTTTCAAAGCTGTGAGCACCCGTGTAACATACCTGTAGTCTAGTTTTCGAGAGAGCCGTGCAGTAGCATATCTGTAGAAGATGCTGCAAGGTTTCTCTTGTACCCGGCTCATTACATTTCCTGCAAACGTCGTTAATGATTAAATTTAGCTTTTATGCTGCCACAAGGCAGTGTCCTGTTGCATTTTATGCCTTCTGCCTGGTACTCCAAAGCTATGAGTTGAGAAAGGCCTCATATAGCACGATTGTGCATATACGTCTCGTGGACTTATTTGCACGATCATACCATGTGCGAGCTTTCTTTGACTTTGCTAGGCACACCGCATCTCCTGGCAGGCCACGCCATGATCATGAACACGCTCCAAAAGATCACAACTCGGCCCACCAGGGGAAGGGTGACCCATTGCCCGGTCGGCACCCCCGGGAAGGGTTTGCTAAGAAGATTTTTGCCAACCGAATTGGGGAATAAAACCTATAAAAACGTGATTTGGGTGGTGGGTGTTTTTATCTCTACTTGTGTCAAAAACCTGTTGTTGTAGCAGTTCACTAAGAACTGTGACAGTTCAGGGCTGCTTTTATCAAACCCGTACGTGGTAGCCACAAATAATAAATAAATAAATAAAGAATAAAGAAATACCCGAGTGGCGATTTATAGAACCTTAGCTCAAAGATTGGAAACCAGTGTCATCAGAAATAACAAAAAAACAAATGGAATTTTGTAGGCCTATGTACTTTATCCGACATTACTTCATGAACATTTTTAATTATCTCAGATAATATATTAGTTTGGGAAAAAAGAAATCTTGGTAGGTGGCTGTGTTAAAGAAATATTAAGGAAAATATCGATAATGTCGATAAATCATAGAATCAATCGAATTTGACCGGCATGTTAGTGTCATAGCATTGCTCAAGAGCTAAAGATCGGCTACAAAATAGTTTTAAATCATTTGCACAAAAATTTCTTGGATTTCTTTTTCTCCAACCTAATACAAAACCACAATACAAAACGCCAAAAGAAATAAATATTCTGAGAACCGTAAAGAAAGTTAAGAAATGGTGTCTCCAATACATCATTTTTAAAATTGGGAGGATTGGCAGCCGCCGTATTCGAATAGGTTGGTGCGTGACGACCATTCGGTAGTGCACAGGTCCAAGACTCCGGGAACGAAACACCCATTAATAGAAGAAGTTTTTTCTAATAGCGATCGCTTCTGGGTAGAAAATGGCAAACCTCCAAGGGTATTTCACACATGAAAAAGCTCCTCATAAGAACCTTCCGCCGCTCGGAGGCGGCATCAAACTGCAGGTCCCTCCATTTGTGGAAAAACATCAAGACGCACGCTACAAAAGTGAGGAGCTCAGCTAAATATTCTTCATTTAAAATACGCTATTGTATCAAAAATTTCTAGACGATCGGAGAGAAAGTTACTAATTTATGAGCATTTGAGCGTCCGCTGCTCTAGTGCGTGTTTCTGTACTCGTTCGGGTTTAAAGCGCTTCAGACTTCAGAAGTCTGTCTACACCATAACTCAAAATCTACTTTTGCAAAGAACTTCTTCACATAGTTCACCAAGTTGCAGCTTAATTTTGTCTTATTTTTCATAATTATACATCTTACAACCACAAATTAGCCGCATTTTTAACGAAAATCATTTTTTTAGCTTCTTCCAAGCGCTACGAAAAATCAAAATCTCGAAAAAAATGTTTCCTGGGATTATTTTGCTGCGAGTTCTGCTCCTCGCTGCAAAACATCTCTTTTATAGATGCCTCAATTTCCAATAGTCTACAATGAAAATTTTGGAAAATATTATCCGATCGGTTCATTATTATATGGAAGTTTACAGCTTAAACTTATACTATCTCTGTTGCCAAAAAACCCCTCAAATATTATATATGCTTTTTTCACCGAATCAACCGAATAAAAGTTTACTACTTTTCCTATGGAAGGGTATTTTGAAAAGTCCGCGCAAAGTCAGAGAGATAACACTACTGGCTAGCATGGAGATTATGTTTAATTAGTAGCATCTCTTGGAAGAACACACACCAAGATTCAGCCAGATCGGTACATTTATTTGTGTTTGGTATTCGTTTGAATCGAGGAATTCAGTTATTTTCCTTTTCCAACACGACAACGCACCAGCTCACGCCACAGCAGTTATGGTCGTAAAATCAATGGAAATAAGGTTTCAGCTCATTTCTCATTCCCCCTATTCTCCAGAATTGGCTCACTCGGACTACTTTTGATCTCCAATTAAAATTTTGGCGGGAAAAAGATTTTATTCAAACGATGAGGTGATTGTAGAAACGAATGGCTATTTTTCAGACTTGAACAAATCCTTTTAATTGGAAGGAACCAACAAGTTAGAACATCGTTGGAAGAAGGGTATCAGCCTAAAAGGAGACTCTGTTGGAAAATAAAAAGATTTACCCCACACAATTAAGTAGTTTTTCTTATTTATTTTATTTTTATTTTTAAATTTTTGTATTATTAGGTTGACGAAAATTTCTTTACAATAACATATTAACCCTCTATCTCCTTTCTGTACATGGGTATGTCAAAGACCCTTCCGGTAAAATAAATACCAATTTTAACATCAGTCAATCTCAACTCTTCCTTTTAAATTCGTTTCCCGGCCGCAGTACAAAACATACTGACCACGATGGCGATATAACTTAAATTATATACTCATATTGGACTAGTCCATCGAATTCCAACATGTCCCAAAATTTGGCGCCATAAGTTATTTTTATTTATAAAAAGTTTGGCCTTTTTAGAATGGAGAGTAATAGTGAAAGTATTGATAAGAGCACAGGAAGTGGTTTTTAAGTCATTAACGGATCTTGAATTTGAAGCCTTGGGATTGTTTTCCTAACAAAAAGCCCCATTTTTGAGGAAAGAAAAGAAAAATTTGGTTGAGCTTTTTTTATTTAACATGTCAGTTTGTATATGCCTTTTGAGCGCGAAAAAATAACAGCCAGAAATGGCAGTCATTCTTAGCGGTTAGCCTGTAGAATAAAATGCATAAGACTTTAACGAGCTGCTCTGCAAACTCCATTTAATAGAGAGCCGTATAATATGCGAGTGGTAGATGACAAACAACATCGATTTTTAAGGTCGAACCGAACCGAACCCAATATTTTCAAGGGCCCAAGTAATAAAGAAGAATTTTTTAAAAGTCCCGTATTTTTATTAAAACAAGAAGAAAAAACAAACAAACAAAAATAGCTTTATTATTTCGTAGTTATTTCATACACATAGTTGCATAATAATTTTTGACGCAAAAACCAAGCTTATCGGCCTTTTCATATTACAAACGGCACCGTCTATCTGTGTAGAACTGACCTGCAGCATTAACCAATTGCTCACTAGTCACTTATATAATACAATAAACTCTAGGTTACAAAAAGGATCGCGAAATTTCCGGGATCAATAAAAAACCTAACATTGACAACGCTAATGAGGACAGTAAGACTTGTGCATTAGCAACCCAGTTTGAGGAACTCTTTGCACATACTTGCGTACAGCTGATGTGAAGGGTGCTTCATTTTGGTCCAAAGTTTTGCTCTATAAACAAATTGCTTCGGCATCACCTGGGAAGTAACTTTGCAGTATTTTCCAACTTTCAAGCATAAGGCGATTAATTTTTTTCCGCTGATGTATGGTGTCGACTGGTGTAGCAAGCATTCCATAAATCGTATGTAGAGCTGGAAGCAAGCGTCCCGGTAATCCACTTACATTGCTCTTCCTTTTTGATATTGCACCACACAAGTAATATGTGCATGCTAAAGTTAATATTGACAGCGCATTATAGATTTTTCCGCCCATCACACTGAAAACGAGAGTGGGTCTTACTTTAAAAATAAAATGGGCTGCTTCAGTTGAATGGAGTCACGTGTTGCTAATGTAGCAACAAATTTGTTCCCTCTAATCGTTGCACAAACTTTTAGAGAAGGTACCTTAGAGTTAGAATATAAACTTTGCTCCGACAAATTTTCCTTCGTAAGTTTTATTTTGTATCGAATCAGTTCAGCACCGGCACGTTATCGTTTTGTGAAGTCCTGTAGCTGAATTCAAGTTTGTGGCCCGTGCCTCTCGGCCTTATTGCGACACTCACAGCGGTAATTTTCTCTGCGATATCCACGGGCATTGCGTTAAACACTGGATTAGAAGCATTGCAAAGCGACTATTTGTGTTAAATCGCACAAGTTTTGTAAACCATGTCACCTTCTCGAGACATAACCATACCCTCAAATCGTTTATAATAAAATTGCGTCATTCCCACGTGCTGTCCAATCGAATAACTTATCATGTCGCCATTTTAATATTTTACTATAACGTCAAATCTAATTTACGCAATATGGTATCTCAGTAATAGCATATTTTCTTTTAATTTTTTCACATTATACGCTCTCTGTAGCTTCTTCACTCCTCACCTTTCCATAATTTGCTTATAGTGCAACTGTATGTATATCTGCTTTCTCTTCTCCTTCTATACGTTTAGGACCTGGTAGCCATGCAGCTGTATAGAACTTTTGCAGTCCTCTTACTTAGTTTTTCTAGGCACTCAAGAACCAATGAAGCTATTAACTAACATGATGAAAGGGCTTTGAGTGTGACCTGACTGTCGACTGTCACTCTACACACATTTACTATATGAACCTCCATGAATATGGAAGTACTCACAGGTATCTTAGATCTATGGTTAAAGATGCCAACTCCTAAGCTTTCTGTGATTTTTCGATCCAGAGTTGGATTTGGTCGTGCTTCGGTTGAGAAAGCCGTGAGCAGTTAACACACATGGAAAATAAATATTAAAAGTAAATACACCCTTGCAAGCTTTCCGTTGAATAAAAATGAATAAGCAAGGTAAGTTCAGATTGTGATGTATTGAGGAAAGTGGAAAAGTGAACTTATTAATCTGCATCTATTCTCTGGCGCCTTAATTCTCATTTTATGTACAGTTTGCTATGTTACATACTTACAGTATCTCAAAAAGCAACAAAATTCGCTAATTCACAAGCCATCACCTTTTAATACTTAAAATCACTTTGGAACACTTTGCAATGCTGATTTGGAAGAAGTAAATAAAAGCAGTGGATAAAAACGTGGCAGCCTGAAGCCGGCAGTCTGAATATTTATAATTAACCACATGTACAGCACACAGCTACCGGTGACTGATAAGTGGAAAATGAAAAGTGCAAAGGGAGTGAAGGCGTCATAGTCTATGAAAGGGTATAAATCTAGAGCATTGCCTAAAGTATGGACGTAAATATGCGGTCGAAAAAACTGTGGAAAAGTAAAAACTCGTTGGAGACTAATAAATTAATTAAAGATGAGAAAGAGTCCACCACTAGTATTCCCGAGTTGTGCTAATGCACCGCATAAGCTCCGCGCAGGGGATGCAAAATGTGAGCTCCACCCAAAGCTTTCTTACTTGTAAAGCTTCTTAATCGTATTTTCCGTGCTACGCAGACAATGCGGCAAGCGAAAAAAATGCAAACCGTGCATTATTGTTGTACTCAAGGAAATTAAATGGCTCATGAAAAGCACTAAAGTGTGACATTAACTATCTTAGCAGACCGGCGTCACAAATACTGGCGAGACAGCTGGGAGTGGCATAAAGTAGGAAACCAGTGAATGCACAGAGACTAAAGGAGCACAAGAAAAGCGAACACAACAAAGATAGAACACAATTTTAGTGCAGCCGTCGACTGGGACTTTGAGACTGTGGATATATTTTTTTTTTAAAGCAGACAATAGTGACTGAAATTGCTTGATTAAAGGCAGCTGTAAAAGCCAAACAGACATAAGTTGGATGATGCGAAGTAGAGAATTATTAAAAATGCAATAAGTAGATGGAAGAAGAGCAGCAGCTCTCGTTAGAAGTGTAATGAGAGTGCCTTTGAAATTTGATTCTAAATTTCATTTCATAGTTATTTGACTTTAGAATAGAACAGATTGTTGGGTGCTACTTATTACAGATTCGTAGTAGACGTATTCTCATGATTGCCAACTTATAGATGGGTTGGAAATAATTCATTCATTTAAATGCAAGCAATTTTGTTTCGATCTGTCAACTCCTTACTTGAAGTTGATTTGTTAGTGGATTTTTTTACAGTGGGCATGACAGAGGATTTTTCAAAATCAGAAATTCATAAAAAATTATGTAGTTACAACGCAAAAAATAGCATATTTATTCTCATAGGAATAACTTTTATACTTATTGGAAGATTTTTTCATTGTCTTCTTAAATTTTTTCTAGACATGTACATATGTTAGGTTTAAGTAACATAGTAATTTTTCGAAAATATTTTTGTCATATTTATATATTTTTGTTTTGCAATATAAAACGGAAATTTTGACATTTTTGCAAAACAAATATATTTTATTTTAATTTTGTAAATATCTTAAAAGGTTACGTTAGGTTGATCTGGTTAACTTGCAGTCACGCATAGACCGGTTCGGTCTATAGCTATTCATTAGTTAAGCGTTTTGAGATAGTCCACCCGTATGGTGCCTGTTTCTACTGCGAATTTAAGTAAGCTCCGTAGATTTCCAAACTACTACTGAGATATCTTCCAATCCATCAAATTGTGATGAACCCAGATTTCTTAGATGGTTTAATGACTGTCTATGAAAAAAATTGCCTTGCAGTTGGTCACAAGCTAGGTCTGTTGCCTTTCCAACTGCAAAACCCTCAGCTTGAAATACACTGCAGTGGTCTGGAAGCTTTTACGACTTCCTTACTATATATCTAACTCTGGGCAGTATTTCCCAGCGCCTACTCCATTAGTTATTTTGGAACCGTCCGTATAAAAGTCAAGCGTATTGGGTTTGGAGCTAAAGCTTATTTTTCTATATCCATCTTGAACCTTTTTTTCTTCTTTAAATCCAAAGCTATATGGTCCATACTGCCTATATGGCTCCGGTTCATTGAGCTAAGTCCATAGGTCATGTATGTCAGTTCGTGTAGGGCCTTTAATCTTCCTGCATATTTCGCTGTAAGGCAGTAAGGGGCATCCACCGTGCGTTCTTATATGTACTTCCTTGTTAGCAGTATCGTATCCATTTTGTCCGTATTTAGGCTCAGTCCTGCCTAATCTGCCTATTGTTGAACCGATCTGAGAGTATTAGTTATTCCGTATTTGCTATTACATAGATTGAGCGCTTTCCCATTAAAAGTAGCCAAATATCTTAAAAACTGTCAACGCATTTACTTACTTCAACAAATTGAATTAACTTTAGACGTTGGAGAGTGAAAGCTGATCGGAGCCGAGAGTAAAGCTGGTCTAGCTTTTAACCGATTTTGAGCTCTGACACTCGCTGCAACGGCATATTATTTTCTTGAGGAATAGTTATTATAAGCAAAAAATGTAAATTGACATTTTGATGACCGAATATTATGTATCAAAATGGAGCCGTTTTTGCGCGTATTTTTTGACCGGCAAACTAAAAATGTAGGGCTACCCGATACATTTCATACTCACATGAAAATTTTTTCCTCAAGAAGAAAATCGCAAGATTCTCCGACAGGTGGTACTGTGATTGAGATATCTAAGGGGTGATTTTTTAAGAGATATAGGAAAGTTTTTCAAAAACACAAGTAAAATTCAGAAAAATGCATGACATTTTTATTTAAATCGATAGTACAGTCCATGTAATTTAATGATTGAAGATTATTTCATGCAAATGTTGACCACGACTGCGCCTCAAATGGTCCATCCGGTTAGTCCAATTTTGGCATACTCTTTCCAATGTTTCGGCCGGTATCTCACATATAAATGCTTTAATGTTGAAATGAGCTTTAACATAGCCCCACAAAAAATAATCTAAAGGCGTTATATCGCACGATCTGGGTGGCCAATCGACAGGTCCCGAACGTGAAATAAAATATTCACCGAACTCGCATCTCAACAAGTCCATTGTTACGCGTGCTGTGTGGCATGTGGCACCGTCTTGCTGAAACCACATGTCATGCAAGTCAAGCTCTTGCATTTTGGGCAAAAAAAGTTGGATATCATTTCACGGTAGCGCTCACCATTCACAGTTACTTATGATTCTTACTTACGATTCGCAGCATCTCTGAAGAAGTACGGTCCAATGATACCTCCAGCCCATAAACCGCACCACACTGTGACCTTTTCTGTATACATTGGTAGCTCTTGCAATTCTTCTGGCTGATCTTCACTACAAAATCGACAATACTGTTTATTTACGTACCCATTGATCCAAAAATGAGCTTTGTCGCTGAACACAATTTTTCGACTTGAAACTTTCTTAACAGAACACGCATTTTTATAATAAAATTCAATGATTTGCAAGCGTTGTTCGTTTGTAAGACGATTCATGGTTAAATTATAGACCAAACTGAAGATGTTTGACAGTGAAACAAAACACGAAACGTGCGTCAGCTGTTTAAACCAACTGTTTAAAAAGATAATAGCTAAAAAATCACCCGTTATATCAATTTGACTCAAATTCGAAACGTATATTAGTTGTACGAAAAAAATAGTTTATCCCTTAATTGATTAAGGGAGAGCAAAGCGTGATCGAGCTATTGTATTAAGAAATATAAAATAACATATATTGAAAATTAACTGCATTATCTTCATAGTTTTACTATAAGTCGTTCACATGGGCTGACTGTTTTTTGTTTTTTAATAGCTCCAATTTTTTATTAATCTTCGTTCAATCCTGTTCAGAATATTATCAACCGTCTCAATTCTCCTTTTCGTATATTCATGAAACCTTTGAGGGTCATTTCTAAACTCTTGGCGAAGAGTATTAAGTACCCCACTAAATACAAATAATTCCATATGTGGCTACCAAAGTGGCTACCAAGCTACCACCCTAGTGTGTTTAACCTTTGATTACAACAATAAATGTATTATAGGAAAAGCCATAGCACACTTGGTGCTGGAATCTAAAAAGTTGCATTTTTAAAGGTATACCTACATAAACTATTTTGTCAATTTAAATTTGCTAGTCAATTCGTTAATAATCTTTAATGCAAAATTATCAAGCGGATGTTAATAATTTCTTAGTATCGAAATGTCTAAAAAGAATGAACTTTGTTACGGCAAAAGAGTGAGAATCCAAGTTTTAAGTGAGGAAGGGAAGTCTCAAATTGAGATTACCAATTTTGTGGAATGTTCGCGGTGCACAGTCGAATGTGCTATTAAGCGATTTTCAGAGACAAAATCCTACCATAATAAATCAGAAAGAGGGGAAAAAGCCTCACTAATGAAGGGGAAGATCGAAAACTTATACTTGAGGCTCTCACAGATTGTAAAAAATTCCTTCTGTGTGTTCGAATAGCTAGAGGAGGCTTCTGGAAGTGTATTTAAAAAGATGCAAACCCCGAAAGAAGCCATGGCTTGCCGGAAAATATTGAAAAAAGCGTTTAGAATGGGCTCTCCGATATTAACATTTTACGGTGGAAGATTGGTCGAATGTTCTGTGATCTGATGAATCGAGCTTCGAGAGAGGCTTAATTTATATATATAGAGGCTTAAAAATATTATATCAACAACCACAGCTTCTTACCCTAGTCTAATTTCGAGGAAATAATACAAATTTTATAAAACAATGTTCCTGGTATGACGATAGTGAGGTGACGGGTTGGCGAGGAATACCATCCAGACTTCATGGTACTCACTCTTTAAAACGAAAAATTAAATAATTAATGGGCTGTCTAATACTTTTGGCCAAGATGGCGAATTTCAAATTCTTTCAGAAAAATATTCAATACAGAGCTTGATCAGTTTGAAGTTCGGAATCAGCTTTACGATCGGCTTTTGACAACAATCTAGTCGGCAACAGCTAATACAGACCATACAGACCACTCTTTGAATTATTTATTACTTTGGCAGGGGCAGATCTTTCCCTCTGGAAATCTTGACAGAAAGTCATTATCAAATCTCCGCTGAACGGAGATATCTTTACGCTTGAGCGACGTTGGCAAATATTGCAAATTTATTTCTAAAATCAGGTTTGCATAGTGGAAGCAGTGCGTTTATTGAAAATAAATCCAAATAACCTTTTCTCACAAAGCGGATTTTCATCTCAGCACCTATGTTAATGAGCAAAACTGCCGCATCTGGGGATCAGAAAACCCTCACTTGATTGACGAGAAGCTAACGCATCTTAAGAGAATGACAATTTGGTGCGGATTCTGAAGTGGTAGCATTATTGGTCCATATTTCTTTAAAAATGCTGCTGGAAACGCCATTTCGATCAACGATGAGCACTACAGAGGCATGATAAAGGATTTTTTGTGACCGGAAATTGATTACATGGAATTTGAAGATCTTTGGTTTCAGCAAGATGGTGCACCATGCCACAATCGAACTTTTGTGCGCCAAGTTCGGTATTCGCCATCTCAGCGATGTGATTTAGTTACTTCAGAGCTGCCGCTGATGTTATGCAAAACATCTGTTAACCTATTAACGGTTCAGGCTTTAAAGGTGAATTTCGAGCAAGTCATAGAGCTAGAAACCTTCACCAATATTTCGAAAAACTGTCTTAACAGGATGTGCTTTTGCGAAGCCAGCCGAGGCAGCTCCATGTAAGGAATCGTGTTCAGTAAACTCGCTGGCTAACCGTCCTTTCAACGAGAGTAAGCCAAGTTAATGCAACAGTGACAGCATTAAAACACGACACAAATTGGGAGAGGAGCTTGGCCTAAACAAAGACTCGGATTGTGTTTGAAAGTTTAATGGAACACTGACCGATCTTAGCTTCTAGTAATAACGAGAGCTTCATTTCCCTGAGTAACAATTTCAGCGTTAAATATGATGGACAATCACCCTTGTCACCGAGTGCTATGATGGGTTGAACAGGTAGCTCCGTAGGAAAGTTATCTCTCGATGAACGAAAATCACATCTTATAAGTCCCTCAACATGCGAAACATAAAGTAAAGCATGCACGTGCGTACAAGTTTGAGAGAAACCACTAACCGATGAGGCGATTGTTGGAGTGTCCGAAATATAAAATCTGGAAAATCTCTAACAACGGCGAATAGCGATCTTTATGAACTTTAGAACGATATAGATCTAGTGCGGTTCCGCTATCTAAGACATTTCATAAAAATAGAAACAAAAATTTCCGCTTTAAAAGTATTTAATGGCATACGAGAAGGAACTACATACTGAAAGAACTGGGGATACCTCTTCGGCGTGTGGAGTGCGCCTTGATCATGTTTTCTGCTTCTATTTGTTTCGTGCGCTAAAGAAAAAGCAACTGCACCGCACTTTTGTACTCAGCCAAAATCGCTTAAGTGGTTAAAGCGCTAATTAAAAAGAAGTTTAAGAAGTGGCTTATTTCAAGTTCTCACGATTTCATGACAAAATATAGATATAGAAATCTGAGGTTCATTTATGAGTCTTTGGCGGCACCTCGGTTTAATGGCGCCACTCTACCCATTGAAAAAGGAGTGTGTAAAACGGCGCCAACAACAACTGCAGCATAACAAGCGCGAGTATATTACTTTTGAATCCCAGCCAATTTGCTGCCGTTTACCATTTACTAACTACTGCTACTGGAAGCCACATCGCACCTACACAGCCACACACAACCATGCAAACCATGCGTCCACTATCCTACATTCTACATTGGTACATACATACACATGTTTGCTACTAATGGTGCTGCTACTCATATTTTACCCCACTGCTACTGCCATGACTTTAATTTGCCTTAACTACTTTTATTTGGCGATGTTGTGAATTGTTGCTGGCATGGAAAATGCGCGCGAAATTCGCATTCCCGAAACAAGAAAATAAAAAAGGGAATACTAAAATTTGCATGAAAATCAAATTTGCAGAAAAAATTCCCAGTCAGTGCTGGGAATTGCTAAAAAGGCCAACAAGGAAGCAGTAGCAATGTGATAACTGGAGATGGAATTGGTTTGGAACAAAACAAAAAAAATCTATGATAAAGCGTGCATAAAAGCGCCTGGTCGCAGATAAAATTCTGCGCAATTTTCCACTTCGTAAAGCTGCTGCTTGTCAATATTTACCAAATATTAACCCTTCTGTGAACTTTCAGAAGCAGTACGATTTTACTAAAAAAAATTTACAAATTTTTGAGTATGTAAATTAGGTTTATGTTTTAGATGAAAATGTTGAATGGATGCTATTTGGTTAGTTATTTTGCGACGATCTATTGCAAATGGAGAAGAGGCGCTGATTGTCATCAAATTATGTTGTTGCTGATTACAAAAAGGCGATGCAGTAAATTTTTGCTATTGAGAACATTTTTTTGATTTCGATTATTTTTATTTTTTTTGTTTCTTTACTTCCTATTTTTTCTATCCCTGCATCTGCTACTTTGTGCATGTACGTACGATGAATATGTGCATGGCTGTGTTTATCGGCAGGTGCATGCGTGCTTTTGGCGCAGAAATATACTCCAGCTTTTTTGTAAATGGTGCGGAAAACGTATATACATAAGTATATTAGCTGCTGCCTTCGGTTTTGCTTGGTTGTGAGACGAATGATAATGATTGTACTGGTTAGGCTAAGAATTTAAGATTTATCTATTGTGCGCCCCTAATTACTTAATTATAATTACAGTACAATCGTGATAGTCCGACATTCCCTAATCCGACACGTTCGGTAATCCGACAACCTCATAACGTCTATGGATGCAATTGGCATTATTTTATTTTGATCAGTCGTAGCAGAGCAGCAGAGGGGGATTGTGTTTTGTTTAGTGATCCAGTTCTCTCGCGATTTCTGACAGTGTTGATGTGATTTTTTTCTGTCTTTTCGTGTCGTTATTTTCTGATTTGGTTTTACTTAGTGATGGCATCGACGTCAAACAAACATAAACATACAATACTTACGCTGAATGATAAATGGGCCATAAGTCAGCGATACTAGCGTGGTGAAACACCTCTTTACCTAAGTGGGATCTACGGAGCCGGGCGAGCTACTATATATAATTTTCGAATTAACATTGATTAAATGGAACCTTCGGTAGTCCGGAATATTTGATAATCCGACATCGAGTCGGTCCCGTATGTGTCGGACTATCACGATTGGACTGTATTTAGCATAGCGAGGAATCGAACCAGTTCCTTAGGAGGGAGCAATTGTAGGTCTTCCTCCTCTAGTAGGTACGAGCCCAGGATTCAGTGTCTCCTGTGGCCTAATGCCTCACAGTTGGTAATTAAGTGTTCCATAGACTCCTCTTCATCACAGCAGAACCTGCATAATCTTGTACTAGATGATCCTATTGTGTTAAAGTGTTTATTACAGGCAAAGTGACCTGTAAGTGCTCCACAGAGTAATCTTAGGCCCTTTTAGGGCTGTTGGCATTGAAGTTCAAAAACTTTTTGGAGTGATTAAGGCCGCTTGTGCCGTTTAAGAGTTCCCTGATTTTAGTTTGGATCCATTTTTTGGTTTCCTGTTTTATATTATTTTTGTTAAAGCCGAAAAATGGGGTTGGCCCAATAAATAGCCTTTCTGCCCCTTTTTTGGCATAAAAGTCTGCCTTCTCGTTTCCTCCGTGTCCCTCATGTCCTGGTACCCAAATCAGTGAGACCTAATTATGAGTGGCCAGTTTGTTGAGTGCATTGTTACACACTATTAGGACTTTTGACTTGAATGTGAAGCTATTCAAGGCTTTGAGATACCGATTTTCTGTCCGAAAGTATTTTAATTTTTACTTTCCCTCTTTTGGATATGATTTCCACTGTTTCCATTATGGCGAAGAGCTCCGTATGGCGAGTAATACTTAATATTTAAGTTTAAAAATTTTAATTAAATTTTTGAAAGGGAAAAGCAAACTAGTTATTTCTATTTTTAATTAAATTTTTTCTATTATATTTAATATGCAATTGCAATACTTTTCAAGTTAAAAGGTAAGTGGCAACGCTATTAAAAAAATATTCTCAAATCTAACATGCTACCAATGATAACTGCAAGATGCCCACATCCTAATACTTAATTTATCTGCAGTATTATTTATCATTTGGGTCTTAAGAATTAGGTGGCAACGTCATATACAAATAAATTTAGTTAAAGTCTTGTTTAATTCCTTTGATACCCATATCCTAACCTCTAATTAAGTTTTATTAGTAAATAAAAAAAATTCCAAAAGTTAGGGGGCAACACCGGCTAAAAATATTTTATTTTCTAAAGTTTATTTCATTTAATATCTATGTATATCCTGACATTCAACTCAAATTTGTGATAAATTGCTATTTTTGCAATAAAATTCAGGTGGCAAGGCTTTAAAAAAAATTGTTTTGGAAGAAGTTTTTCTATGCTATATATTTATGTGTATGAGTTCATACTTTTAAACCTTGTTTATATACAAAAAAGTGGTAACACCCAGCTAAAAGGAGTTAACAACACACTGAGGTTTTAGCAGAATCCTATTATTTATTTATTTATTTATTTATTCATTAATGTCTAACAAAATTCAGAACAGACATTTAGATATAAATTCAGAACTAAAATACAAATTTACAATATTTAGTATTAAAAAGTGAGAAAAATTAGATTATCAACATAAGAAACCATTAAATTGCTAAAAATATTTATAAGTTACAATAGAATTTTAACGACATTAATAATTATGAATTTAAATTAACAAATATATACTAGGTATTATTTTGATTTCTTACACAGAAATTAATTTTTTAATTGCGTTTGAAATAAATGTTTGGCCCTAGAAAGGTCTAAATCCAAAATGAAGGAGAGATAATTAAGGAGAAACAACGTTCTAACGAGAGGCGCATTGGCACTATATAATGTCTTACTAAAGCCAACGCGAAAAATCTTGCAACGGCGAAAATTTCTGCAAGGAACATTAAACTGTATTCTTTCTAGAAAAACCGGGCAGTCAATTTTGCCATCATGAGAAAGATAAATGATACTGCCTAAAAAGTACCTCTGTCACTTGATGGAAAGAGACTAATCAAACGACAGCGGGATTCGCATGATGGTTTCGGGTCTGAGAAATTGATTGAATGTAGTGCAAAACGCACACAAATTTTTGAACCCTCTCCACACGATTTAATTTGCACCGAACAAACGCAGAGTATAATATCTTAAGAGTACATGGGTCAGTGAAGTACGATGAGTTGCGTCTTAACAAAAGCGAAAGTGTGATAAAACTAAGCTTTGAATCAAAGAAACCCCCTAAATCTTGTATCACACCGGACGAAGCAAGATATGTATAATTGATATGATAAGTATTAAGGGAGTTTTAAAGATTAGAAAAAGTGATTTTATGACATTTTTCAACATTAAAAAATAGACGATTCCTAAGTCACCAGGAAAATAAATTATTCAACTCGGACTGTAGGACGGCTGAAACACTAAAATTTCTTATTTCAGCGTACATTTTTAGATCATCAGCATAGAGAATAGAATTAGTGAAGGAAAAACACGAACAAATATCATTAATAAACAAAACAAATAACAAAGGTCCTAGGTAGTATTACCCTGAGGTACACCACAGGTGCATCGCTGTTTCGAAGAAACTCCATCGATAACTACAGTACTGTATTTCTTTATTAAATAGGATGGAATCCAATCAAGGAATGTTGAATGAAAACCGAGGCAAGCCAATTTAGTTACTAAAATCGTATGGAAAATATTATCAAAGGCTTCGAAGAAATCTGTGTCAGTTTGGAAACCATTCTGGAAGCCTGCGAGGCAATATTCAGAAAAACAAATAAGTTAGATTACGTAGATCTTGCAACTACAAAACCATGCTGTCTGGGACTAATTAGACGTTTAACGCTAAAATATAACTAGTCTTTGACAACACATCTAAAAAGTTTGGATACAGCTGATAATTTGGAGATTGGCCTGTAATTTGCAATATCGCTTTTATTACCGCTTTTGAAAATAGGAGTGACTGAAGTCCGCTTCTAGTCATCGATAAATATTCCTTCAACCAAGGATTTGTTAAAAATTAGTTTAAGAGGTTGCACCAGAGAGCGACAAGTTTTAAACAAAGTTACAGAAAGTCCGTCTACATCGGAATGAGAAGAGTTTTTAATCTTTAATAATCCCTCAATGACATCATCATCTGATAGAGCAGGTGAACCGAACTCAACTGAAGAAGATGTACTACTACGTATAATGATGATTATTTTTACTAAATGATCTAGCAAAAGAGTTATTGTTTTCAGAAATCTATTATTTTATTTCAGTTATCAAAAAAACAACAAAACACAAAATAAATAACATATCAAAATTTATTGTGCAATTATAAAGAGTTCGAAAAATTGGAATTTATCATGTTTGGAAGTGGGCGCTTTTATCGATCTGCAAAAAAAAAAAGAAAATAGTTATTTCAAATTGGTTAAACTTGTTTATTTATTTAATACTTTATTATACTTTTTGAGTATCCATTATTTTTTAAAACCGGCATCTTTCAAAATATCATCTCTTCAAATGAATAGAATTCCACGCTTCCTATCCTCCTTGCCGTAATTTATTGGTATTTAAATTTTTATTGTTCATAATTTTTTGAGTTCATAATAAATATTTTATGCATAAGCCTGTCTAAAATTAGTTTTAAAAATTCCAGAAATTTTATATGATAATTTCGTATGGCTCCGTCAAGCAGAGATATTAAATAAAAACGCAAAACTTTCGGCGCCATTAAAGAAGTGTGGGTACAATTCCATAAGTCTCATGCATCGGGTGATTTTTTAAAAGCTAGAGAACTTGAAAAGATAATACAAGACATAAATATTTGTCGAATGAAGTTCTTTTTTATTGAAATCTGGTAGATAATTTCATGGTCCGCCAATGAATGAGCCCAATTAGCAAAACTGCGGCGCAAAGGATAGCCATTTGGCTTCAATTGTTGTACGAGCTATATTTTATTGTCAGGTTGGCCCAGATCCTTATATAAAATTGTTCACGTAGTCGAAGAATAAAGACCAACAAGTTGAGAACGAGGACGAATCGACATTTTGGGGTCTTTTTAACAATTCGGTCTATGAACTTCGCAAATAGATTAATTTTTTTCAAAGTAAATTTCCACAATTTTGAAAACGTTGTTCTGGCATTAAACGATTCATGATGACTTGCCAGACCTTACTGTACGGAAATGTCAACACAGTTAACCTCAGCTCGGTTGTCAAACTATAGTTATCAATATCGGCAGTTCTCATGCAGCTAAAAAAACACCCGATACTACTTGTTTTAGGTAAATACAAATGTATTTCTCATTGCATGCGCATACTTACATGCACATATTAGTGCATATGTCTGTGAGCGCATTGATGGAAGGTAGAAAAAAGTTTACTTTCATTAAAAAGTACTTCTAAACTTTATGACCTAAAGCACTAAAGAATAAAGAGCCAGCAGACAACAAGTTTACTCGTCTAAATTACGCACTCGTAGCATAATAATTGCAGAGTAAAGCTAGAGTACATCTGATGAAATATGCTGGAGTGCGAATAAGGCTGTGGTTAAACAAATAGTAGTGCTCCGCTTTTTGTAAATTGTGCTGGAAAATGGTTAGCTAGCACACAAAGGAGAGAATTCAGAAGGTGTTACCAACATTACACTGTTAACCGGCTCTTAGCGATTTTGAAGGAATCAACTGATTTGCTGACGTGTTAAGGGATGTGACAACGGCTTGTTTACGCCAAAACTGTGTTGGTGATATACGAAAAAAATCAACGTTACCGTTGGTCATGCCACTTGTTTACTGCCTGAACCATAGATAATAAGACGCAAAACTCTTTCATTTTCTGTCAGAGCGCGCCCAGGAGCTCTTGAAAAACATTATACTTTTCCTAATCTTTAAAAAAGGAAATGCAAATAGAGCAAGTAATTATCGAGGAATATCCTTTATGAACTGTATCGCAAAAGTTTTAATGGGATTGATTAATGCAAGACTTACAAACTGGAAAGAAAACATCAACTTGCTCACTGAATTTGAAGCCAACGGTGGATAGCATATACAATCCTGCATCTATAATACATTTAAAGCTCAATGAAAACAAAAAAGTTCATGCATATTTTGTGGATTTTAAAGCGGCTTTCGACAGGGTACCCAGGAGGCCATTAATTTATAAACTTCGACAGATGGGATTAACCAACAAAATAACAAATCTGATTGAAAATATGTATTCGAATACGAGAACCACAGTTTGGGCAGGAAGGTAAGTATCAAATTACTTTGAAACCGGTACAGGGGCGAAACAAGGTTGTCCGTTATCACCTTTGCGCTTCACATTATACCTGAATGATATTCATGACTGTTTGAAAGGTGGTTTTCTGATTGATGGGATACATGTACGCCTTCTTCTATATGCTGATGACATTGTTCGCTTGGCGGATAACCCTAAAATCATGCAATCCATGATTAATAACCTGGAGAAATACTGCACTGAATGGAATATGGAAGTAAACCCAAATAAATCGAAGATGATGGTCTTTAGAAGAGGTGGACGACTTTCCCAGGCAGAAAAATGGTGGTACCAAGGTGAAGAAATTAAATTAGTGGCCGAATATAAATATCTTGGTGTCATTCTCACACCCAAAATGGCATTTGGCAAGCACTTAGAAGCCAGAAATATCATACTTCAGCAAAAGTTAGTGTAAATTGCACATATAACGATTTTTGAGTGAAACCATTCATTTCATTAAAATCAAAATGGAAGCTGTTCCAAGCGGTATGCAGAGCGATACAAACCTACGCAGCGCAAGTTTGGGGGTATGCCTTATTCGATGAAGTAAATAAACTTCAACCCTACTTCATTAAAAGAAACCATTTATGAATACAATTACAACAGACTCCCACACGAACTAACACAAGGCATCTTAAGTAAAAATGTGTTTTGGCTTAATCATCTGAAGGACATGGGAATGGAGTTCGGTCTGAAGTTTGAAGAAAACATCACCGCTATAGACTAGCAAGATCGCTGTGTGCAACTTCTTACCAAAATGAAAATAAAAGATCTCAACATGGCAAGGCAAAAAGCACAGTCAAGCGCGACCAAAATTTACAAACATTTAGACCACTCAAAAGGGGAATCATATATTAAAGAAGATATGCAACTATCTGACATTACAACAATTTTCAAAGCAAGATGGAGTTTACTAAATCTAATTGCAACCACATATGGAAATACTCAGACGAACTTGGTTTATATACTCAGCCTTACGCTATAGAGAATTTCTTATTGCAGAGTCTAATTTTTGATTAATTTTTGAGCTGTGACAGACAACATTGTTATTTCCACAAATTGATTATTCCTTTCTTTGTGTATTTATATATTTAAATGAATTATTGTGTAAATTATTGAAATGTAAGATGCTATATTCATAAATAAATTTTTTTTTTTTTTTTTTTTTTTATTATTGAAACGTTATAAAATTTGTATACATTTCATGGTATTACGCCTAGCATAAGCTAACAAGTATCATTATTCTATCCTTAACATTGAAATTTAAAAACAATTATAAATATTTTACAAACAATTATACAGCGTTGGCGACTAAATCTCGTGGCTTAGTTCTTCGAAGTCTTCTTGTGCAGACTGTTTTGGTAAGCTCTGCGGCCTCCGGGTTTATGTGCTCTTTCAGCCTGGTTTCATGGTTACTTGCAAGAATTTGGATTATATCAGCGACTTTTTCACCGACAGATCTTTGTGCAGGTCGAGATTTCGCACATACCAAGGTGCGTTGACCATGTCTCTGAGAATCTTGTTCTGCAGGCGTTGTACAGCTTCAATGTTTGATTTAGTGGTACATCCCCATAATTGAATGCCGTATGTCCATACCGGCTTAACTACTTGGTTGTATATTAATAATTTATTCTGTATTGACAATGTAGACTTTCTGCCAATTAACCATTTCATTTTTTTAATTTTTAAGTTGATTTCAGTTGCTTTAATTTTGACATGTTCTTTCCATTTGAGCTTTGCATCCAAAGTCATACCCAAGTATTTTGCTGTATTACTATATGGAACAGTAGCAGATGATATTTTCACTGGGTTATAGGCTATTTTCTTGTTTGTAAAGTCTACGTGAACAGACTTGCTTTCATTTAGTTTGATTCTCCAGTTTTCAGTCCATGCGACAACTTCGTCTATCGATGCCTGTAACTTTCTAGTTGATTCATTTGCGTTATTTCCATAGGCTAAGATACACGTGTCATCAGCAAAAGTGGCTATCTTACTTGTATTTGAAACAGGTAGATCTGCAGTATAGAGCAAATACAGTACTGGCCCAAGAATGCTGCCTTGTGGTACACCAGCTTCAATTTTTTTAATGTTTGAGTATGCTTGTCTTTGTTTCACTCTAAAATATCTGTCTGTGAGATATGATTCCAATAGCAAAGTATATTTATATGGGAGCATCGCTCTGAGCTTACGGATTAGACCTTCGTGCCACACTTTATCAAACGCCTGTGCGATATCAAGGAATATTGCTGAACACACTTGATTGTTTTCTATGGCCTCTTCTATGATGTGTACTATACGATGTATCTGATCTATCGTTGAATGTCTTTCTCGAAATCCAAATTGGTGAGATGGTATTAATTGTTTATTAGAAATTATATCCTTTAAACGTTTGGAAAATAGTTTTTCAAATAGCTTTCCGATGGCTGGGAGTAATGCTATTGGGCGGTAAGAAGTGACTTCGTTGGGATTTTTCCCCGGCTTTGGGATCATTTTAATTTCAGAAATTTTCCAGTGCATTGGTATGTATTTAAATTCAATGCATGCATTCATTATTAAAGTGAGTTTGATTAGCGCTTTGTAAGATAAGTTCTTTAGCACTTCGGCTGTGATTAAGTCAAATCCTGGACTTTTCTTTTGTTTTAGCTTGGAGATTTCATTTGCTACCTCATCAGTGGTAAAACTTGTAATTTCAACAGATTCTTGCACAGTATGGGGAAACAAAGTGTAATTTATCGTTTCAAATGGCTTACAAATTTTTTGGAGGTGTTGTGCAAATAACTCAGCTTTTTCCGAATCTGTTTTTGCCCAAGGTTGGTTGCTATTTGGCTGTTTAATTGGGGGATTATGTTGAATTGGTCTTTTCATATGTGCCGTAGTCCGCCATAGAGAGTAATCAGAGGTTTTATCTGCAGATAGGTTTTGTAGCTTTATATTTAAAGTTCTGTTTTTATTTTCTTGAATAGCATATTTCACTGTTTTGGTGAGGTTGTTTAATTGTGTTTTAAGTGATGGAGACCTAATCGACTGCCACTTTTGTCTGATTTTTCTTTTTTCCTTTATGAGTTCAATTATATTCGAAGGATATCTTTGGCGATTAATTTTTTGGACTCTTACAGGTGTACTTAACCATAAATAAATAAATAATTACTACTATTTACTACTAGTCCAATTGACGAGCTACCAGATGTAAGGCTCTAATAATACCTGGCGAAAACCAAACATATCCAAATGAGAGAGAAAAATAAAAATGAAGAGGTTAAACATTACTAACATTAACTATTAACTAATATAACATAACTATTACTAACATTATAAACAAGGCTGAATTTTTAAGCTGTTTCTTCAGCAAACAAATGTCAAAAATAAAGAATAAGGGGGTTCGAGAATGTGTTGGGGACATGAGTTTCAAAGTTATCTATGTTAAGTTGCTTGCCTTCCTACACATTTATTTTTATTACCAACTTTTTATCCTAAATTCGGAAATTGCAACATTATATCTTTATAATTAGGGGTTTCACCTTCATTACTTTGGTCTTTCTATGTGTGATATTTCACTTAAATCTCAATTTTAGCATTTTTGCTCATTTATGTATTTTATACTGAATGTGCTTATTTTTATTGTTTGTATATATACATATGTGTACGTAATATGTATGTAACATATGGATGGAGACTGCGAAATTCCAAATTTTTGTTTAAAAAATGCCCAATTAATGTTTCTTCTAATGTGCATCTTGCCATCTATAGTCTTCTACAACAACTGATTGGAAGAGCGTAAGTATACCAATGAAATGAGCGGGCAGGATTGTGTGCCCGAATCTCCTACCAGCCACGGCAGGCAGCCAAAATTGCTCTTTTATATTTGCTTCGGATGACCAAAGCTTGTCCGTGCACATGTTTGATCTAACCAAATATTTTAACCGAAAATTTACAACTAAAATGATGAAACATAGAGAATCTTGTTTATATGTATGAGTATAATGGTTAGAGAATGCTGTTCTTCTTATGATTTGAACGAATCTAAAGTGAATCAAGAAAATTACTTTTCTATAAGCAATTCACTTTGGAAGTTATGTGACCGCGAATAAGCGCCACTAAATTGGACCTTATCATTAGTTGATTTTCCAAAATAACCGTTCAAACATTAAAAGACTTTGTTGAAACTTTTGAGTTTTTAAGGTCGCTGATTAGCTTTTTTTATTGAAACGTCTTATTGGAACATGTTCTCGTTTATTCGATTAAACAGGAAGTGAAAAATTGTAAGTCAATGGATTGACATTTAGTCTGTATAAAATAGGTGATGCCAGATATGTGATATATTATATTATCCATTTCACAATTCTCTCAAATCTGACATCGCTTACAAATTTCTGTTATATATACTTAAATGTGTTACAGTAATAATTAAATTAAGTACATAATCTCGAAATATAAAACTGAAATTAATTTCAATCCGAGATTTTGTATACACTTGGTTTCTGACAAACTTTTTGTCAAAACCTCTGTTGGCATCTCTGCAGTGCTAATAGATTTTATAATAATGTCTTTACTTTCAACAGCTTCACGGGCAAAGTGATGTCGTATATCGACGTGTTTGGTGCGATTATGGAAAATTGGATTCTTGTTTAGCTTACCAGCGCCTTGGTTGTCATTGTAGATGATTACTGTTCTGTCTTCGCCGGTTATTCCTCTGACCAACCTCTTCAAGTGTTTTGCTTCTTTGGTTGAATCAGAAAGCGCCATGTAATCAGCTTCGGTGCTTGACACAGCCACCGTACGCTGTTTTCTGGACTCCCAACTTATTGCTCCGTTCGCTAATTTAAATGCAAACCCGTTATATGATCTTCTGTCGTCAATATTTGACCCCCAATCGGCATCGGCGAATCCTTCTAAGGAGCTGTTTTTGGTTCTAGTAAAAGTCATTCCAAGATTCGGTGTACCTTTTAAATAGCGCAATACTCGCTTTGCTTTCACCCAGTGTGCATTTCCGCAGTTGGTGTGAAATTGACTCAATACGTTACTATGTGCGATGTCTGGCCTTGTTGAAATAGCCAAGTAGATATCTACATTAATGAGCCAACTAAACTCAGGGATGGCAGTTTGCTGCAGAATGACGTTCTTCTTCGGTTTTCGGAGGCATTGCCTTAGACAGCTTTATGTTTGCATTTGCAGGTGTGGCGACCGGTTTACATTCTTCCATGCTAAATCTTTTCAGTAATATCGATTTGGCGTATACAAGATGATTTTTTTTTTTAAATCCATTGTTCGGATGAAAATTTTCTCCAATTAGATATATCAGCTCGCTGATTTCAAAAATGCGCTCAAATTGAGATTTTTGCTTTTCTTTCAAAATCCATAATTGCGGTTGAAAAATAATAGAAATAATTAAGTTTCTGAGGCCGCCGATAAGATAAATTAATTTACGAAAGTTGGAAATTCGATATGATGGATGGGTGATAATCAGTTTTGTTTTTATTAAATCGCTCAGTACTGTAAATAATATCCTGATAATTAAGTTTGGTCAAAAATATAACATTTTCGTGCCGCGACAAAAGCATAAAATCGTAAATCAAATCATAAATTATTTGGTGTATTATAAAATGTTGTTGTTGTAGTAACTTGCAAATTTCTGCTTAGTGCGCTAAATGCATCACTCGTAGGAGTTTAACTTGCTACAGCAACCAGAACGTAACGATCTCACAGAAGCGCCCGCCCCTCGACGCATCTAAAACTCTTCTTGTACAATGAGTGATAGATGGACTTCGTTCAGAATGGCTAAAAATTATCAGAGCATTTCGTCCATCGGACAAGTGTAGCATATTTTGGGAATAACTAAATTAGCAAAATTTTTTCTAAAAACGCTCGCTGCTCGGCAGGTAATGGAAACCCTCCGCGAGTATTGTAAACAACATTTTTTGTGCCTTAAGAAGTTTTAACATAGATTTCGTTTTACTTATTAAAAACTTTTTCAACAGTGAAACTTTTCTCATCCGTGAAAATAATATTTTCAGGGCTGTTGACCGCGTGCTGCCGAGTCTAATTTTATTCAAGCGCGTTGCCAACAGATGACCAGTTGAGCGAAGGAAGGCTTTTATATGGAGATTATCTCTAATTAGTCTTGACATGGATCTGGTGGTCGATGAAATCATTTTCCTGGACATGATTTTCTGTTCTCAGGGGTTTTCTATGAATTCTTTCTCGAACAGCTTTTAAGGCTTCACTGGCACGACCAACTTCTTTTGCTGTCTGCCACTTCAGACGTTTGGGAAAAACGATTGATGGTGCGGTAAACAAATATTCATGAAATATTAAGTTTTTTTAACAATTCGCAAATCTCCCTTCCACTTTTAACACACTTATATGATGCAATCGCTGCAATACAATTTTCCTTAGCTCCCCACTCATTGTTAACAAGCGAAACTTGCCACGAAACAGAATAATTTAAGAGTAGGCAATGCATGTGAACAAAAACAAAAATTACGAAACTTCTTTCTGCGAATTTGTTCTCGCCGAATTTATGGCAAGGCTAAGTATATACACAAAATAACCCAGAATTAATCATCCAATTTTGTTTTTAAATAACTTTTTTACTAAATAACAAAAAAAAATTATTTTCAGTTATGGAAATCTTTATTTTGATCCTTACGCGCTTCATTGCTTGATTGTTTCTAAACTGCAGCCGTCTAGTCGCAAGTGTCCAATATGATTGACGTTCGAAATTTTCCTATAGGGTGATAAATTTGGCGCCACCTTGTATATATAAAATAACAAAGCTTCTGTATACTTAAAGTTTCTTATACTTATTTTAAAAAACAATCTTCACTCCAAACCTATCAAACCTGTGACTGCTGTTTCCATTGCACAAAACTCGTATGCTCCACTGCATTCAATAAGAAATAGATAACTTTTTTCTTTCAGAATTTCAGAGTAATTCTTCCTTTGAGCATCAGTTAATTTGTCTGAGACCCAATAAGAGTTAAGCGTACAATTTCAGAGATCGTTCGTGCTACTCAATAATGGAAAAATCGATGAAAACCTTTCACTATATAAGTACATTACTATCTATATTTGAGCTAAAAAAATTAGGGTAATTGGATATAAAATAAATTAAATAGCGATTTTGCTCAATTTTCTTCTTCCATCACAAATTTAACTCATACCGATTTTTCAGAGTTTTGCGCGCAAGAAATATCAAAATTCGCATTACTCGAACGCTTGACATTTGCAAAAGTCGTCAGCTTTTTACATTGGACATGATGGTTCGCAATTTTGCGATATTAATTGAGGCCCAAACAAGCCTTCTCGTTCCCTAATACTCGTCTTCCCAATGCCCAAGTATATCTCAAAACTGCGGTATGTCAGATGGCCAGCTTGTATTATTAGTTTTCAGATCTTTTGAAATTCACTCGTGAGCGAACTAAGGTCGTGTTTGAATTCCATACAGATACAATGGGCGGGGGCTTTTTTGGTGCTTCATCGGGGAAAACCGGTATGAGTCCATAGAAATACTCCGATCTGGGTTCAGGACATAGGAAAATAGGGAGAAATGAAATTGCTGATGAGCTTGCCAGGAAGGGGTCGCCTGAATTGATCTCAAAGACCTCCTACCCGTAGTCGGCATCCCCTGACTGTTGTTAAGAGAGAATTGCATATTAACGCTTCTCGGGAAACGCAGAAAAGAAAGTGCATTTTTTCATGCGCTATTTCGAAAACCCTTTGGCCTCAGTACAACAGACGGAGGACTCAGAAAGTCCTGGGAACTCCACGCCATTCTATTTCCAAACATGTAGCTGTGTTTGCCGATCATTGCACAATCGGGGCACACGCGGAAAAGCTAGTTTTATAATTCAACCCTCATTGCAGAAGCTATAGGGATCTTTCAGAGAAGGAGCAATTTATCTGTAAATGACCAGATTTGGCAACTATACGATTCAAGTCACTGGGTGCTCCTTTCTTCGAGAGTCTGGGGCAATCCGCCAACCTAAATCCCATCAATCTTCTCCATCTCCCATCAACAGCTCTGGGTGGCTATAGATATCTTCTCGTTGGTTGTCTCATAATGGTATCAAAATGCCGCTTTAGTGCTACTTAGGGAGTGCCAGAATGATACTTCAACCATTTCACCTACCTATGTTCCCAATTTGAAATTTTTTCAGCATTTTTCGAAATTAATTTTTCATATCAATTGATGCAAGTTCCTATTTTCACACCAAGTAGAAATTTACAAAAATATTAACGTTAAAAATCTTCATTCTTTGGTCGACAATAGTTGTGCACCCTCAAATAAAGATTGCAGCCCTCGTAAACCTTAAATGTGCATGTATATGTGTTTAGAGCATTATAACATACTTTGTCTTTGTTTGCAATGGCTTTTAAAGCGAGCATCGCTTGTACCAAGCAATATCGCCAATATGTTACTAAGCCATAAAACATTGGAAAACCAAAGAAATGTCATGTCAATACACTCACATATATAACTTCATATAAATAAAAATGCCAAAGGAAGAAGAAGTTTAAGTGTTTAGGCAAACTTTCTCTGTCTTTTGTATACAAGCAAACATTTGCAACTAACTAAAGTAGATGCTGAGTAATATTGAACGAATATGGAATTTATATATGACTGAAATTTTCCGATCCATCAGCAGTGATTAAATGTTTAGTGGTTGCATGATTACATACACAAACTAAAGTGAAGGTCACAAAGAGTCATTTGGCAGAGCTTGTGGCACACTTAAGGCTAGTGGAGTGCTTGTTGGAAATAAGTTTATTGAACCACAAAACAATTTTGCGCCATCGATATGTCGCCAGCCCACATTCGATGGATGTTTCGTCTTGACAGCAAAACAATAAAAAAGAAATTATAACAGGATACTGCCAGTAGGTAGAAATTTATAAGTATAAGTACAAAACTGAGTGCATATGAATGTGTTAGTGTATATAGGAATGTTAGTATTATACATATGTACGAAAGTCCCAATACCTGACAAGTATGCACTCATTCTTCTTCTTCATCCTGATTGGTGATAGAACCGCACAAGTGATTTTGATCGAATCTAATAAAGCGCGCCAATTAGAACGGTAATACCAAATGAGGCCAAATCCGTTTCCACTAAGTATCATACTTCAAACACAAGGGAAAGCATCGCATTTTCTCTGCTACTACCAGCTGGCACATCAGCGAATACAACTTTCGTATTATATAAACCGTTAACAGTGGTATACGTACGCTGACTGCTGCCGAATATCGTAGGAAACGATTTGCAAATCCAGCAGAAGCTGTTGATGCGTTCAGAATAATTGCAGTGCAAACTCACCTAACAGACACTTCCATTAAAGGGTGGTTTGAACATCTTTTCTCAAACAAAATTTTTGTGAAAATTTCAGAGGTAATTTATCTTCTTCTTGAGTGCGAATAAGACACAAAAACCGCTCTTAAGCTGCATCTACCTAAGCTGAAACTCCAGACTTGATAAATCTTACATATAAATGGCCAAACATTTTTCTTTACAATCCTTTTAACAAATAAAATATTTTATTACGATATAAAGAAGGTAAGACAGAGAAGGGCGGCCACCGTAACCGTATAGGCTGGTGCGTGACTATCATTTGAAACAGCCCGGCTTCGAATCTCGAGGCATGAAACACTAAATAATAGAAAAAGCTGTTCCAACAGCGGTGGCCCCGGGTCGGTAGCGGTCGACAGGCAATGGCAAACCTGTGAGTGTATTTCTGCCATGAAAAAGCTCCTCATAAAAACCATTTACCGATCGAAAGTCGGCTTGAAACTGTGGATCTCTCCATTTGTGGAACAACATCCAGACGCGCACCACAAATAGCAAGAGGAGCTCGGCCAAACACCCAAAATGGGTGTATGCGCCAATTATATATATATATTTTATAAACCAACGTATATATGTAAGGGAGATTGGGGAGTTGAGTTGAGTTCGTGACGGCTCCAAGATGGAATCGGGAGTCGGAGCAGGGGTTTTCTGTAAATCAGCCGATTTATATATTTCCTTAAAGTTGTAGTGTTTTTCACCAGAAGTCTTTGCGATCCTGCAGGCATGCAAAATACTTAGGGAACGTGGAACCGAGGGAGATATGTATTAACATTTTCTCCGATAGTCAAGCCGCGATCAAGGCTTTATCGACGCCATGGTGCAGAACTAAACTATTAAACTCCTGTAAAGAGGAGATCAAATCTCTTGGGTGCCCAGGACATAGGAACATTAAGAGAAAGATTCTGCGCAAGATTTTTGGATCTTTGCACGTTGGCAACGATGTACACCGCAGACGATGAAACAATAAGCTGTATAAGCTTTACGACGACATAGACATATCGCAGCGAATCAAGATCTAGAAACTACGTTGGCTGGGTCATGTCGTCCGAATAGAAACAAACGCTCCAGTTCTGAAAGTATTCGATACGGTATCAGCTGATGGTAGCAGAGAAAGGCCTCCTCAGCGTTGGAAAGATAAGGTGGCGAAAGACTTCGCTTCACTTGGTGTTTCTAACTGGCGCCGGTAAGCACGAAAAAAAAACGATTGGCGCGCTTTGTTAAATTCGGCCAGAATCGGATAAGCGGTTATCGCGCCAATCAAGAAGAATAATTGGAGCTTCTTACTTTTATACGTTCTTTGGCATGACTCAATGGAAACTTATTGACTCAGTGGGAATTATACGTCAAGCCGGAATGATTCAATTGCACGAATATTGGGAGTTGTGCGGATTAAGATTGACAGACCGTTTTTAGCCAGTGAGTTTCTGATTCCACGAGAGTTTTGCATTGAAATATATGTACCGATGAAAACTGAATTTTGTACGATAAGATTTTGTAAGAAGGCAATACCACGCTCTCCTTGACTACAATTTTAACGATTTTGCTATTCTACAACCCATTTCATAACGAAAATCGGTTAAACAAAATGAGCTGTTTTGGTTAAAAATTCGATTATCGCAAACTAAATGACTATAATTTTGGTGTGGTTAAATCAAACGATAAAATAAGAGTTAGTGATTTTAATTAAAACAGTGGAATTACATTATCAAAAGGTCATTAATTATTTGGTGATGATTTAACGCGTGCAGAAGAGCCAGTGAGCCATCGAATAGTAAATCGATGTGCGCTCTGAGATGTGAACAATCCTTTCCACTACACTGCAAGGAAATTTCAAAAACTTTTACTATTAACTCCAAACTAATTTCTCAGCCTGACAGGCAACTTGGAGGATCCAGAATAACGGAGATTCGACTGTAAAACAGGTAAATCTTATATCTTCTAGCTTATTCAATTCTATATTCTGCATTTATGTAACTAGGTTCTAGCTGCATTGCGATTTTTTGGCCGACCCGTAGGTGAGCAATGGGGAATATTCATAAACCAGTCGTTCGATAGCCGCAGCATGCATCGTGTAACATGTTTTGCGCAAAGGTGAGGTTTCCTATGACCCAAGTGGAACGGCAAGCTACAAAAGAAATGTTTGATTGAGTTGCTCGGCTGTGGCGCAGCTTCTTTTAGGATATGTCAATAATATCCCAAAGCAATAAATGTACAAAAAGTATTAAGTATATTTTAATTTCAAATAAACCGTTATTTTATTTTTTACTTTGTGCAAATATAATTGAAAAACACTCAAAACTGAATGTAGTATATTCTTTTGTTATTCTTCTTCGCGCTTTTCGCTCATTTTTATATTTAATTTGATTTCAATCTGAAAAAATATAAGATCACAGCTGTTTAGTGTTAGTTAACGTAAGTTTGTGAATAGCACAATCGTCAATGCAAACGACAAATACTGTAGACCAAAAATAACAATTGTCAAATCATTTAAGGGGTCCTGGTGGTCTAGAATTTTCAAAACATCTATTTTTTTTTTTTTGATATTTCGAAATTATAGGCTTTTAAGAATATACTGTCAAATTTTTGGAAGCATATTCCCAGTATTTTCGATGCTATAGCCGTTTTAGCAGGTAGAGTCAGAATCGTCACGCGGCCACTCTCAAAACTTTCAACTGAATTATCTCAAAACTATTTTTTTCGGCCTGTTGTCAAAAAAAAAACTCTTCCACCGAATCATCTGAAATTTTAATATGTTTTTCACAACATCAATGGCTATCGCTCGTACTAGAATCATATTATTATATAAATTATTTGGTATTTTTTGATTGAAAAACTGAAAAAAAAATCGATTTTTAGAGTGTCAAATTCAAAACCTGCGCCATTTTATCAATTTTTTTTTATTCTAGTGCGGGACATACCTACAGTCATACTGATTAATATTTTTTTTGGTTTTTGTGTTTCAGATAAATAGAAGAGCCAAAATGGACAAGAACGTCCAGGTCCAACTTCAGCGCCATTTTTTAAATTATTAAAATTAAAAAACAAAAATTGTTTTTCATTCATGAAATGTAAAAGAAGTTAAATAAAAAGCCTAAAAAATTTAAGTATCGTTTTTCATTTTTTTATTGTAAAAAAAAGATTCCTGAAAATACCCTAAATTTTCGAGGTCTACACCACCAGGACCCCTCAAAGTTAGTGAACCGCACCAGAGATCAAACTATTACTGGGGTAATTATTTAGTGCAACTGATGCATTTGAGATGGGTAAGCAATGAAAAATGGTATGAAACCAAAAGAAAGCACTGTCAAATTACTTTCCAGCATGGCAAAGATCGGACTGATGTTGCAAACATTGACACAATGCATTTCAAAATGCTCAATATGGGGGTCTTACCACAATCGATACATGCAGTTGGATTAGATTAGTCACCATTTTCATGCTTATGATAAAATAGAAGGGTGGCTCAATATACGGATCATCCCAAAAAACTAGTCCTTTTCACGAAAGAAATATCGAAAATAGGCTTACAGGTAAGACAAAAATGAGGGCTGAAGGTGAGCAATACTTTGAATGAAAGAATTGCACAAGACTTTGTTTAATTAATGTTCAATTAAAAAAACAAACCGCAGTTCGAAATCGGAAATTGAATGGCGTGGAGTCCCCAGGACTTTCTAAGTCCTCCGTCAATTGTATTCGGACCAAAGGGTTTTCGAAATAGCACATGAAGAAATGGAGCTCCACATTGACTGTGCTTTTCTGAGAAATAAAGACAGTGGGATGCCGATGACCGGTAGGTGGTCTCCATGTTTCTTTTGTACTGGAACCCAGATCAGAGAAGTGTTACCTGCACACTCAAGTGATCTCGTCCTTACAGGAGTTGTCTAGTTTGGATCTGCACCATGGCATCACCAGAGCCTGGATTGTGGATTCACTATCGCAAAAATTGTTAATCTCCCTCGCTCCCACGTTCTCTAAGCATTTTTCATGTCTGCAGGATCGCAAAGACTTCTGCCTGACAAATACTAGCAGTATTCGGAACAAAAAAGATAAATTGGATTCCATCTTGGAGCCATCAGTGAAGACAGATGTACCAGCTTCGGTGCAGTTTTCCCCGTCATTTCAATACTGCCAGCTTGGGAGGATTGCCTAGGCACGACTCTCAAACTCCAGTTTGCGAATACCTACCATGTTCCTTGAGAGATTGACTCCAGAGGCCAACCTACTTTAACCTGACTGCACTTTGAGCAGCGATGGAAATAACTTAAAATTCGATGGGAAATAAGTGCAAAACAACATTCAAGGCAGCACTGGGCCAAGTTCTACATGCTCTGGTGACGCCAACTTTTGATATCAACCAATTTCCACCACAACTGGCATTATTCTCTAATTAACTAACAACAATAAAATGTATAGTTATATTTGTATTTGTGAGTATTTAAATTAATTGTGTGTCCTTGTTATTATTGTTGTTTCAGTTAGAATTTCAACTGCAGCGACCATTCTTTACCCCATCCATCATTTAATTCCACATAAAGTTTCCCACATCAATCACAAAACTTCAATCAACGTCACTAAAGTTATACGCCATTGTCTGCGACTCACCAACAGTGAAAACCAGTAAGTGCAGAAAAGCACAGAAAGGTTGATGAGAGGCAAAACAAAACTTAAACCGAATAGAGGAAGCCAACAGCAAACTAAGGTGGGTGGAAGGGGTTATAAGAATAGAACTTAGTGCTAATAAAAGAACTGAAGCTGGAAAGTATGCAAACGTATGTATGTAATACCAGAATGAATATACATACATAAATACATATATATACGAGTATGTGTGTAAATATGGCTTTCGCTGATTAGCAAATTTATGTATTGTGCATGCATATAAAATAAATATATATCCTGTTTGCAACATACAGTGGCTCACAAAATGATCAGGCTATCACAACAAATTTTCCAAATACTTGGAGTACTGATTTTGGTCAGTGAATGGTATTTAATCGTGAACATTTACACTATTCGGTAGACAAAAAGGACAATAATGTTATATTTCAGTTATAAAAGAGGGAGAACTGCAGAATTTTGGACCACCAGGTTTTTGCCCCGAAACGTAAATTTTTTATTTTTAAAATGTATTGAAGTTTACCTAGTTCGGCCGAAATTATATTACGCCACGACTGCAGAAGTGATTAAAAAGTCAAAAAAGTTTGTTGTAATGTAGAATCAGTGGTATAAAGTGTACACAAATTTTTATGACTTTTCCGAGCATGGCTTGAAGCGATAAAAAACCAGAATAAAGTGATCGTCCAACTTTTTAAGCGGGACCCTTCTTTGTGACTACGCTAAGCATGATCTGTTCTTGCTAATAGATGTGAGTATCCGCACCATCGAATGTCGACTGCAGAAGGCGAACATGCCCCACCGTCCCACATCATCAAAACCACTGCTCTCAGAAAAACACATTGAAAAGCAACAAAACAAAAAAATTGCGTCACAGTATTGAACTGACCTTCCCAGTCTCCAGACGCCAACCCCATTGAAAATGTGTGGGGAATTATGAAAACGTAATTTGCCGAAACCAGTTCGCAATATCTAGTCCTGTTTGTCGACGAGCTACGCAGAAAAGCTGGTTCAAAGAATGAAGAAGATGCCAGGCTATATTCAACAACGATGAAGACTACACGGCTTATTGAGTGATTGCGACTCGTATTTTCATACATACTTTCATGTAAAAAAATTTTAAATATATATCTTTTATACTTCATGAATAATCGCTATTCCTTTTTTCTGGCACAGACTGTATTTATATACCATATACATATACTATGGGCGAAAAGTAAGATGAATTTATTTGTCAAACTTCGCGGGATTAAAATTTCGCTCTAGTTATTTATTTCATGAATTGGCAGCACTGTTAATAAGATCTGGCCCAACTTTCATGTGAATGTCATTATCAGTAATATATTTACGCTTGTGTTTACCAAACGACCAAGAGTGCATTTTTCGATTTTTACAATGTCTGATTTGATTGAGCAGAGAAGTGCCATCAAATTTTGTTTGCGGAATGAAATTTCGGCTGCGAAAACGTTTAGCATGTTGCAGAAGGCATTTGGTGATTCGACCATGTCGCAGAAAAATGTTTATAAGTGGTACAAAGACTTCAAAGAGGGTCGAGAACGTGTTGATGACTTGGAGCGCTCCGAACGACCATCGACGTCAACAGATGACCAACACATCAATAAAGTGAAGGAGTTAGAGCTCAAAAATCGTCGGTTGACTGTTAAAGGCCTTACTGATATGACCGGAATATCAGAAGGATCTGTGAAAACCATTTTGAAAGACCATTTGGGCCTACGAGAAGTCAAATCTCGTTTGGTACCGAAAACTCTCAATTTTTGGGAAAAAAGTCGTCGCGTTGATGTGTGTGAAACAATGCTTTCAGACTATCAGGACAAGCTCAAATGCATCATTACGGGAGATGAGACTTGGATTTATGGTTACTACCCTGAAACAACCGACCAATCAAGCGAATATCGTGCTAAAGGCGAGGGCAGACCGAAAAGAGCACGTCAAAGTCGTTCAAAAATAAAGGTCATGATGACAGTTTTTTTCGATTTTCGTGGTGTGGTGCACTATGAATTCCTTCCACCTGGCCAAACTGTTAATAACGAATATTATTTGAGCGTTATGTGTCGTTTATGTGAAGCAATTCGTCTGAAAAGACCAGAATTATGGGCCAACAACTCTTGGTTTTTGCATCACGATAATGCACCGTCTCACCCTGCCTTGTTCTTCGTGACCATTTCGCCAAAAATTCCACGCATATCGTTCCGCAACCACCGTATTCGCCTGATTTGGCTCCGTGTGACTTCTGGCTATCCCCAAAACTCAAGAGACCACTCCGGGGAACGCGTTTCGAGTCGATTGAAAAGATAAAAGCTGAATCGAAGAAGGTGCTGATGGCTATACCGGAAATGGACTATTTGGCATGTTTCGGGGATTGGAAAAATCGTTGGCATACGTGTATTTCATCGAAAGGGGTTATTTTGAAGGGGATGAAATTGATTTACAAGAATAAATAAAGATTTTTCATTTTACAACCAAATTCATCTTACTTTTTGCCCACAGTATATACATGAATGGTAAAAAATCTCCGCAAAAATAGTCATTTTGACACTAATTTTTATAAAGCTAAATAATATTAAGTTTGTGCGTGCGATGCAGAGTTACAAAATTATTCCTCGAAAAATTTCAGTAAGTCTTCTACAACGGAAATCGAATGCATAAACGGATATGGCGTTTAGGAACAAAATGGCAAGCGGTTCAATATTCTACAGCTCTTCCTCGTTCATAATTGCTACATCGCATTGTTGTCTTGTTTCGTTCAATTTTGTCGAACAGTTTTGTCTAGATTAAACTAACAGTGCCAATCCTCTCGCCTCGACTTTTTGTAATGAGACAGTACCGTGTTTCCGTGCCGTGTTAACTCAAGAATGATGGAATACAATTCTTGGTGTTAAGTACTATTACAAAATCCTAATTTCATATACTGTAAGATGGCGGCATGCTTGGGAATCAGCTTCACTCGCATATGTTTACAAAAAAAGGCTCGTAACGATTAGTTCAAGGAAGTGTTCCTTGACTTCAATACAACTCAAAAGTAACCGCCTTAGCCGAAAAGTTTGTGAAAGACTATCATTCAGTACCCCTTGGTTTCCAGACCCAGTAAAAATTCCCGTGGAAAACAGGTAACTAACAAGCGAGCAAGTCAATTTTCAGAATGAAGTAGTTTATGCCGGCATTATGGCGCTATTGAACTTCGCGTCATCCGAAAGTGACGACGACAAATATTTGGCTAATTTATACAGACTTAGAAACACAAACTTATCCATTTTAAGTTTTGATCAAATTAACAAAAATACAATTTAAAAAGGTGAAAGTTTATTATATTGAAAAATTTACTCAAATATTCGCAAGCATAAAATAAAGTAATAATTCATATGGATATAATATAATTAGCTCTTACAATCTCTTGTTGGGTGCTTGACCAAGCGCCTACTCCAATTTGTAGTGCGCGTCTTGATATTTTTCCACAAATGGAATTTAGCTGTGATAAAATTGTGCGAGAAATTTGGCAAGCATTCGCTTGCACATTTGCAGGTATCTCTCTATGAGAAAGAACACTTTGGAATTCTCAGGAATTTCATTGCTGGATAGGTTAGGTTAGGTAGTGATGGTTGCTCAGAGAGTAGGGCCCACTTGGACGAAAAAAGTTTGGTTCATCCTTTGTGATACCACTGCAAGAGGGTGAAGGAAAAAAGGGGGAGAAAGGGAAGGGATGGGGAATGGTGAGTGTTTGTGGACTACGAACGGTGACTAGTCTGCGGTTGTGCTGGATAACTGTTACTAAACTTTTGCACGAACAAACATAACTTTTAATCTTCATCAAGGCAACTCGACTTATTTTGAGCTCTGTTGGTCGATTATACAAGGTGACGCAAAATTAATCATCCAATTTTGTTTTTGAATAACTTTTTTACTAAACAAAAAACAATATTTTGAGTGATGAAAAGCTTTATTTTGACTTTTACACGTATTTTGAGGTATGTTGTTTTCAAAGATCCACATAGTGGATTTTAATTAGCTTTATACACTTCTCGAGCGGTATCGAGCACATTTCAATCAATTGTAGATTATCTATTTAATACTCTTAGGTTGGTCAGTTGCTCTCTCAGAATGTTTATGTGTTCAGCGACCTATGATTAAAGTGAGATCTTAATATTTCTTGAAACCCGCTTACTCAACAAAAGCATCGTAACACCGCTGAGAAACAGATAAACATAAAGATGAACAACCACTTATTCCAAATTAATAGCAATCAAAATTCTGCTAATACTCTAATTCTGACTCAAATTTTATACCAAGCATAACCGGAGATTTCATTGCCATATGCACCGCCCACAACCTAATCGTATTTCATATGTAATCATTTGACAATAACCTTAAGGGTCTTAAATAGAAATCTAATATTACACTCAAATGTGGACAGAATGTTTATCTGGATACAAAGGTGCAGTAAACCAACAAGAGCAACAACAGCTAAATAGAATTTATTTTATGTAGCTATGAATTGCATATCCTTTGCAATATGTAAATATGCATAATTACAAATATACATCCGTAAATTATTTGTGTGGTCTCGTGATAGGGCGCATCTATGAGGGGGATTTTATGGTACTTAATTAACATTTGAGTTATTATTTTGATATAGGATTTATAACTCAACTGGCAGTCTTCCTATACATAGAAATCCAACACCTTTTTATCGCAGCTGTGTATTGGGTATGGAGCGCTCCATAAAGAGTGAGGATGACGTCCAACAAGGGCTAAATGTGGCAAAATTTCTTGTCTGTTTGTGCAATTTTTAACCAGTCTAGCAACACCAACCGAGCATTGTTCATAAAGGTGTAGAGGGGTTCCCTGAGGCCTGGTACCATTTTTTGGAAGGCAAGATTCCTTCTCAACTTCAGCAATGTGGGGCGACCACTTAGTCACTCTATTAAAACCTGAAGTATTGTAAATTACTGTAGTTGCTTAGTCTGCCAAACATCAAAAGAAGTAAGAGTTTAGTGACGTCACGTTTTGGCAAGAGCGGGATAGTGGCAGATAATGTGGTCAATGCTCTCTACTTCCTCCTCGTACTGCAGCTGCGATAGATGTCACTCAAAAAAACCTCCCTACACTTCCCATGAGCTCCCATTAGGCTGGATGGTCGAGATATATACATAGATGAGAGACTTAAATCTGTTTTCATGTATTCTAGGGCAGACCTGTCTGATTATCTCTCGATCCTTTTAATTGGACTCCAAAATTTACTTGGGGATAAAGGGATGCGGCCGCCGTAGCTCCTCATAAAATACATCTGCCGTTCGGAGTCGGCTTGAAACTATAGGTCCCTCCATTTATGGAACAACATCAAGACGCACACCACACATAGGAGGAGAGCTCGGCCAAACACTTAGCAGAAGTGTGCGTGCCAATTATTTATTTATTTTTATTTTTAAAGGGATGCCCACATACTGGGCAGATTGGAAGGATTAAAGATCAATTCCCCTCCTATCCAGCTCATTCGCGCTGCAATTTCATTGGCATATTTATATGCAGGCAACATTCAAAGTGCACCGATTAACCGGAATATTTCTACATTTAAACGATAATTTATAAGAATTAATATTGGACTACAGAGGTTTAATGAAAGTTTGGCAGTTTGACTATCAGAGCAAAAATTGATTAGGTGTCCTAAGCCTGGTGAGTATCTGACCCACAAAACGGCAGCTTTAATTGTTTAGCTTGAAAGGCACTTTTTTTTTAGTTGGTGAGGTAGGGTTCAAAATGCCTTCGCACTTACAGTGGCCGTCGTTAACTGCGTCGAATGGTATAACCACTAAAACAATCCATTCTCCTCTTCTGGGGAGACACCTTTCCCAGAACTACCTTACTTCGGGAAGGCCCAGAACGGTGTCCATTAAATGGACCAATACTATTCATCCATGTCTGGGTCCACCATATTTGTAGCCAACTTCATCTCATAGGCTCGTCTTCTAATGTCTCTGTGCCGTCATACCAGTAGTATGTGTAGATTGCTCTCAGGTTCCTCTCACATATGGCGTATGGCTTTTATACGCTATCGAGGTTTCTTTAGCATCTGCAGCAAAGAAGATATTGGGGTAATATTATACCGTCTTTTGCCGTCGTGAGCACGGTCGACTGAGATTTGTCGTCAGTTCGTAGACAGTCCACCTCCTATCGAGGGCTGATTTGGTTTTCCCTGCGTTTTGCGCTGCTATTCCACGCGTTGCAGGTGCGTGGTCCGCGCTTTCTATTGCATTGTTGCTGCTTGGACAGAACGGAGTTTCCTCCATGTTAAAACGATGGAGGTACTCCAAGAAACATCCGTGACCGCTCAATATTTGGGTTAAATAGTGGTCTACGTCTCCGTGCCTTCTGGTCACGCATTGGGTAATTTTGGGGATAAGTCTGTAGGTCCCACGTCCGTTAACAGATGAGTCCCATCTTTTTTGCCACTTTTCTAACGAATGCAGACGTTCTGCAGCTTTCGCTTTAGTTGTCGGCTTTACTCCTTGTCTGTCATAAAAGTATGTCTATTGGGAGCTTTCCAGCGATCTCGCAAACCGCGTCGTCTGATACGGTCCTGTATGCGTTAGGAAGAATTCTTCTAAGGGCACCGTTGGCTGCCGCTGCTTTGGAACCCGCAGTTGTTAAGTGTTGCTTGAAGCAGAGTCGTGCATCAATCATTACGCCTAGATACTTTATTGCCTCTTTCGACTGTATTTCATGGTCACCTATCCGCAATTTCATCAACTCTTTTTTCTTTCGCGTAGTTACGAGGACCGCTTCTGTTTTTTTGTACTGCCTTGCTGCAGAGAGCCATAGTTGGGCTCTCGGCTGCTGCATCATTACACTTCTCCTGTAGGTGGCCTACCTTCTTGTCCGTGCCCACGAGAGCGATGTCATTGGCATAGACTACCAGAGTATATGCTTTATACGGCAATTTTAACCTGAGTACTCCATCGTAAATGGCATTCCACAGTGAGGGCCCAAGGATCCCTGAGGGGCGCCACCAGTGACTGTATATGTCTTTAGACCGTCATCCGTATCATACTGCAAGAATCTATCTCTAAAGTAGCTTCGTATTATACGTATTAGATATCCAGGGAGATTTCTTAGAGACAGCAAAATGTTTGACTACCTCGCCGAATTGAACGCTTTTTTGACATCTAGCGTGATAATTGCATAGAACTTCATGTGTGTGTGTCCTCCAGCTTGAAAGGCACTGCAGTGGTCAGGTAAGCTTAGGATCTCCTGCAGCTCTTATGAGTGAATGCAACTTCCCCTCCTCTTATTTGGTATTTATACACGCATATACAAAGGCGAGTGTGGTATTGATCGTGTTAATTAGTTAACCTTCGGAAAAACACTGGTTACATAATTGAACAAAAAATTTTAACAAAACCGCTCTCCCTTCCAGCCACTCCAGTCAAAGCCAAACTTTACCAATGTATAAGTGTGTCTATATACGCCTATGCAAATATGTATAAGTGTGCGTGTGTTCGTAACTACATGTTTGTTTAATTACATGTAGCTATAAATCCTATTACTGATATCGAATGCTGTCACTGCGTGGAAACATGAATACATTACTCGTACAATTACAACAACAATGATTATAGCAATAATTAGAATACTGTAATGTTGTACTGCTTGTGATAGATACAGATATAAACATTTTAAAAGCAAAGGGGGTTTAACTTGATTTGGCATTGTATTCACCTTTCATCTAGCAAAAACAGAAAATCAACTGCATTTTACCACTGCATTCACGTTTTTGCTACTCTATGGTGGTTTAACTTTTACTGAACCTAAAAAATTTGTTTATACGACGAAAACTCGAACTCACACATATTAAAAAACTGAAAGAATACTCATACGTGCATATATACAACACTGCAAAAAACAAAATACAATAAAACAATTCAAACCTCAAAGAAATTCGAAAAATCCAGAAAGCCAGTGAGTAGATGAACGAATAGTTTGTAACAATTTCCAAGGTGAAAAAATCAAAGGGTATTTTTTATAAGTATCGAACTTTTGATGGGAGTATTTTTGCTAATTGACTGTGATAAAACGAATTGCAATACGTTTGTATGTAAAGTTTTAAGTGGCAGAATTTATACAAGGGGGGCCTTTAACAGGATTGCCTTTGCAACACTACGTATGTAAAGGGTGTTTTTTTTTAGAGGTTAGGTTTTCAAGATGAAATAAAACGTATATAATTTAATGTTATGGCCAAGAATTTAGCTTTATTATAAAGATAAGGGTTTGCCATTATGTTTTAAAAATGATACCCATTCAACCAAAAGTGAGCTTCATCGCTGAACAAAATTTTCTTCGATGCGTCGCGCGAACCGAACCATTATTTTCGTAATAAATTTGCACGATTTGCAAACGTTGTTCAGGTGTAAGTCTATTCATTATGAAATGGCAAACCAAACTGAGCATAAATCTCGTGACAGCTGTCAAAAAGACCATCTACGAAAAAAGTAGTGCCAACTTGAAAACCTAACCTCTAAAAAAAATACCCTATAATGAGCTGTATTTCGATATTTTTATCGAAAAGTCTCGCATTTTTTAGCATATACTTACTTACATATGTATAGTAGAACTGTTATCTACTTACAAACTTTTTTTGTTTTTTTTTTCAGTGAGTTCAAAAATTCATCTCGCCCAAAAGATGGAATTGATTTCGTGCGATATTTATTATGATTTTTGACGTGGATTATCGGGGCAGGATTGCATTGATCAAATTACTTCGACTTTAAGCATTGAAGCACCACACTTAACCACTGTGAAACGCTGGTACGAAGTCTTTCCAAAACCGGTTGTTGTGCCAGAAACAATCGATGTTATGCGTCAAATGATAACGTAAGATAGTAATGTGACATATAGCGAGATAGAGACCATCTTGGATATTAGTGCGACCAGCATACATTCAATATTATATGAACATTTGCTCGTCAGAAAGATTTGTTCTCGTTGAACACCACATATGTTGAAGAAATACCGCCGAGGTGGACTTGTCTATTACATTGAAGCAGGTGACGAGTCTTGCATCTAAGCATATGAGCTGGAAACAAAAGAGCAGTGGACAGTGTGACTGTTCCAAGACGAGCTTAATCCAATAAATTTTGTTCACGGTAGAGGCACTTCAAAGCAAATATATATATATATAATTGGCGCGTACACCCTTTGTTTTTTTTTGGGGGTGTTTGGCCGAGCTCCTCTTCCTATTTGTGGCGTGCGTCTTGATGTTGTTCCACAAATGGTCGCTTGTTTTTCGGAAAATCTGGTTGTGTCGCACTGTACTACAAGAAAAAATTAAAACAGTAAATTCTAAGTAGAACACAACTATTTGTTACCCAGAATTTTTCGAAATCAAACGGCCGAGGCGAATCATCCTTCAAGAAGGCAATGCGCGCTTTCAGCGATCGGCTCCCACTAGAGAATTTCTGAACACTCAAAAGATCGAATTAATAGGTCACCTGCCTTACAACCCTTATTTGACATCTTATCCCTTTTTTTGTTCCCGAATATTTCAATATTGGAATATGAATATTACCGAATGGTTGTCACGCATGAACACATTCGTCCACGGCGGCCGCCAGCGCTTTTTCTTGGCTGCACATGCATTCTTATGTCTATGTCTACCTCGATTCCGTTAAGCTGCTATTGTATGAAAGTTATGATACTTTGATTATTTCTATTGATAAATATCTTCTTTTCAAGACATTTTCTCTTATGCCACGAATTATACAGTTTTATGAAAATATTCTGTATACGTATCAAAACATACGAATTCGGACCAACAGTGCGTATAAGTAACTTCGCCTAGATACCCGTAGGGTTAAGTTAAGTTGCAAGTTCGTTTATCAAGGGTGCATTCAGTGGCTACACAAGTAAATTGTGATGCCCAGCAGAATATTTCCTGAGACCTATTCCCATATGTCTCTAAAGCAGATATGCCCAGAGCCTGAGCCCGAAAACTTTTATGCTTTCACATGTACACACAAAACTGAAATGAGTATTTAGATGAACTAATAAAATGTGTAAAATCAAAATTAGACCAATATTTTATAAACCGAATTATTCCTCCAACGAAGCTGTGCCTAAACAGTAAGGCCCTCGAAGTATTTAGCTTAATTTTTCTTTATTTGCTAACCAATTCGCATCAGCATTGAAGTGTTTTACTTGTTCCCATATTTTCACCCAAAACTGCTCTATATCTTGTTGTTGTGGATACGAAGTCTGAGATTTTGCATTGCTTTTTTGTTGCAGATTTCTATAAAAGCTCTTTTGATTTTTGTGAAAAAGCTAGTTTTCCCTCCGTCTCTGATTGCTTTAGGGGTATTTTCTTGATCGTTTTGAGTAAGCAGCGAGTTGCTGTACTTTCCTATCAATTATCTCCGGTAGTTGGTCAATATCTACAGTCTGAGCTTTAAGCAGCGTGATGATTATAGATACATGCGTGCACAGCCTTTTTTTTCTTCACTCCTCGCCTCGACAAGCCTCTTGTCTTGCGTTGGTTTCGTTAATCTATTTGATTTCTGACAGGGTAGGCGATTAGCCTGCCGTTAAATAGTTCTAAATTAAGTAAGCTTCTCTATAGATTCTCTTAGACCAGCAATTCATATTTCGAGTCTTCTTTGCTACTCGGGAACTACTGGTGTTTTTTGTGTCGTCGTATTTTTAAATGTGTGTACCTTTAGGTGCTTCCCCAGTGATCGAACAGTAGTGAGAGCAGCAACATAAAAGAGAGTGTTAACATATTTCAAGTTGGTGCTATTGGCGACATATACTGGCAGAGTTCAGTGTTTCGAGTTAAATGTTTTTATAACTCTGTTTAACTTTTCCGATTCGCCTAATTGGGGTATCCTTGGTCTTAGAAAAGGATCCATACCTTCATAAATCACCAGATAATTATTGAAAATGACTTTTTCTTTCCATTCCTCATTAGTTTCTGGACTATCGATTCCAGTACTTTAATAAATCAGGTTAATTTCAGGTCGTACGTTGGTAAATTCTGCGATATTTTCGGGCTGTGAGTTGCGTACCTCTGTTATATCTAGCATCTCTAGCTGCAGCTCGTTGCGAATTGCACTTTTAATTTCCTTTTGCTTTTCTTTTCTTACATATTCGTGTTGGAAGATTGCCTTTTTTCTTGTAGCAAGGCTATTTTCGGTTAGCTTCCCATTCAGATGTCTATATCTTCTTAGAAACTGGTCTAGCATTCTATCACGATAGGTCGTCATGTGCTTTGGTTCTTCACAATTTGTAGAAATGTACATAGTAGCTGCGCACGACATTTTCATTCATTTCCGTTGCCCATTGAATACACTGTCTACCATGGCCGGCTCTTGTGGTCCCAAGATTAACTTGAGAAACACTTGTCGCAGTGTTGGGGTTTTCGTGTTGTTGTTGTTGTACCTTGGCGACTCCGCTATCTGATGTCGAATTTAGTTTAACTTAATTTAATTTCAGTTTATTTTATTGGGTATCGGAATAAGTTTCGGCCCTCATAAAAGAGATGTCGCTGCTGATACGATTTTTGTGTCCGTTCTAGTAATATACTGGTGATTTGAAGGTGTATATGTTAGGTCTTGATCGCAGTAGGTGACATTCGTTTGAAGTGTAAAGATCCTTTTTATCTTTTACCTTTTAAAAAAAAGTGCAGCTTAAAAGTGTCGTATATGGATCAATATTTACGGCAATCCCGCTCCATCAAATACAACTTGTAAAAAGTGACTTCGACGTTTCCAAAGTGTTAATTTCGACGTGAGGGATAAAGGTCGCGAAGGGGCAACGACAAAATTCGAAGATACTACAACAATTTTTGGATGAAGACACATGTCGAACCCTTGATGATGTGTCTTAAGATTTGGATGTTGACAGATCAACTGTCAGTAAACATTTGCACGCGATGGGAATGGTCCAGAAAGCAGGTAACTGGGTGCAACATCAATTGAAGGAGAGAGATCTCGAGAGACGTTTGGTGACGTGTGAGATGCGTCTTGAAGGCCAGGAAAGAAAAGGTTTTCTGCACCGCATCGTCACTGGCAAGACAACCATTGACAGCGAAATAAAATAGTCATGCTTCAAAGTTTATGTTGTGCATCTGGAGGAATCTGAAGGGTGTCATCTATTATGAACTCCTTAAACCATCTGAAACCATCACTGGCGATCGTTACCAACTACAGCTAATTCGTTTGAATCCAGCTCTCAAAGAAAAGCGGCCGGAATGGGACGGTAGACATGACAAATTTATTTTGCTGCATGACCACGCCAAGCCACACGTTGTGTAAATCGGTCCAGGAATATTTAAAGGGACTGAATTGAGAAATCTTGCCCCACCCACTGTATTCCCCAGACATTGCACCTTCGGATTACCATCTGTTCCGATCAATGCAGACAGCCCTTATTGGAGAGGGGTTTACTTTTTACGAGGGCATCGCAAACTGGCTCAATGAATGGATCAAGTCAAAAGAACTCGAATTTTTCGTCAGAGGAATCCGTATGGTGCCTGAAAGATGGAGTAAAGTCGTAGCTTCCAAAGACACATTCTTCAATAATATCATGTATTATTAAGTTGTTTAAATAATTGGTAAATTTTGGCTGAGGAAGGACAAAAACTTATTCCCAAACCCAATGTCTGAATTTAATTCAACATAATTATATATTTTTTATATTATTATATTGCATTCCTCTTACTCATTAATTTGATTTTATTTTAATTTAATTGAACAGAACTTGTTTTACTTTATTTCAATTAATTTAGTTTTATTTAATTTAATTTTCTTTAATTTACTTTAATTTTAATTCAGTTTTTTGCTTCAATTTAATTTATCTTAATTTCATGTTCATTTTTTTTATTTTATTTTATTTTATTTTATTTTATTTTATTTTATTTTATTTTATTTTATTTTATTTTATTTTATTTTACTTTATTTTATTTTAATTTAGTTTAGTTTAATTTAACTTCATTTTATTTCACTAAATATTAACGGCTCTAACTTTCTTCCTTACTAAATTGAATCTAAATGCAAATTAAAATTTTCTCAGACCTCTTGCTTCACTATCAAACAGCTCTTCCGCTGGCGATTAATTCTTTGTCTTCCGGTATTTGCTGCTCTTCTTCTCGTTTTGTGTATTCGGTACGGTGTCTACGCATTTAACGCTTTAGTACATCAATGTCCGCAGTAGCCAATATATTAAGGCAACATACACACTTGCATATTTACGCTCAGCAAAACTACCTACGAACAAAACGACGCACAAACCTAAAGGGTATTAAACTTTTCATATCCCATAACGTACCCTCGCCAGCTGGCGTTCATTTACTATGGCTGTGAAAATTTAACTTTCAATACGCTTTAAGCTCTTAGGGACCCTCATCATTTTTTGCATCCTTGAATAATGAATGGCAACATAAGCCTGGCTGTCCGCCACACACTTCCGGATTGAAACTGTAAATTTTAATTTCAAACATTCAAATATTGCGAAATTCCATGTATGGTAGTAGTCCAGCATCAACGACCCTATAAGCCTTTCTCGAAACAGTAAAAAAAATGTAAAGTTGCCTTAAAGGGAGTTACTTGAAAATGGATAATGCATCAAATTGTTTTTTATGAATGTTTATATACAGTGATGGGCATATATATAATATCATTCAAACTGGGTGATGGGTGCAATTAGTTAAAAAATCTACCAGTAAGTCACGTACGCGTATCACTATTTACAAATGCAGTACTCTTCACAGGCTAACCCGGCAAATAGTAATAAAATAATGAAACATGAGATATCTATGTCTTAAACAACTAATATAAAATTAAATTGTTTCAAACTTAAAGCTTTGTAGGATCATTACGCATACAAGATTTTTTTTTTCAAATTCAATCACACTTTATGAGACACATTTTGGTGCCAACTATTAGTAAGAATTTTAAGTAATCTTCTAATCTTTCATTCCCCATCCGGAACATAATTTCAAATTCAACAATTTGACAAGTTTTATTTAGCTATTGCTTCTTATTAATGCAGAACTAACCGAACTAATTTCATGCATGGTCGGGCTAAAGGGATTGCCACCGAAACGCACGTATGTATATTTGGAAGGATTCACCAGAATTTTCATTGAGCAAACAGTGTTTATTACTTATTCATTTGAAACCATTAGTCTATGGTTTCCACCCCCACATGATGGTATCACAAAAGAAAAGACGAATTTGATTTTTTCGTGGATGCTCTATTTGTAAATAGCCTTGAAAAGCAAATCGAAAATTTCAACTTATCCAAGCCACTGTGCTCGTTTTAGAAAAATTTCAAATATTCTTCAGACAAAGACGTGGTGTTTGCTTGGAGATCCTATTCTGTGAATTTTATTTATATACTTACACGCGTATATCGCACTCGATTCCGTAACATTGTTACCAACACCCATTATGTGTACAAAGATACAATATCCTGTGCACTATGTAGGTGCAATGCAACAAATTTCAAAATAGTTATACCCTTTCTATGCAATGAAGAGATAAAAGCCGCTAAAAGCGTTATTTGTCCACCACTGTATGTAGGCTTTCAGCCTGTTGTTGATAGCAATGCTTGCCATATGCAGCACTACATTCACACAAACATACATGTGTATTGAAGTAAATCCTCGATGTTTACAATAACAAATAAAAAATTTTTGCAACATATTGGCAGGCCATAAAATGTGCTTCCTTCGCTTCCTCTTTCACATAAATAAACTTCGGTGACCAAAAGCATCACCGCTGAGCTTAAATGCGTTCGGCCCTTTTGCAATAACGCGTTCGCCCTTTGGCCTCCAGGTTGGCTGAGTTTATATTGTTTTTTTTTTTTACAAATAAGATGTGCATACGTATATAAATATTTAGATTTGAATGTAAAAATTTGGCGTAAGCAAATAAATTACTAAGATACCCAACAAGCACTTCTGCTCAATATCAACGTGAATTGCATTCGATATGAAATAGCTTCGTCGAATCTACAACGTTAATTCTCAACAGCTGCTCAACAAGCGGATTACAGTGTTCTCAGTTTCCTACATGGAGATTTCCTGGCTATCAAGTTGAGAAATTAATAATTATTCACTCGATCTCAAAAAGTTTTGTCCAACTGGTATTAAATGAAATCAAATGAAATTATTTATTTATCTCTTTTATTTTGTTTAGTTTCTTTATTATTTAATTTATTGGACGTATTTAGTTTAATTGCTAGTTATATAAACTGTGAAAATGACTAATACTAAACTAATTCATTTGTTGTTTTAAGCCACTTACGTAAAACTCTACTACGTAATTTTCAAAACACTAATGGTGCTTACACTCACCTACGTAAACGTACGTTCTGTGTCAGCTGACACGATTCAACTGATAAGTAAATTAAAACCACCATCTTCCTCTTACCGCACGTGTGTTCTTAAATTTTTTTTACTATTCCATAAAAATGTCTCAGCTGATTGCTCTCTCACCACACAGTGTTACCAAACAGTACATTTTGAAATCATTAACAAAACAAACTTAGACATTATGAACTTTTTGCATTTATTGGCTTTTGGCTTTGGTTTATTAAACAATAAAAAATTGTAACTAATAACGCAGATGTGTGTAAAGGTATGTATGCAAAAATATGAATAGCAACATTGTGTCGATACAACCAAATACAAATCCACACAAACCGTAAATATGTAACTAAACGAAAGCAGCTGTTTTCTACGGGCTCAAGTTTTGCTCAATTTTGTATATATCACGGGAAACAGGCAAGGAATCAGATAGCGCCGTTGAGTGTGGGCACCAAAACTGAACATCTGAGCAAAAGGGCTTGTAAACAAAGGGTAAGAGCGCACCTCACTACACTTTTCTAAGAAGAGAGATATATGTATTTGCTTTTGTAGTTCATTATACCCATAACTCGAAAGGCCTTTGATTTGAACTACAAATGATTTGAAAGATGGTCACATCGAATACAACAACAAATTCGCATGTGAAGGGTACAACAACTAAAAAAAAATAAGCTATGCAATTCAATAAGCAGAGTTTATTTGATTCAAAGATTTTTTCATTCCGTATATTATTAGTATGACTAGTATGCACTGCGACTTGAAAAATCTAGTTTTCGGAATTTTCGAAAAAAAGTAGTGCCCAAAAGTTATTTATAAGGAAGAATATAGTTTAAAAGTTGTATATAAAACATTATTAGAAATTAAAGTCCTTTCAAATGGGATATAGGCGAAATCGATTGCATCGTATCTTCACCAAATACGCTCCAAGCCATGCTACGTAATATTTTTGGTATTCTTAGCTTAAAATTTCCAATTTTATTTTCAAAGAAGTTATTACCTTACTATTGTGGTATTGAGCTATTCAAAGATAATAATAATATCATATATTTAATACATATGTATGTATGTTTCCCTAAAATTACTACTTTTATGAATAAAATAAACTTACGTCTTCTTCCAGTGTTGTGCTATTTTATTTTTATTTTATATTATTTGAAAAGCGTGCCACGGAAAAGCATATGACATTCTCTCGTGTTGTAAATTTTACCTCGCTGTATACACGAAAAAAAAAGAAAATAGTTATAAGACCAGCCATTCCTGTTTTAAGCGAGAATAGTGAAATTTATTGTCTTTCAATTCTTGCTCACATTTGTTGTCGAGTGAATGCTGATCGTATGCTAAACCGAAACTAACAATGGCAACTGCAATGTGTGCAAAGAAAACACAATTAACTTGTGCAAAAATTTAGTTAATACTCGTATCGAACGACAAGGAATGCTGGAACTCAACTTGAGAACTAAAGGTTTAGGTACATACTATATTTATGACTGGATAACAGGGTTTGATTGAAAAGTAATGAGCCTTATTTTTTTAAGCAGTTTTATTAAACCATTTGGCTTATACAACTAATATTCTTCAAAATAGGACCCTTGAGCGTGAATACACCGCTGGTAGCGGCAGGGCCGTGGAGAGAATATTCGGGCCCCGGGGGAAACTTGAGATGCGGGCCCCTTCAAATTTTTTTATTTATCAAAATGCGTATTATGTTATAGTGATATAACATTTAAACATTGAAAAACTCATTGATAAAATATTTGATAGAATTAATTATGAAATATTGATTAAAATGAATTTTAGAAAACTCTTCAGCAGATCTGAAATAAAAAACGCAGCTGAAAAAAGTTAAAATTTTTTATTCATTTTGTGAGCGTTACAAATATTTGAAAATGACTGCCACGATGCTTAGAATTTTGCTTTTCTTGCTTTAGCTGAGGCAAAAGCTCTTATAATATCATTGAAGTCGAGTTTCCTTGCTAACTCAGATTCCAAATACAAAGTTGCCAATCCTGTTACTCGACTCTGAGTTGAACAAGAACGATGGTAGTCTTTGATCCTTGATAAAGCGCTGAACGATCTTTCGGCGCCGGCAACCGATACTGGCAGGGTGCATAATATTCGCAAAGCAATGCAGATGTTCGGGAACAGAGTATCCAAGTTTTTAGCTGTGATGGCATTCAACGAGTCGAACGGAGGTATACAACATTCCGAATTTCCAGTAAAATTCGCCTTGTACACACTCTTCAAGTGACACATCTCAATTGAGATTTCTTCCGACACATCAGAAGGGTATTTTTTAGCAAAATTAAGAGCTGCTGTCTGAAGTTCTGCTTTTTCAATTTTAGGAAATAGCCACAGGAATGAGAAAATGTTGTTTATGTTTTTAATTGCAGTAAACCGATTTTCAATACCAGTGATAACTGAGTCCATGATGACGAGAAATGTGTTCCTCTTGAAATCAATTTCTTCGGCGGTCATATTTTCCGCTGAATTCTCAGGTTCTTCATCATTACGTTTCTTCTTTCGGCTTGCTGGCAATGTTGACGAAGTGTTTGGCAAACCTTTTGCAACAGTTTGACATTCTTTTAAAATCGATCCCCATTGGCTGCGTAACAATTGTAGATCTGCTACTAGGCATTCAAGATTCTTTACCTCGACGTCAATCGTTGCTTCTTTTCTTTGTAAAATCAAACTGTCTTAGTTTATTGCTGTGAGAATCTTAAACCATATGGAAGGCATTAAGACACATTCAAATTTACTTATGTACTTAATAATTCCATCGACATCGCATTTCGTTTCTACGGTGAGATTAAGTCCTGTCACTTTTGTAAGAGCTTTCCTCAGTCCAGGTAGATTTTGAGCAAACGCTTTGACAGCATCAATTCGAGCAGACCATCTTGTTTTCGATAAGCGGTGAAGTGAAGTTCGTACACATTCTTTCAAAATATCCCATCGTATCGTACTACTGCTAGTGGACGATGCCTCGATAGTCGAAAAAGATGATCAGCATGGTTTTGACCTTGGATTTCGACATGCGCGCCTTCTTGGGTCGTCGCCCTCCCGACCTTCCTTGAACGACTTGTGCCACCGTTTTACCTGGGCACTGGACAGAGATTGGTCCCCGTAAGTCTCCTTGAGTAGCCCAATGGTTTCGATACTCGTTTTGTTTAGCTTTACGCAAAATTTGATCGAGTAACGTGCTGAATTTTCGCCTCTGCAAAATCCTAACACACTTTTAAAACATCTTTCACGCGCGGAGCGATGTTGACTGCACCGCTGTTGCCAGCGAACTGGGACCGGTTTCTAGTGGAAGGGGAAGGTCCAACGATCATTTTCCCCCACCAGCCGATTCGGTTGATCGCTTGGCAGACTCAAATTCGATATAATAAAGCGTAAGTTTGAAGGACTGAAAAATCACATTGATTTTTGGCAATTTTGTTTGCTGACTATCTTGGGGGTTTTCTTCCATATAAGCAAAATATCGAGCATTAGTTATGACGAGAGGAGATGAGGCTTGGTTCTATGCTTATGGTCCAAGAACAATCGACCAATCAAGATAATGCTGACAGATTTCTTCGTCAGTGTGAGTTTCTTCTAACGGGTCAAACAGTCAACAAAGAAAATATTCTTCAAGCGTACTATTCGGCGTTTGTGTAAAGCTATTTACAGAAAGAGACCGGATTTATGGAAAGATAGCTCCTGGTTTCGTAATCTCGCATGTCATTAAGGGGTTAGGGATAGTCAGAATTAAAAAAAAAAGATTTTTTTTTGCATTTTCTTAACGTATAATATCTTAAAAATATTTTTTAAAAATTTTAAGTGAGTCCGACAAAAACTTTTTCAGTTATTCAACAAATAACAAAGGGCGCTCCGGAGCGTTCACAAAACTTTAAATGCGTTTTTCTCAAAACTATGTTTTTTGGTGATCACTGTAACTTAAAAACCGCTTGGTGGATTTGAATAAAATTGATACTGCTTTTGAAAAACATAAAAGACTCTTGTCTGATCGAAGGATTTTTTTTTCAAAAATTTCGATCTTTTTTAAACAATTAATAGTCGGTTTTTTCTCGAAAATGTGAAAAATAAATTGCCATATTTTTTAATTTTGAAAAAAAAGAACCTTCGATCTGGCACAAGATTATCAATAAATAAAACTAAAAGGACTTGTGATGATCACCAAAAGGGACTTCTGGAGAAACGGGCTCCACGCAAAAAGCGATAACTTTTACAACTACTATTATTATTATTTTTTTTAATTTTGCTAAAGTCAAGTCGAAACATGATGTATTAAATGTTTTTATTTTTGTAAAATAAAGCAATTGACTACCAAAAAAAAATTATGGAAAATCATAATTTTTTCGGGCCTCTAACTGCCCCTAACCCCTTAATTCATAAACTCTATTTACTTTTGGCTATTTCCCAAACTTAAAATACCGCTCTGAGTACGACGCTTTAAAACTTTTGCTTGCTTTGAAGGATATACTGGGAAACGACCTTTTGGCATGTTCGAAGAATGGAAAAATATTGGCATAAGCGCATCGTAGCAGAGATTTTTATTATATTATATAACAAATTCACATTACTTTTTTTTTTTTTAGTACATAGAGTGGTATGTGTATACATACATATGTCCATATTTAGTTATTAAAGCTACACTATTCAGTATAATATTCAATATGAAACGGTATTTCATACCAAAGTACTTATGAAATGCTCAAAGCTTTATAATTAAAAATACACATACATATCTAATATACAATATATATATATTCATATATATATGTTCAAGTATTCTACACAAGTAAACTGCAGTTAAAATAACAAACTCTTCCAACAAAACATGATTATTGCCTTGCAACAAGAATATACCATATCGTATTGTATGTGTGTGTATGTAAGCACTCCAGCCCCACAGATTTTCCAGTAAAAATATATATCTACATATGTATGTACATACAAATGCGCATGAAAAGGAAATGTAAAAAAATCTTTTTAAAAGTCATAAACTCCTGTCTGCATATTGCAAAATATCGTAAAAGTGGAATCGTAAAAAATGTGCTGAGTGCGCTGAATAACGGAGCATGGTCGAATCCATCTGTTGGCAGTTTATATTTATCGCTCTTTTTTCGCTTCGTTAATAGCACTCGAGTTCAGCGAGTACTTAGGGTTTCGACCAATAATAAAGTAATAAACCGTGAATGGTAGTTAACTATTTTTTTATTTTAGATTACTGTAAAAAAAACTGATGGCGTAATAATTTGTTTTGAAATAAGTTTAATTTTTGTATAAATAGTATTTTTTTATTAAATTGAGGTTACATGGCAGCGGAACTTATTCTGACAATTTTGCCTCAGTTAGCCAAATCTTGTAATCTCTTGTGTAGTCGACATAACCTAAAATTATACTAGCCAAGGATCATAAATAATGCCCTATTTATAGAGAGCTGAATTCATTCGTCGAACACAAGCTTACAATTTATAAGTACAACACAAAAACTCTATAAAGTCTGTGTCTCCACCCACCTACTTAATTTATTTCATGAAACCCTCTGAGCTCAATCAAAAAGTTGATAAAATTTCGTTGACAAGTTCGAAATAAATCACTTCCCTTCTAGTATATACAGGGTGATTTAAGACTTTTCAAAATGATTTTTTTCACTTCATCGCGTTTTTTAGTCTATAGCATTTATTTATGAAATACAAAATCCGTTAAATGCTCACCACGACTCCTCTAGTTACACAGGGCACGCATATCAAAATTGTGCACGACTTTTTGACTTTTGTCTTCAAATAATTTGAAACAGACCAACAATGCAAAGTCATATTCAGCGACTTTTCAAAAGCATTCGATGGAGACAGCCGTGGTATCCTACATAAAAATTTATTTTCAAATAAGTGGTTTTCATCTTATCCCACTGATGGAACTCTTCATCACATTGACGTCATCAAAGTTATCTCAGGTGTACTTCAGGGCAGCCATCTTGTGCCATTATTGTTCCTAATCTTTGTCAATGATATTTCAGAAGTTTTTTTGGTATCGCGTTGTCTGATGTATGCAGATGACTTGAAAATTTACAATCGTATAGGGAGCGTAACAAGCTGCATAAGACTCCAACAGGACTTAACATGATTGGAAGCATGGTGTGATGACAACTTCCCTTAGTGCTGGTAAGTGCCAGCGTTTGTCCTTCAGGAGACGCAAAATTACGATTGATTTCGATTACAAGTTGGGCACTACCACCGTCACAAAAATTTATGAAAAAAAGATTTGAGGATCATATTTACCTCGAAAATGTCGTTTTCTAAACATAGAGGCTTTATGATTGCCAAGTATAGGTATACGCACGGTTTTGTAGTAAAGAATGCAAAAAAGTTCCAGGAACTTTCTGCACTGAAGAATTTATATTTTTCTATTGTTAGATCAAACCGCGAACATTACAGCATCATCAAGGAACCCCAGCCTTCTATATAAGCTAATCTTTAAGAATTAATGAAGAATTGAAGAAACGTTTCACTAAATTTGCCATTCATTCCCTTCGTTGACCTTGTAGTCTGCCTGCATTATAAAAGTAGATTCCTTTTATTATCTTTATCAACATTAGAAATGCGCAGGAAAATTTCCTCGGTAAGATTTATAAGATACATTGCGACGAATCATGTGAAATGCCACTTCTTACTGGACTTAATACTTTCCAGTTGTCCTACTCCTAGCCCTGGTATTAGCAATATGTTCCATTTACCTTATCACGAAACCAATTTTAGTCCTAATGAACCGCTTACTCGTTGTACGAGTATAAGGCAGTCTAACAAATTTTGTAAAAATATAGACATATTCTCTAACTCACGTGAGACTTTAAAGTCAAAACTTGACCTGGAAATGCAATTTTTTGAATTGTGACTAATGTATCTCACCGGATTGTTTAACATTTATTATATTATATTATATTTAATAATCGTTTTGAGTTATACTTTAATTGATGAATAAATAAATATCATTTATGAGGCCTATGATTTTGTTCTTCATATGTCCACAGACCATATGTCAAATCTCAGAATCTCTTCGGCCATTTGACATTACTGTTACGTTACTGCTTCGAAAGAAGATGCATACCAGGAACTTCGTTCGCAGTAGCGCCGTTGAGCGGATGCATTACAAGTTACCCAGGTATTTTGGACACTGTCGCGAAATTTTCTGAAAATTGGTTTAAACGTAGGCTTCGGCATAATAAAGTAAACTGAAAAAACTTTGAAAAAAATTAAATAATTCGAGGTGTATTCAATGATGAATATTTTCGTATAGAGATTTTGAAGGTGAAATATCTCCGGCTCGTTTTTATAACTTGTTTTTCTATTTGCTTAGAACAAAATATAATTTCTAAAAACAATTATGCTTCTCTGAGGTTGGTTTGATTCTTATGAGATTATGTTCAGTAGCCTCTGAAAATCTCATAGAAGGATTCCCATAACTTTTCAAGCTATATATTCAAATCAGAGTGCGTAGAGCGCTCACAATTCGCTCCTACTCTTTCAAGCTATCACTAAAAGCAATACAACTCATACAAAATATTCTCTGAGTAAATCATTGAGAGGATCTATTTTGCGTAAACTCCTCAAACACTTTTATTACTCATTTGTTTGTATACAAAGAGTGCTCGTCGTTCTGTGAGCATTCGCTTTGTTTTCATCCCCCGATTTTTGTAAATGATGCGCTCTTTATTTGAGCTCAAGTTTATATGAATTTATCAATGATAAGTAATTTGATGTTTAAAATTGTCCCTTTTTGCATTGCTCAATTATAAATATGCATTTCGAGCATACCCTAACCAATTTCTGCTTTATTTAATGAAAGTAATACTTTGCGAGAATAGTGAAGTTTATTTCATTTATTTTTTTTAAATATAAATAATAAATAAAACTTATATGAAAATAAACATTTCAAAGAATTTCAAAGAAAGAAAGTAAAAGAAAATTCATAAAAGTTGATGGTCATTGAATTTAATGAAAATCGATTAAATATATTATTTAAGACTGATCCACGTTCGGTTCGTCAAAATCTGTACTTTTGAATAAACTTTCATTCAATTTGATAAACAGCTAGAAAATCTGCCCATTTTTTATACTTTTTACACACGCGAAGCACGTGCAAACGCAAACTAGCCACAAAAATGCTTTAATAAAAACTAACGGCGATAGAAATTCAAGTAGGAAAATGTGTCAATATAAAAGATTGATAAAAAATGATGCTTTCAAAGAAAACTCACTGAGCATACAAAATGATTGCTATTGTTGAAGAGAGTTTATCATTTTTAAATAATCTGAGAGGAGAGAATAAGCTAGCGAACACTCAATTCGGTTGATGCTTTCAAAGAGCGCATGTTAAAAGAATGTCGAAAGAGGAATGTTAATAAATGATTTTTTCGTTCTTTCAAAAAATAACTGATGCTCTCTTGTTTGGTTTTAAGCAGAAATGAAAAACTCAAAACAAAATGCACTGAATTGAGTTTTTATCAGCTGAATGAGGGATATTTTACTCCTCAATGATAAGTATTTACGAACTCTGATTCAAATACGTGAGCCAGTGAAAAATTAGTGCAAAGTACTGATCTTGCGAAACCCACTATGCACTCGTATATTACGTCCGTTTACGAATCCATCGGAGAGTCATTATTTATGTACATCAGTAAGCCGTACTCTCTCCGTTGAGAGTTAAAGCTTATCACTGATGAAGTTGCCGAAACTAATTTTAATCTATTCTTAAATATAAAATATGAAGAAAATCCGTAGTAAATGTTACTTCCCCAGAGTTTTTGCGCTACGATTGTTAGATACTAGGGACTCGATCGCAGGCTACCGGATTACTCTATTGTTCTCCAAGCAGAGCTAGCCGCAATGAAAGCAGCAGTTGATGGGTTGCTGATTTGCTGGGTCGCTTGTATAACTACTATCAGGGAGGTAAACATTTACTGCGACATCAAAACTATAATTAGGCCAGTAGGTTCGCTGTTGGTGAGTTCGGAATTAGTCGGTTTGACTTCTATTCCAAGCTCATTTGGGTTCCGGTTTACACATTCATGGTGAGACACTACTGAGCGTATGAGCTAAGAAGACAGCAACCCTTGCATGGGCAACCGTATAAACTAATCTAACGTAGTACTAGGTATTTCAAATAAGCTCTGATGATACTACGTCGTTCGTTACAGATATGTTTAAGACCGTTCTGGACCTTCTTTTAGTTCCAGTTCCAAGTGCAGCTCATAATATTACAGTGAGCGAGAGGGCAGACTTGTTCCTTCCACACCGTTGAACTGTTGAAATTTGGAATCGCCTTGGTTCAAAATAGGTGTTGCCACATGTCATACAACTACAAGACGCGAGAAATCGATTTATTGCAGAAAATATTCCATGACCACATAATTTTATGTAATTTAACTTTCAAATCTTAATTGTGACCTGTACGCGCTTCATTGCTTGTCTGTTTGTATACTGCAGCTGTCTAAGTCACAAGTGTCAAATGTGATTGATGTACGATGCCATTTTCAAAAATTATAAATCTTCCGATAGCGTGATCAATTGCGCGCCACCTTCTATATCTTAGAGTAATATTTTGTAATAAATTAATAATTCCATGTTAAGCTTAGAACTGTTAATAAGTAATAAAAATTCCAGTAATAATAACACCATGGTAACACTGCGTTGAAAATTAAAAGAATATTAAAGTGCTCATACGCAGTGCATTTTCATAAAGCTTGTTTTGGGCGAGAAAGGGATTATATGCTCTACCGCCAGAAAAAAATTTAAAAAATCAACGCGATTTTTGAGCCACTTCAAACTTGCACTTTAATACTAAAATTCAATAGGCGATAACCCAGCATACTCGAAATGTTTGCAAAAATTTTAAATTTTTAATGAATCCTTGTAAAATTTCTTTTATAATTTGTATAAAGTTAAAAACTCGGAATTATATGGTTTTTTGTAGGGGAATAAAAATTTTAAAAATATTGAAACTAAATAAATAAATTATGAGAACTTGTCAATAACTTCCTGCGCTATAGCGGTTAAATGCCATGTAATTGTATCGGGTGGTTTTTTAGCTGCATGAGAACTAGCGATATCTATAACTATGGTTTGACAGCTGAGAATAACAAATTATGTTGACATTCCTGTTCAGCAAGGTTTGGCAAGTCATCATGAATCGTTAAACGCTTGCAACTTGCGGAAATTTACTTTCAAAAAAATAAATCTGTTCCCGAATAAATAGAGCACTGGTGGTATCATCGGTCCTTATTTCTTTCGAAATGAGGAAGGAGCTGCCGTTACGGTGAATGGCGAGCTCTATCGAACCTAACTGATTGAATTTTTGTATCCAAAATCCTTTGTATCCAGGTTCGATAGAGTTCGCCATTCACCGTAACCGTCATTCATTTCTTCTTCAATTCATTTCATCTGTATTGTTGAACTTACCTTTAAGGGTGCTAGGTCTTATCAATGGAGCCCACTGTGGAACTTTCTTTTCATACTCATAGCCTGGAGAATTCTATTCTATATAAATTCTTGAAACTCCCTCGGTATAAAATTATTAACGATATTTTCGCAAGCTTTCAAAATTTTTTTGTAGAACAACTTTCGGATGGTATGTTGCTTCGGCGGCATCTTTATGAAAAGTATGATATTATCTGTTTCTGGAAACAGAAACTGCGCAGTGAATTTAAAGACAAAATAAGTTAACAAAAGTCTCACGTATTGTTACATATATTGAATAACATAAAGAAAATTAAATTACTTTTTAATTTCAAATCCAAAGAGCATACATTTTTGATTTCACAATTCCTATACATTCACACGCTCCTTTTTAGAATTTCCTTTTGCTCTACTTTTAAACTTGGCTCCTCTTCTACCGCAAAGTTTTCAGTCGCAACAGGAATCTAAGTGCAATGCCCAAAGCTGCAGGTAAATTGCAACAGAATTTCTTGCGCAAGTTATAGTTTAAATTAAGTTTGCCAAATTTCAGTTTAGATAGTCCAATTATTATCTGCTTAATCAACTTTTCGCACTTAGCCCGCCCGAAGACAAAACGGAATAGCTTCGCACAGCAAATTTCACAAAAGAAATAAACAAGATTGTAAGATTGTGATAGAACATGCGCGAAAATTCGCATTGAAATAAAATTTTTTTAATTGCATGAATGAAATTGAGGAAATATAAAAGGGCAAACTTAAGAATTGGTTGAAAGAAATGAAAAATTATTAAGTACTCAACATTCCATTATCTTTATGTGATTGCCTCTGTGCTTCCTTAGGATTCGTTGAAACTGCACCGAAAGTCACCACAGATACTGCAAGCACGAGTTCATTATTTTCATTTGTTCTCAATATTCGGCTGGACCACGGACGTGGGCTATTTGCCACCGCGCTTGTTGCCCGGAGCCTTCGTATCCATGATCGAATCAAATCTTCACCTAAACATCGAATATTTTAAGGTAAACAAATTATTAATAATTAATTATTGGAATTGTTGGCCTAGAAATATTCTTCGATTGTGAACGCCCGTTATTCACCCGTCCATTGCCCATACGCTGAACGTTTAGGGAGAAACTTTAAATTTAAAACCTAATTTTGCCACCGCGCACTCGATAGAAGCAGTCAGTGGCGGCCATGTAGTTCTGGTAATGTTTACCAAATTTGATTTGAAAAATGATAAAAGTATTTTTAAATGATTTCAGGGCGTCGCTAAGGTGACTTGAGTTGGCCATCAAGACCATGCTTATCGATACCTCCAGACTTTTTCTTGTGGAGCTTTCCAAAGTAGCAGACCTATGCTAAGAACCTACAGATTTCAAAGTGTCATTTTCTATATATAATATAATGACCAGGAGAATCTTCTTATTGTAAGTGCTTAAAATACACCAATAAATTTTAAATATATGCTCCAAGAAAGAGTTCAAAATCCTGATATTTACATAAGACTTAAGATATTCTTTTAAATTTCTTATATAGAGTGCTTTTTAAGAGCATTATCATTCTATAATACAAAACCTAAACATGTATTGTTGAAATTTTTTTTTATTATAATCTGGTAAATAATTTCATCGCATTTATTTTTGAAATAGGATATCCGGCATATGTTCGCCGCGGTTACGAATTACATGCTTCATTCGATCAGTCCAATTTTGGCCGATTGGCGTCAATGGTGGCTTAAAATGCTCATTAAATCGAACGTATGGCGCGTTGGCAAGTTGTGCCGTCTTTTTGAAATCAAATGTCGTCGATGCTTAGCTGATTAATTTTTGGATCAAAATGAAGAAATTAAATGAATTATCATGAGAGTTATATCTACAAAACCTTGAGAAAACTTCAATTAAATTCTCGAAAAAAGTTAGGGCAGCAGAATACGATTAGGGCAGCAGATACGAACGGGAAGTTAACATATGGACCGAAAAGTCCCGGGCTTGATAAAGAAAACACGTTTTTTTTTTTCAAAATTAGCTTTATTCATCAATGTAATTTCCATCAAGAACAACGCAATCATTCCAGCGTCTTAGTAACCGAAATGGACGCACCAAATTGTCCCTAGAGTGGATCGATTGTAACCATCTGTTGGTATCTTTATCGATGATCTCCTTATCCGTGTCAACAAACATGCTCACATCATTCGTACAACCACGAAGCGCACGCACATTGGCCCCTACACCTTCTCGAAAGGTGCCGAATCTACGAATGCAGTTTCTGTGATGCCCTAACAAGCGTTCTTAATTTAGTTGCTTATTTCCAAGGATGATAGATTACCAGGTTTGCTATTTAGCTATGGTGAAAAATAAAATTGTGAGGGAAGCTTTGGATGCCACATCATTTGGGAAAAAATCTGTCGTTGCCCAGATAGCAATGAAGCAACATGAGTAAAGGTTGTGTTGATTTTTTTCTTTCTTATATCACTAACACAATTTTATCGCCACCAAAATTTGCACAATAATTTCACGCGTATTCACACACTCGTCCAATCAGTCGTTGTTCTGACGGCAACGAAGTATCATTGATTGATTTTTTTCGTATATGATCAACACAATCTCAGTTTTTTTTGTAAACACATCCCAAGTGACGTCAGCCCATCGGCTGAATCTGTCCAATTCGATAATTCCGACTCACGCGTAAAGGCGTCGACTTTGTGATGCTTACTGGTCAGCCGATAGCCAAATACAGTGAGGGGCAAACTCCATTCCCTATTTTTTTTTTCATATTATGTGAAAAATATATAATATATATAACAGATTTAAGTTTAATCGGTTTTGTTAACTAATGTTAATCGATAGAATTCGATTACACTATGTGTGAAATATGATGTCACGCAAATATTTGCCTTTTTCTTTAACGCAAAGTTGAGCTCGTTTTTTTGCATTTTCCATGACTTTTTTTAATGTATCTGGTCCTATGGCTGCAATTTCTTGTCGAATATTTTCTTTTAAAACTGTAAGTGTCTTCGGCTGGTTAGTGTAAACCTTTCCCTTCAAATATCCCCACAGAAAAAAGTCGGGAGCAGTTAAGTCAGGTGAACGCGGCGGCCACCTTTTTTTGACACTAATCGACTTGGAAACATTTCGTTCAATAAATAAATAGTCAGGCGAGCTGTATGGTCCGTTGCGCCATCTTGTTGGAACCAATAATCTATTAGGTTATTTTTCTTTATCTCAGAACGCAAAAAAGTGTTAAGCGTAGCCCGGTAACGTTCCCCATTCACAGAAATTGCTTCGCCATCGTCATGTCCTGTAAAAGCTCCTGTGCAATGGTGATATTGATGTTTGATCTAGCTCTGCGGTGTATAATTGGACGTGGCACATTACTGAGAATACCAGTAGATTTAAATTTAGCATATAATGCACGAATTGTCTTAGGATCAGGTGCTTTTTTCCGAGAAAATTTTGCACGAAACGCGCGTTGAGTCAGAATAATTGAGTTCTGATTCTTAATGTAAAGTTCGACGATTTCAGAACGTTCGACAGGTGTATACTGCGACATGGTTAGAATTCCGCCGACTCCATTCGGCAGATATCCGAACGGCAGATATTTTTTATGACGTGCTTTTTCATGGCAGAAATAAACTTGGATGTTTGCCATTGCTTGCCGAGAGGCCGCCACTATTAGAAAAAACGTTTCCTTTATTTTGGTCTTTCCCCGATATTCAAATCTTAAAATTTTATATTTAGCATAATCCAGCAGACGACCTTTAAGACCATTGCCGTATATTCTTTATTTATTTGTTTTAAAATTCTATTTTTTAATCTGCAAGCAAATATTGGGTGCTGTATATATAAATACAGAACTATACTAGTACTACTCTATTAAGGGTACCATGGAGTACCTTTGTGTTATTGTCTAACATCAGGTCATAACCAAACTAACTTTGTTCTGCATTACTCTCCTAAATAAGGGGCCTCGCAAATCAGAAGATCAGTTATCTACTCAAGCTTGCATATCTGAAGCCTTGTGAGAATTTGTTGAGGCCAAATTACCCAACTTAACCGCCAGGTAAAAACAAGAAGTCAGCGTGACCCGATTCAGTCACAAAGTTACGTGAGTTGCAGTGGGTATTGCCACTTCTTCCTTGACTACTACTGGTGAAGGTAAATCCTGAGCTAGCCAAATGTCTGGTACATTTCATGTCACCAGTACATTCAAAAGAAGATTAATTTAAAAAATCAACGACGAACTTAAAAATAAATGCTCGACTGCAAACAAATTTAAAATGAAAGAAATAAAGCAAAAATATGAAATGCATACAATGCATATTAATATTTACACAAGCGTAGGTACATACATACATTAAAACATGAAAGGTAAAAGGAAGAACATATCATCGTACAATCATTTGAAAGTGTCTAATTGCAAAAGTTGGAAACTATATATGTATGTACGTATGTACTTTGTGGCAGTAGAAATTCATTAAAAATTAAAAAGTAGAAATAAAATTCCGCTGTGGACGCATATTTTTGTCCATCACATAGCGAAAGTAGAAGCTGAGTTTAATACTCAAGGCGGACATTAAACATCGACCATTTATTTCTATTTTCATTTTTTCTATAATAGTGATTCCCACTTCGAGTTCATTTCTATCATGAAAAAGCTTCCCAGAGCGGCAGAAAGCTATGGGTTCCTTCATTTGAGGCAACAACTACAAAACTCACACCCCATATTTAAGGAGAAGCTCGGCCCTAATACCTATTATACAGTATTATTATCCAGCTTTTTCCACAAAATCTAACTAATACACAAATGCATATCCACGTATGTATGTACTTATACATACACATATGTATGCTTCAACTCTTCATCAGCAAAAATTTAATGTATCAGCAAAAAATGTATTTCTGAATGCATTTTGTTTCAATAAGCAAACTTTAGACAATGTTGATTGAAGACTGATTTTTCGAAAAAGGCATAAATCTGCAGTATATTTTCCCCTGAGCTATGAACATGTACAGTAGCATGGAATAGTGTGCAAAGAATGCTCGTATATGTATTGTAGTTTTGCAGTTTAATGTTTTCTATAACAAACACTGCCCGTAAATTGATTGTTTTTTTTTTTTTTGTTACTTGCAGGTAAGGTGAGGAGTTGGAGCTTATTTCGCACATTGCATTATGAATTACTGAAGCTCTAGTATTTCCTTCTTTGAACTACCCTAAAATTTATTTATACAAGATGGCGCACAATTAGTCATATAATTCTTTTTCTTGAATAAGTTTTTTAATAAATTTTAAAAGAATGAACTCTTTGTTTTGTCCTTTAGGCGCTCCATTGCTTGTCTGTTTATACGAGAGTCGTTTGAAAAGTTCGTGCAAAAATAAAAACTAATTAATTGTTTGGGGTAAATCTTAAAAATAATATTTTGACATAGTCCGTTATAGGGTTATAGATTTTTTCCAATTCTGTTCTTGTTTGGTAATCTCTTCCTAATAATAAGATTTGTTCACGTCTGCAATCACCACCATTAGTTTCTGCAATCACCTCCTCGTTTGAATAAACATTTTTTTCCACCAGCCATTTCCTCGAATTGTGGAACAAATAGTAGTCCGAGAAATCCGAGGCAGCGAAGTCTCAAGAATATATAAGAGATGAAACGAGTTGGAACCCTATTTCCATTAATTTTGTGACCACATCTGGTGAGACGTGAGCTGGTGAAAAGGAAATCACTCGACTTCCTCGATTCAAACGAATGCCAAACAAAATTAAATGGACCGATCTAGCTGAAATTTGGTGTGTGTTTTTCGAAGTGATTCTGCCAAATAAACATAATCTCAATACGCGCCAGTAGTGTCATTATTCACTTTTCAAATGATCCTCGCTTACTGCAGCGGTCTAGTGCACAAATGTCGAACATGATTGACGTACAACGCCATTAGTAAAAATTATAAATCTTCCGATGGGATAATTAATTTTTCGCCACCTTGTATGAATATGCGGAATAATGGTAGATGTAAGGCACTCCTATAATGGATTATATATGTTCGATTCGAATTTCGTAAAATTTTGTACATAAGAAGACAAACTGTATTTTTAGTATTTTTTGTAGGCTGAAGTCAATGTCGTAACTAATTTTCGTCACCGCACTTGCATATCAAAAATCTGTAACTTTTTTTTTAAATTATGAACTTGAAATTTTCCATAGAAATAGTGTATATAATGTTTATTTGGGACCTGCATTTTACATTTTTTTGTACCTCGCATAGCTCTAGAGTTTTATATCAAAATCTAGCCTTGGAAAACAATTAAATTACGCTTTTTGTTTAAATAGAAAAAGAATTTTTTACTATTGATATCAACCAATTATTTTTATAAAATAATATTTTTGGTATTTTTTGTTAGAGAAACTCGCCGCTTATCTAAAAAATCACAAATAAATTATACAATTTAGCTGAAATAGGATTAGTATATTGTTCCAATGGTGAGGTTTCGCGAACCGAAAGAGAAAGATGGAAGCACCCGATTTTGTGTGGATTATAGGAAGTCGAATGAAGTCACGAAAAAGGACAGCTACCCATTACCACGAATAGATGACTCTCAGGACGCTTTATCCGGCGCAAAATGGTTTTCCACGCTTGATTTAGAAAGTGGTTACTGGCAGGTGGAAATTTACGAGCCCATCTGAAAAATCTTTTGCGCATTGCCTTCGTGGGGTGACGATTGAATCCGAAAAAGTGTGACATGTTTAAAACAGAAGGTATCTTATACAGGGTCCGGCACTCGAAGTGTAACCAATTAAAAAGACCATACATTTAGTTCGGAAAATTACTTTTATTCAATTCAAAGTAAAAAATGTGTGAAAATAATACAAAATTAAGAATCAATTTACTTTTGCTCCACCTTTTGTCTTGACTATGGCCTTGAGACTGTCCAGAAACTAATCGAAAGCTGTCCGAATGTGACTTGCCGGACAATAACTTATTTCAGCACCTCGAGACTGGTGAGCGTTTAGTTCGGACCTTGCTCTCCAAAATGGTCCAAAGAGAATAATCCATCGGAATCGCGCCGGGTGAATTTGAGAGTCATTGTGAGGACGTTATGAAGCTCGAATCGTTGTTTTTTAGCCATTCACTTGAGCTTTGTGAGATGGTGCCAAGTCCTGTTGAAACGTCCATAGTCTGCCACCAAAGTGTTTGTCTGTCCACAGCTTCAGCGCAAACCTCCAGAATATACAAACCTCCGATAATATTTCTCATTTACCTTGACTCCAGGCTCGATGAGAACGATTGGAGAGTGCCCATCTGCGGTTGCAGCGACCCAAACCATCACCTGTGGCGGGTGCTGCCTCCTGGTGGCCAATCGATGACTCAACTTCTCGTTTGAATGGTTGGTCAAATAAATCCTATCGTTTTTGCCCGTGCATCAACTGCGCGAGCGGTGTGAAGTTGGTTACACTTCAAGTGCCGGACCCTGTATATAAGGTGACAACCGAGGGCATCAAGACGAACGAGGAGAAAGTAAAAACAGTAAAAGATTGACCACGACCAAGAAATGTGCACGAAGTGCGAAGCTTCCTAGGCCTATGCACGTATTACCGTTGTTTTGTTCTAGGATTCGCAAATTTTACCCGGAGTCTCCACAATCTTACTAAGAAGAATAGCGCGTTTGTGTGACACAAAGAACAGGAGGAAACGTTCCAGCAATTGAAAGAGCTTCTTTGTTCTGCACCTATGTTAGCGTATCCGGTCGCCAGATAAAAGCTCGTTATGGATACAGATGCTAGCTCATACGGAATAGGTGGAATCAGAGATCATCAATGGGCAAGAAAAAGTAATCGCATACTATAAGAGAGGCCTCGGAAAGCCGCAGATGAATTACTGTGTGACCAGAGGAGAACTGTTAGCTGTGGTTAAGTGCGTAAAATATTTTCACAAATACTTGCACGGTCAACGATTCTCGTTAAGAACCGATCATTCAGCATTGATATAGTTGCTCCAGTTCAAGCATCCAGAAAGAACAATTGCACGGTGGGTCGAAAGACTAAAAAATTACAACTTTGAGATCGAGCATCGAAAACGGGAACAACATGTAAATGCTGATGCACTATCTCGCGACCTTGTGCTATAGAGTGTAAGTATTGTTCCAAAATCAAGAGATCTGAAGGGATAGTGGATGTCAGATTAATGCAGTTGCAACAAGATGATCAGTGAAAACCAAGTGCAATAAGAAGATGAAAACTGAAGGATGCTGACCTGGGAAAGGTCATCGAAGCAAAAGACGCTGAAGAGATACCATCTAAAAATTAAATGGCGAAAGAAAACCCTGGGGCTAAGGCGTATAGGGTACAATGCACTAGTCTTAAAATAATTTCTGGGTAAATTTCAGAGCCAATAGCCAATGGATTCGAAATTGCACTGAGTGTAGGGCAGCGAAAGGAGCAAAGGAGAGAAGTCGTGGAAGATTACAGCAATACAACACAGGCTCACCATTTGAGCGAGTGGCCATGAATGTTACAGGCCCGTTTCCAACAAGTGATTCCGGCAACAAATATATTCTCGTTATTATGGACTACTTCACTAAATGGCGAGAAGTGTGCGCTCTACGAAACCAAGAGGCCAAAACCATTGCTGAGGTTTTTGTGAAGAATTGAGTAACTCGATTTGGAGTACCTATTGAGTTGCATTCAGGCCAAGTGGTTTCAAAGAAATGTGTTGCTTGTTGGGAATTAAGAAACACGTACAAAACCCTTGCACTCCCAATCAGATGGAATGGTCGAAAGATTCAACCGTGCTCTGGAGAAGCACTTGCGAAAAGTAGTGGGAAAGTGCCAACGTAATTGGAACAAACGCATCCAAATGTTCCTGTTGGCATATCGCTCAGCTGTACATGAAACTACTGGCCAATCACCTACTACCACCATTTTTGGAAGCGATTAAAGGCTTCCGGGTGATTTATCGTTTGGAAGAGGTGCCGCTCCTATAATGGACGAAAGTATTCATTGGCACTGCAGCATGACATGATCGAACTCAGAGGAGGTATTGTAAAAGATTTATTTGAAACGTAAGAAAACGTAAGACAATTCGTAACGAAATGTACATATGAAAGTATAACACGAAAAGTATATAAAAGCACCCAATAAAAACAATTTGTCAGTAGGATTCCGGAATTTCATTAGGTTAGGTTAGGTTTTAAAATGGTTGCTCAAAGAGTAGGCAGACTTGGACGAAGAAATCAAATTCGTCCTTTGTGATAACATTGAAAAAGAAATAATATTCCCTAAAAATGAGTGAAAAAAATTGTATATTTTTCATATCAGAAACACTTTTAACAGATAGTCTCATTTGTTATTGGTTTGAATCGCTGCAAAAATGAATTTAATTATTTTCAACAGGCCTCGAGCGCTTTTGTCAGGTTTCTTGGTAATTACTGCATATGGCTTACTAATATTTGTTGTTATAACATATATTGGTTAAGTTCTCGATTGAAATTGTTGATTTGGCATCATAAGAGCATCACTTTGCCGTATTGTGTTTCTGTAAACAAAACAGTCACCTGCAGACAAGAGCACAAGTGGCCAAACATGGACTACGGTCACGGTAAAATACTAGTTGGCATGTCGGAGCATCCCGGACTGGTAGACTATGACTATTGACATTACAACGTTCACGACCCTCCTATCCCCGAGGGAAGAGTGGTAACGAGACGATGTACGAGAGGGCGAATCCATCCATGCATGGCTCAAAGCTCGAGGGCAGAGTGGGCTGAGGCGTATATTCCGAACATCTGAGGATCTCCTTCAGTTTTCGACTTCTCGACTCTTGTAGTGTCTTTCAGGCGAAGCAGATGGCAATAATGAAAGGCGTGACATATATATAAGTATTTAATAGAGCTACTGATACATCGGACCCAATCATTTCATCGAAAATATTTAAGAACGCAAATGCATCGACGAAAATATCAAAAACTTCCTTTCGAGGTTATCTAGGGGCTAACTATGTATAAAATCCAACTTAGATATTTAACCTTGTGCGGCAATTTCAATAACAAAGATAAATATTTGCCGGATTTATTAACAACTTCTGCTGTTATTTCTAACTTCTTATGTCCACAGTATAAACTAAAGTTAAACTATAACCTAAAATAAATTATTGCCCGTAATATTTTAAAATAAGTCATTAAAAAATTACTAAAAAAGCATAAACATTATATTTTTATATTTTTAAAGTTGGTAGTCCCAAAAGAATGAATTGTGTTTTAAGGATTGATTTTTTTCTTTCACTTTTCAAGGGCATAATTCTGTTTAAGCTGTAAAAAAAGGGTTTTTCCTAATAGCGATCGACCCTCAGCAATGGACCGCCTCAGAGTGTACTCGTATTTTCTGTTAAGTTTCTCATAAAACACCTTATACTATAAAAATCGATCTGCCGTTAAGAGGCAGCATAAAACTGTAGGTCTCGCCATTGTCGTACAACTTCAAGGCGTACATCATAATTTGGAGGAGGAGCTCGGCCAGCAAACGATGTAGCCGTCCGTTATATGTATATTTATATATATATTTGTTGGTTCCGATAGTGTAAAGTTTTAGCCATTAATTTCGTGCGTTAGATGGGGCCTACATTTATTTTATATTTTGGATTGTGACTAATGATAGTATGCCTTTAAAAATTTTACGCTGCAAATTTAAGTTTCATTTTTTCTTTTCTGGTTAGTTTGATTTATGTACGAGTAGGTGCGTAGCATAAACTTAAGGCCTAAATCAAAAAAGTTGTGATATATTTCTCAAGTCATGTTCGATAACATAACATTTGTATGTATGTGTATGAGAGTATTTACATATGTATGAATGTAGATAAAATTTGCAAAACACTTGCCTTTACGCTTTATTTACCCAATGTATGAATTCCAGCAAACATTAGTTATGTGTATGTGATACAAATATGTATATATGTGCGTGTGTATTAGGATTTTAAATTTCTACATAAATATTACATGAGCATAGGTACATATTGTAGATGAATACGTGAGTAGACATTTGTTTAACTTACTCCCTTCGAGGAGGCTACATATTCTGTCAAGTTCAGTGGCTAAGCAATTAATTAGTCCTTCTATGTATTTACACAAAAGGTTTAAATCCATTGTTTTATTTAATTTACGACAATTTAATTATGTAAATCCCACCTAAAAGCACTACAAAAGAAAACACACAAATGCGTAATAGACTGTGATGAAGTCCTTAAAATCAGCAAAAGAATGTTTAGAGAGGGAAGTGATTTAAATGCTTTAATTTCATAAGTATTTCGAAAAGCGTTTAAAATGGCAAAGCTGAAGTCAAAGGCATACTTGTTAGTAGTTATTTAAATTGATTTGCATATTTATTAGAATTTATTCGAAGTTTTCCACTTGTTCATAATCTCATACGCACTCAGCTATACTCGTAAATAAAAATTAAATTCGAATGGATTTACTTATATGCATGCATATAGTACATATTCAGGCAAAATTTATCAGCAAATGTTGTCTATAAATATAAACTTAGTCTGCCCAACGCACAGCGGGCTTTCTGGAGCGAAACAGCGGGAAATTAATTAGCTGTTTTATATCTATATCGTCGTAAAGCGCATACAGGTCCATATGTATATCTCATAGTGAAAAGATTTTTGGAGGTGTGGCCAAGATTACACCGTTAACCAGCTCTCAACGAATTTGAAATAATAAACAGATTGGCTGACGTAATCGGGGTCGTGACAGCGATTTGTTTACGAAGAAACTGAGTTTATGCTAGTGAAATAGGAAAAAATCAACACAACCAACCTCCACGTTACTTTGTTGCCATCTAAACAACGACTGATTGGACAATGTGCAAATACATGTGAAATGAGCAAGCAAAATATTGCTGCTGGGTCGCCCGGCGTGACGTGGCAACCGAAGTTAATCGCTTAAATTCGTTTTTTACTATAGCTAATGGCCAAACCTATTAATTTATCATACTTGTATAAATTTTAATATATAATCTTTCTCTCGAACAATTTAAGGCAAAACAATGGGATAGACGTGATGAGAGACTTATAAATTGTGATTGTTTGTTCGTCCAGAAAGAATTTTATTGGCAAGAAAATTTCTCCGCTCGATTTTAAGGATAAACAGTCTTAGAAATTATACTAGCTAACCGATTATTGATCATTGAACATTTGGTTGGGATCTCATGAATCTTATCTGACAACATACAAACAATCTTCACCGAAAAATTGGAGATTTAAGGAGGTTTTCGCGCGTTGGGTACCTAGAATGCTTAGCAAAGAATACAAGGAAAAGCTACTTCACAGTTCCAGAACGAGTCTAGCAATATTTCCAAATGATCCATAGGTTTTTTTACTCGAATTGTAACCGTAAATGAAACCTGCGTACATCAATTCCATGCGGAAGCGAAACAATAGTCCCTTGCCTGCAAGAGACCTCTATCATCTACCTCGTAGTTCAAGGTTTCCCACCCTGTAAGAAAGATTATGACACCTCAAGTAACAGCTCGTAGGCTGGAGATTTAATGACGATAGAAAGAAGCAAATTGCTGTGGAGGCATTTTTCGAAGGCAAAATGAAAGAATTCCGTTTAAGGTACAGGATCATATAGCGTTTGCTTTTTGAACCACCTATTTTTTGGGAATGGTAACACAAATGACATGTCCAATGTATTCATAATTTACTTAAACGTTTGACATTTACGAAATGGGACGCTATACGCTTGAACAAAATTGGGAAATATTGAACACCTATTTCCAAAGTGGTGAGTCTTCTTCTTCTTTTCTGATTTTCACATCGGTGGCTACGTCAATAAGCAAAATCGTCGGATTTGGGGCTCAGAAAATCCACACGTTACTGTAGAGAAGCAAATGCATCCACAACGAGTCACTGTTTGGTGCGGTTTTTGGTCTGGCGGCATCATCGGGCCATTTTTTTCGAAAATGAGCGAGGAGCCGCAGTTACAGTAGTAAATGGCGAGCGTTACCGTGACATGCTCAACGAGTTGTTTCCAAAAATTGAAGAGGATGACATGGGCGACATTTGGTTTCAACAGGACGGTGCAACTTGTCACACTGCCAAAGTTACACCCGAACTTTTGGCTAGCGTTTTTGAAAACCGAATAATCAACCGAAATTCCGATATCAATTGGCCACCTCGGAGCTGTGATTTAAGCCCGTTGGACTATATTTTGTGCGGAGCCGTTAAGGACAAATGCCATGCGAACCATCCATAGACGATTGATGCTTTAAAACACGAAATCGAAGTTGCCATTCATGAAATTGGAGCCCAAACAATCGAAAATGTGCTTAAAATTGGGTTGATCGAATGGCCTACTGTAAAGCCAGTCGTGGCAGTCATTTGAACGATATTATTTTTCATTCATAAATGACAATGTTCAACCTTCCAAATAAAAAAAAAGTTTGAAAAAATATTGATTAGTTTTTTTTTTTATAGCTGATTCAAAAAGCAAATTTTACATGGCCCACCCTATACAAACGCCATAAAGAACCGATGGACTGAATCGATCAACATAGTATAAGATTATGTAGGAAAATAATAAATTAATTTGAATATGAAATTTTTGTAGAAGGTGGCGCGAACTTAATCACTCTATCAGACGAGTTATAATTTTTCCAAATGGCGTCAAATGTCAATTATATTTCTCAACAGCTGCGGGATGGGATGCAAACAAATAAGCGATGGCGTCCGTAAAAGTCAAAATAAAGATTTCCATCAAAATCGTTTTTTTTTATTGGGTATAGGAATAAATTTCTGTCCTCGTCAAAGAGGTGTCGCTGCTGATACTATTCTTGTGTTCGCTCTAGTAATATCCTAGTGATTTGAAGATGTATATGTGAGGTCTCTATCGCAGTAGTTGACACTCATTTGAAGCTTAAAGATCCTTTGTTACCTGACATCAAAAATGTCTATTTGTGGAAGTTATGCTCCATTATTACCTTTTAAAGAAAAGTGCAGCTAAAACGTGTCGTATGTTGATCAATATTTACGGTAATCACGCTCCATCAAATACAACTTGTAAAGAGTGGTTTCGATGCTTCCAGAGAGACAATTTCGACGTAAATGATAAAGATCGCGGAGGGACCTCGAAAAAATTCGAAGGTACTCAGTTACAACAATTATTGGATGAAGACGCATGTCGAACCGTTGATAATATGTTTAAAGAGTTGAATGTTGGTAGATCAACACATCAATTGAAAGAGAGGGATACTGAGAGACGTTTGACGACGTTGAATGTATCAAGAATGTATCATTGCGTTCATACATCTCGGGGGCGCGCGTAATTTTCAATGCTTCGGCTGACGGTCTTTCCACCGCTATAAACGCAGCTGACTATCATTATTATTTTCATATGTGTCAAAAATTATGTAAAAAAAATTTCAATCGTCATAAAGTAGTTTTACTTTTAAATTTTTTTTACAAGTTCACCTGTTCAGCTGACGTGTTTTCCCCCCTTTACCGCGTAGCTGACTATTTGTTTTTATTCTACTAAATGTCAACAATACATGAAACAAATTTCAGCCGGTATAAAATTAGTTGATAAAAATTTTTTTTTCACACCACCGCGGGTGCGCCAGCTGACGTTCACTTTCGTTATTCACAAAAGCTAAATCACAAGTATAGTCAAGAATTTAACGGTATAGAAACGCAGTCCAAAATCGACCCCTGGCTCCCGAACTATATCTTTAATTTTTTTTTTGCTGGAATGTTGGTACAACAGTCCTCTATAGTATCGCAGAGTTTGAGCGTGATCTGTTAATTAGCTTATTTTTGGCTTTTAATTATATCAGTCAACCGCAGGTGTGCTCTGCGATTTTCGCTATGGATAAAAATATCGAACAAAGAATTTGTCTTAAATTCTGTGTATTGAGCGGGATTTCGTGCGCCGAATCGTTGAAAATGTTAGAGAAAGGATATGGCGAGTGTGCTTTATCAAACACATGGGCCTACGAGTGGTATAAAGCTTCTGAAGAGGGCCGAGAAGTCATTGCTCCGATCTTGTCGCCCATCAACGGATGAAAGCGTCCACAAAGTCAAGGAAATGGTGCTGGAAAACCATCAAACCATCATTTATGTTTGAGGGAGGTAGCTCGTCACCTTAACGGGCCTCACGAATCAATTCCCAACATTTTACACCATCAATTGGTCATGAGACGCTTGGCTGCTCGATTCGTTCCAAGATAGTTGAATTTCTTTCAAAAAATTCATCAGAAGAAGGTGGTTGAGGACATGCTTGAGCAAGTGAGTTCGGACCCAACGTTTATCTAGCGCTACATAACGGATGCTGAGACATGGGTATATGAGTTTGACATGCAAACTAGTCAAATGGCGCTATCCACATGAGTCGAAATGCAAAAAACCAAATCATCGTTTTCTTTCATTATCATGGTGTTGTGCACTCGGAATTCATTCCAAATGTTTTTACGGTAAATAAAGAATAGGTACTATTCTCATGGATCTTTCACCGTGATTACGCACCGTCTCACAAGGCTCATATTGTGAACACTGTTTCGACCAAAAACTCGACAAATATCATCGAGCAGCCACCGTATTCACCGGATTTAGCCCCCTGTGACTTTTTTCTTTTCCCAAAACATAAATTGCCACTCCGCGGACGCCGCTTTAGGTCGATAGAGGCCATTAAGGAGAATCCGCTGAAGGAGTTGAAGAATATTTCATCAAACGCGTTTAAAATGTCCTTTGATAACTGGACTAATCGTTGGCATGTGTGTATGCCTTTGAATGGAGCCTATTTTGAAGGGGACATTATAAATATTGATGATTAAACAATTACCTTGCGTTTTATTGAAGAATTCCAGGTACTTTTTTGACATAATGTACGTCCTCAACTAAACTAGTGCAAAAAAAATTAAAAACACCACTCGTGAAGGAATTCAAATAAAGCCAGCTTTTGCTATAGTTTTACATACTAAACATGCATATGCATAAGCGGATACATACATGCATAAGTTTATCTAAGCACTGTTGTGAGTAATAACTATTTTTAGACATAAAATATTTAATTCTTCATTACTCTATCAAGGATTTATTTTGTGTGGGTATACGAGTACTTACATACGTACATACGGATGAATGAATTATAATAAAACATTTTATTGATTTTAATCAACAACTCCTTTAACAATACTTCGTAGATAAATGTTTATTTTAATTTTAGAATTATTCAAAAAGCATTAACTAGATTGTATACCAAAAACTATTTGATTTTCAATAATTTATGGATGAATTAGCCAGAGAACTGCCCGAAGCAAATAGTGTAAGTAAATGTGACTTTGAAAGTAACGGGTGTATTTTACGGAACTGTGGGACTCTTTTCAAATGTAAAGAAAGAAAGTAATGGATGTCACTTTTAATTGAACTGCATCCTTCAAGCTAATTGAAATTGCAAAAAAGTTGAACCCTTCAATGGAGTTCTCACTGTTCCTTGAGTGTATCGAGAAACTGAATCTGTGAAGTGCAATCAAAAGAGGTTACAAAAACTCATAACCCTCCCCAAGAATAAACTGAGAATGCACACGGGCATTTTTATCATTCTTGTCGTTTGTGTGACCAACCCCAGGAGACTTCAATGCAGTGCTATAGCGCGGAGAAGTTTCACCCAGCTCTATCTTAAGTTTAAAAAGGAAACTAGGCCTGGATGAGCTACTGAAATTAGTAGAGAGCACATAAGACCATGATTCCGAAGCGCAAACCTCCAATAAATCTAATCTAATCCAGTGAGCTCTTCCATTATTGTGATAATAGTGAACGGTAATGAGTTCTTTTAGAATGAAAAAAAGTAGAATGTTGCCACTGTTGTTATTATTTTATATTATACGGCTTTCTAATAGCAGGACAGATTCTCTCTTATTTCGTCACTAATGCAAATCTCCTTGGCAAGTTCCGCTATTGAACAGCACTTTGTAGAATAAATTATTGTTGAGTGGCGATATTCCGATAACTACTTTAGTAAGGTTCCTAAGTTTTTGGAATTCAGGAATTCCCAGAAATAAGTACCCAGTTTATTTAGGTGATAATTCAGCCATTTATATATAATACCTGTTATAGTTCTTAATTTGTTCTTAACTAAGCTCATGCAATCCTTATAGCCTTTTTCGATTATAAGATCAGAGAATGCTTTGGAGTGCTTCAAATCAGGGAAATTTACCCAGTATGCCTAATTGCCTATGCGTTTCTTCCTTTTCTATTGCTATAAGGGAAGAGTTGCTGCCCCCTTTATTATAAAGGATTTGAGGGTATGGTTATCTCCTACGGAGGTGACTTGTATTGATCACTAACTCCCATCCGCTATCTACCAATGAACTCTAAATCAACTTAACCCAAACTAATATGCAATTTAAGTTGGATCTATGTGGCAGAGTACGTGAAAATAGAACCTATCGGATCCGTGCCACCGGTCAGTTGAACAATGTCCAATTGCATAAATAGTGACTAATACGAGCTTTGCAAATCAAAAAAAATATTGTACATTAATACTTCACACAAAATTTATTTAAGACCATTTCGACTCATCCTTATTGAAAACCCCTATATGTAATACAGTTGTTAACATTTTCATATTTCCCTCGAAATGTATAAAAGCTATTAAAAATTTGATAAATTTTATTTATCTGACTAGAGTTTAACTACCAATGGAAGTATAATAAAATTTTTGCGAACTCGTAGAGTTCAACGTTCAATGAGAAAAACAAATAAATTTTTACGACAATTTCAAACTCAAAATACTTCAACTAAGAAGCCGGGCTTAGGTATTTATACACACCTTTGACTCTTTCGAATACGCTCTATTTAGTCGATCTTATTTTGTACCACTTTGTACCGCATAACCGACCTTACATATCTCACTAACAACGAGCCGCACATTGGTCTCGAAGTCATCAATTGTACCTGGTTTAAGAGAATAGGCCGGTTCAAAGCTATATTTTGCATAAAATTTAGTCCAAAAGAATAAAATCACATTGCCCAGACGGTACATTCCTTTAGATGACTCGGTCACGAAAACTTTGTTCCATGCTAGAACCATTGAGCACTTAGACGATTGGTGTTGACTTAGGGACAGAAACTCTTCAATCAGTTGCCTATAATGCTCGTTATTGACCATGATAATGTTGGACCAATGATGTCTACACGTGCAAACCATACAAACCTTGAACATTTTTTGGTTTACAATGAAGTTCAAAGTGTCTTCTCTCTCTTCTTAGTTATTTACTCGAACTTAACTTCCAAATTGTGGAGTTTTTATTGATGTTGCTCTATGCATGGAAAAAGCGGAAGTTTTATGTCACCTCCAAACGCCTGATAGTTTTTTATTAGGAACTGTTTTCATGGCAGAAATACACTCGGAGGCTATAGATCTTGTCTATGGCAATTTAATATACATACTCAACAAAAATATCAAAAAAGTTCTGAAATATGACACTTGCATATCGAATTTGGCAAATGGACCTCTCGAAAGTTGCATTCTAACACAAAGACACCCCTTACATGCATGTGCACATATAAAGTGTATTACAATTATTCTGTTGAAATTAACTTGAAAACATTTGGTATGTACCTATATAAATATTGATAAATCATTTAAGTATGATTTAGGCTATTTGTTTCAGCATTAGACAATAGTAGCCATTGTATTTGACAGTTTTTGGTTCGGGGCAATGGTGTTTGTATAGCACATACATATGTATGTTGATATGTGGTTCTCAAATTATGTTCAGCGATTGTGAATATGAATTCATAAAATATGAATGATAAATAATGAGAAACTCGAAACGATTTAAAATTAAAAATACAATAATTTCGCTGAAATAAAGCATTTATAGTATTCTGCTGAATCTTCCCCTTGTGCAATGGTTTTTGCGCATATTTTTGAGCGTTTATTTTAAATGTGTTTTTTTTTGTGCGATGTTTCTTCTTTTACTTGCTGACAATTGCGTTGCTGCAAAGTTACTCCTCGAGCTTAAACATTTTTTTTATCCTAATTTAGAACGTTGTCATAATCATCAAAAGTTATAAAAAGTTCAAGTCATATTTATGAATATTGAAAAGGAAACCATCTCAAGGTTTAACGACGGGTTACATATTTAAGAATTAAATTATACATTTTGTACTGTATGACTTAAACAACAAATGATAGAAAAAAAATAGGCAATGGCAAACCTCCGAGTGTATTTCTGTCATGAAAAGCTCCTCATAAAAAACCATTCACTATTCCATTCTTCAACCAAATGCCCAAAAGGGTTGGAAGCGCCTATTATATACTCGTATATAATATAAAGGGTGATTTTTTAAGAGCTATAGGAAAGTTTTTCAAAAAAACACACGTAAAATTCAGAAAACTGCATGTAATTTTTATTTAAATCGATAGTACAGCTCATATAATTTAATGTTTGAAGATTATTTCATGCAAATGTTGACCGCGACTGCGCTTCAAATGCTCCATCCGGTTAGTCCAATTTTGGCATACTCTTTCCAATGTTTCGGCCGGTATCTCACATATTAATGCTTTAATGTTGTCTTCCAATGCGTTAATTGAAGCAGGCTTGTCTGAATTGACATGAGCTTTAACATAGTCCCACAAAAAATAATCTAAAGGCGTTATATCGCACGATCTGGGTGGCCAATTGACAGGTCCCGAACGTGAAATAAAATGGCGAGTTCGCTCTCAACAAGTTTATTGTTACGCGTGCTATGTGGCATGTGGCACCGTCTTGCTGAAACCACATGCCATGCAAGTCAAGCTCTTGCATTTTGGGCAAAAAAAAATTGGATATCATTTCATGGTAGCGCTCACCATTCACAGTTACGTTACGATTCGCAGCATCTTTGGAGAAGTACGGTCCAATGATACCTCCAGCCCATAAACCGCACCAAACTGTGACCTTTTATGGATCCATTGGTAGCTCTTGCAATTCTTCTGGCTGATCTTCACTCCAAAATTGACAATTCTGCTTATTTACGTATCCATTGATCCAAAAATGAGCTTCGTCGCTGAACACAAGTTTTCGATAAAAAAGTGGATCTTTGGTCAACTTTCCAAGAGCCCATTCACCAAAAATTCTGCATTGCGGTAGGTCGTTCGGCTTCAATTCTTGCACCAGCTGTATTTTGAAAGGCTTCACACCTAAATCCTTTCGCAAAATTTTCCACGTTGTTGAGTAACAGAGGCCCAATTGCTGCTCATTAACACTGGCCGATACAGCTGCGATATTTTCTTCAGTTCGCACTCTACGTAAGCGTGTTGGTGGTTTGATGTCCATTAATGTAAATTTGGTTCTACATTTAGTCACAATATCTCGAATAGCCGCTTCAGTGGGTCGATTAAACTGACCATAAAATGGTAGAAGCGCGCGATAAACTTTCTTAACAAAATACGCATTTTTATAACAAAATTCAATGATTTGCAAGCGTTGTTCGTTTGTAAGGCGATTCATGGTTAAATTATAGACCAAACTGAAGATGTTTGACAGTGAAACAAAACACGAAACGTGCGTCAGCTGTTTAAACCAACTATTTAAAAAGATAATAGCTAAAAAATCACCCGTTATATAGTATACTAGTTTGGGGAAAAATTAGTCCAATATTTTTGCGTTTTTGCATTTTCGCTTTTATCAAACAAAAAATGTAAAATGTACCGAATTTTCTCTTTGCTGACTTCCATTGTTAACACCAACAGCGAAAGAATTCTTTATTGTGAAATGTCACCTTGACTAAACTTTAAATTGTTTGATCGATACTCGATCTTGTAAAGTATCGATCACTACAGCCGAGAAAATAATGGATTTCTTTTTCCCAAATTAATATACATAACAGGTGAGAATAAGAAGTTGTCACACATTTTAAGGGGTTTGGGGTAGTCAGAGGTAGTTAACTGATAATGCAAGATCGTGTGGCATATCGCGAAATAGAGGGCTCCGTGGGTTTTAGTGGGGACCAGTATTGCATAAACATTTGGCCGTCAAGAAGATTTTTTTCTCCTTGGATACCGCATGTTTTAATAATTGTCCAAAAAACTCGTGTCGATTAGTGTAAAGAATTGTTAAAGAAATTCAGCTGCGGAAGTTCAAAGTACGTCTATGATACCATAACAGGAGTCGAATCTTGTGGATCTATGCATATAAGCAATCACAGTATGGGTGTTCCAAGACGAGCTTAATTCCACAAAAGTTGTTCGCGAAAGAAGCACCGCAAAACAAATGGTCGCCTGTTTCAGTAGTGTTCGGAAAATCTGGTCATGTTGCAACTGTACCACTAGAAAAACTTAAAACAGTTAATTCTAAGCGTGGTACGCAGAAGTGTATTGACTTCCAAGGAGAATATGTTGAAAAACAATGTTCTGGGTGCAAAATAAAAAAGCAACCCTCGTATGAGTTTTAATCAAAAAGGAATAGCATTCAACTTTGGGCGGACTCGAAATTGACTTTAAATCTATGTGATAGGCTTTATTTCTTAGAGTTTTATTTACATAGGATCCGAATCTACTGTGAATGTTGTTGGAAATAATGCACTAATGCGCACTGATAAAATGGCAGTGTTGAAAAAATTCAAAAAAGTGCAATGAATTTTGTATGGGAAATGTTCAAGAGGCACCACAAAGTGTTGTCTCGACACTTGCACAGAAAGTACCTCTTAGACGAAGTAAAAAATTCTTAATGCCTTTCAATGAAATTTTGAACATATTAACCTAATTACATATTCTTCTACCAAAGGTTCTACACCGTTTTGACGAATTTTCAATTCCTGTGCATTAGATTAAGCCAGTAAGATTATACGTAATACAGCAAATTAACAATCAAAACTGATTAAATTCGACTGCAACTGTAAAATTTATAGTCAGCTGGCTTTTGTTTTTTCAATAGAGCACCGTTATGTTTTTTCAATAGATATTTAAACTTGTGATTTGGAATATTTAGATAGCCAGTCACATTGAAAATAAACAAAATGCCAAAATGAGTTTGAAATCTCTTGGGATTAAGTTAAAACGAATGTTGCGCATACGCACTGGCGTCTAAAACTCTTGGACAATTAAATAGATGTGCGTTATTTAGACCAGTTTTGGCTATTTTAAATATATATATTTGGTGCGTACACCCCTTTTGGGAGTTTTTCCGAGCTTCTCTTCCTAATTGTGGTGTCCGTCTTGATATTTTTCGAACGGCAGAGATTTTGATTTTTGACAATTTTCTTCCGTATAAGAAAATTCTTCAACGTATTTTGCAGAATTTTCATAATTTTTCCATACAATTAAAAAAAACTATTTATATAAGTTTTTTTGTATAATAAAGTAAACTTTTATAAAAAATTAAGAGATACTAAATAGCCAAAGTAAATGGACAGAACTGATCAAAATTTCGCTCTTCTATTTGTTATCTATGAGTGTGCCCATGTGCATACATACTCGTATATTCAACACATTGAAAAAGAATAAAATGCAGAGTATTTTATAAATTTATTCCTTTCCTCTATAGTGTAGCATGGGTCACAGAATTTTTTGATAGCCATTGCGTTAAAAATGCAAACCTAAAGTGAGAAATACTGAGAAAACTGAGAACTGAAAATCTCTCATTTAACAAAATAGAAAGCTGTTTAGGCTGATTACGCAAAAAAATATCTCATAAAGAAAATGAACTGCACAAAAGTCCATGTACTAATTACTTCTTTATTTTCAAATGTAAGGTAGCATCAATTCTATTCACTTGATAAATTACCTACAAAGCAGCTCCAAAATCTGTTGGTTATACAAATATTTATCATTTTCACTTATTTGATTTCGTTAGTGAGCAACAAATGCAATTCACTTTCCAGGACGTTCTTTTGCACAAAATGTCCTTTATGTGACGGTAGCCAATACAAGTTAAAAATTGCTTTGGTTTCCGTAGAGCTGTTTGGTAGTTTATACGTAGTTTTTCCTGTATGCACAAATATTTGGGCATGAAGGCATAAGCGAGTCTTTTGGACGTAGAAATTTGCTTACATACATACTATGTACACAAACAGTAGTCTATTAGTGTCAACTTGTTTATTGGTTATACCATTTAAAATGTACACCCACACATTTATACGCCACACGTAGATACGTATATAGTACATACTAGGGCGCCTTAGCATTTACACAAAAAATGGTATTTGTTTTTTTTTACGTCAATTTGTTTTTGCTTGATTTTCATACACGAGCACACTAGTGCAGAAGAGTATTATAGCTTTATTTATAAAACGGTTGTTTGTTACGGCCCAACAGAATTGAACAAGGCCGTAGGTAAAATTTTCCTGAGTATTTAAATTTTTTACAGCGTCACAAACATATAAGAAAACTATATTACAAGTTTTTACAACTTCATCTGAAATATGATTTGATCTGTTCTTTCCAGGGGTCAAAAAATCGATTATTTTCGTTTCAATATATATCTACATAATACTAGTATGCTCAATAAGTTTTGTGGTTCCATAAGAAAGGGCTTTGCTACTAGCCTCATTTTTTTTTTTTTTTGTTTTTGTTATGTTGGTACACTCTTTATATGAATTCAATTTCAAAGTCAATTCATTCTTTGTTTACAAGTCATTTAGTATCGACGTGTCACAGTATTTTCTGCAAAGAAAAAAATCAAGCATAGTGCAATGATTGAATTTTTATCTTTAAAACACCTAAAAGCAAAGGAAAGGAACGAATGTTGAAAATGTATAAGGCCTTTTCGCCATCAATTAGTACAGTAGAAAGATGAGCTGCTGAATTTGAATGTGTCGTACATGCCTTGAAATACAACCAAACCAAACTGAACGAGATACAAAGAACAGCGTGTATCTTAACTACAGGAACGCTTAGTACCAGTCCTACTGAAGCGCTCAATTTACTAATTCATCTAATACCATTAGACTTACATATAAAAACAATCGCTACTTGCAGCGCGGTGAGACTCAGAGACATAGGAAGCTGGACAACAAGATCGTACGGTCACAGCAAGATCCTCCTACAGGGACCCTCGCTGCTCAAAAACAGATCAGACTACACAATCTCCGACTTTACGGTACATTTTCCACCGAGAGCCGAATGTGGCAAAGGGAACGTAATTGGAAATTACGATATGGAAATCTACACTGACGATTCTGAGATGAACTGTGGTGTGGGAGCTGGCTTCCATTCGGAATCGCTCAACCTATCTCAGTCAATTCGACTTCCTCACTATGCCAGCGTGTTCCAGGCAGAACTTTTAGCGATCAGAGAAGCATGCAAATCACTAAATCTCTTCAAGGAAGTAGGTGCAAGAGTAGCTATATTTTCAGACAGTCAAGTAGCTATCAAGGCCTCAGACTCAACTCCATTTCATTCTACTATTCTTACAGTGTAGAGAGGAACTAGAATTGCTTAGTCACTGGCTTGAAATTACTCTGATATGGGTTCCCGGTCATAGAAACATATGGGGTAATGAGATAGGAGATGAGCTAGCAAGAAAAGGTTCGACACTAGACATAGCAGAGGCGGTGGCAGTCGCCACCCCACTCAACACAAAAGCATACATTGCTTCACACTGTCATGCTTTAGCCGAAAGAAGGTGAAAGCAATTAACTATAGGGTTTTTCAGTAAGAGCGCTTCAACTTTTGAACTTTTTTGAATAAAACACAAACGGTTTGACTTTTTAACTAATTTTTTTTTTACTATCGAGTTTGAACATATACATTTAAGTATGAAATTCGATTTCTTTTGCATGACCACCGCGTGCACGTTTTACGAAGTCCAATCGTTGAACCCAATTTTCGACCACTCTTTTGCATAAATCGGCCGAAATTCCAGCAATTTCGCGTTCAATATTGGCTCTGAGCTCACAAATCGTCGCCGGCTTGTTACTGTAGACCAATGACTTCACATAACCCCAAAACGGGACGGCTTGTTAAATGGACCGTAAAATGGCCGTAATTCTCTTAAAGTAGCAGCAACAGAACGATTATTTTCATAAAAAATTTGCACGATTTGCAATCGTTGCTCAAGTGTGTAGCGTTCCATGATGAAATGTATACTAATGAAGTTCACAAATGACAAGCGAAAAATAAAAAATATTGCGTCGTTCGCCCTCCCTATCGGAAAAAAGTTGAAGCGCACCTATTAAAAACCCCTATACATGTATTACAACAAGAAACACATGGCCGTCGTACAAAATCCAAAGGTCGAATTACCTGTTAGGATGCTCTCGACCAAACATTTCACGCATCACTGCAACCTCCCCTTCAATCCTATCTGCAGGAGCTGTTAAGCGGAAGGGGTGAAGAAAAGTATTTTCCACTACTTATGTATGTCCAAGGCTAACTAGGGCACGACTTCGCTCTTTTGGTAAGCCTTTCTTGTGGCAAATTAATGAGATCTCAAACATCGAGGTAAAGAATTTGCTGGTATACTTGGATCTCACAAAATGGATCTGACCTAGAAGCAAAAAACAAAAAAAAAAGCAGCCGTCATCACACGAGAACAGTGGTAGTAAAACGGTGCTGGTCGCTAATTAGAATTATTTCAGTAGAAATACTCAACCACTTCAACAACAATATGCCTTGAAAACGATCCACGTCAAGGCAGTCCAAAAACAGCCAGAACACCAGAAATCGTAAAAATACAAGATATCGTATTGGAAAACCGTCGAGTGACTGAAAGGAATTTAGTAGAAGCCCTAGGCATCTCATTGGGCAGTGGAAGTAATATTTTGACTGAAGTATTGGGTTTCAGAAAACTGTGTGCACAATGGGTGCAAGGGCACAAAAACACATTCGAATGTGACTTTCTCAACAACATTTAGAGCGTTTTCGAAAGGATAAAGTGGATTTTGTGCGTCAATTCATCACTATGGATGAGACTTGGGTCTATCACCATAATCCTAAATTAAAACGAAAGGGACTAAAGATTCGTACAAACTTGGTTCTTTGGCTCCCAATGTTTCAGTGGATAGAAAGCCAAAAGCAAATGAGCTTCAGGTAGTTACAGTGCAACCGAACGGCTAATTTACAACTTTGATACTCATTTTCTTAACTTTTTTATTTTTATGACTTCTTTAAATTGGCAGACGTAATTGAAAATAAAGAACTAATGAACCATTTGAAATAAACAATAGCTTGTTCATTTCAGTACTAAATTCTGTTCTATTTGAATTAAAAAATCTATTGAAATACTTTGCATACCATATCAAAGTACATTTTTTTCTGAAAAATCAATTTCTTTTTGCCTCTAAAAAGTTCAAATTTTTTATTTCTTTCTTTTTTTAGTGCAGCAGCAGGCAGCGGAAAATCTTTCATGCTATTGGAAAACTCGAGCATTTTACAAATGTCCATTCTAACAAAATGTTATGATATATTTTACCAAAAAAACTCTTTTTTGTACCTTTCAAACATATTTTAAACTTAAAAAAAAATTTTCCAGACCTCAACTAATTTTTTGCTCTCCAAAAAACCAGCTTAGAGGTAAAACCGTTTTGAGATTTCCTTAAGTAGGCTCCCCTCTTATTTTCGCCACATTTTCAGCAACCTACTTTCTGTGGTCACTCAGCATACACAAACTTTTAAAGAAAAAAAATTTATAGTATAGATAATTTTTATATATGATTTTACTTACCATTTGGACAAGATTTCGTTCCATTGTTTCGGAACCAAGTATTTTATTTACTTTTCTTTCAGTGATGAAAGAACGTTCCACTGTAGCAGGCCAGTGCGCAGACCCTCAGATTTAGGGGGGTTCCAACTTTTGTTGCAGTATGATATAACTTTGCTTATATTTATAAATTTATGACACAGTACAGGCTTAAGTCACAGTTTTGGATATGATGAATCATTGATTGGTGATAAGGATAAATAATAATCAAAAAAAGATTGAAATTAATTTATTATAATCTGCTTTATAATAACTCATCAATGTTCTCATGCTTTATTCGTATATAATTTGTTTTCTCTGTATCTATTATCAGATTTTATAAAAGTAATTGAACATATACTAAACATTTCTTACTATTTGAGTAAAGACAAATGCAACGATATTCTGACGCAAACAAACATACGAGTACTTTAAAACTTAAGGATAATGGATAACAGAAACAGGATCTTAACAAGGCAGAGTAGTTGATAGATGAAACAAGCTCTGGCATCTTCTTCAGCTGCCTCTTCTAGAGAAAAGATTGAAGGGTGATTTTTAAAGCACTTTAGTTTTTCCCGACTAAAATCTTTGCTATGCACAATGCAATAAAGCTAATGAGAAAGTTCGACCATTATCTTTCAAAATTCTGTTTCTTCGCCGATAGTCAAGCGACAGATAGTCGATAAACCGGTTACGACCAATTCGAAGTATTTAAAAAACAGTTATCTTTATTAATGACTTCTCTCAATAATTTAAATTAGCTAAATGCCTAATGTTTGCAGATGATGTGAAACTATTTTTACAATGCGACTTTTATCCTATGTGGAATGACGCATTTAGAATAACTTACACATATTTGAGTGTGAATAAATGTTGAGTCGTTACATATTCAAAAACAATTATCAATATATATGTATATATATATATAATTGGCGCGTACACTTCTGTTAGGTGTTTGGCCGAGCTCCTCCTCCTATTTGTGGTGTGTGTCTTGATGTTGTTCCACAAATGGAGGGACCTACAGTTTCAAGCCGACTCCGAACGGCAGATATTTTTATGAGGAGCTTTTTCATGGCAGAAATACACTCGGAGGTTTGCCATTGCCTGCCGAGGGGCGACCGCTATTAGAAAAATGTTTTTATTAATTTTGCTTTCACCGAGATTCGAACCAACGACGTCTCTGTGAATTCCGAATGGTAATCACGCACCAACCCATTCGGCTACGGCGGCCGCCGTTATTATCAATACTCTCTTCTATTATCAGTTAAATATCATACTTGTTCTTTAAAACGTTCTCACGAGATTAAAAAGTTGGGTGTCAGCTCTAACTCCAAACCTCACCGAATATATTGACGTTATTTCTTCAAGATCTTTTGCAATGATCGTCATTATTAGACATAACTGCGGCAACTTCAGAGACCCTATGACATTTAAATCGCTCTATATTTCTTTAGTAAGAATCTGTTTCGAATACTAAGCATTAATATGGAATTCATGACATGAGGTGCACTCACACAAAATTGACAGGGTTCAAAAAATATGTCCATCGCGTTGCGTTTATTTCATTCCCGACGGTCTATTAGCATTTATTAAGAGACGTAAATTACTTTATGTCCAGGCTTTATATGGTAGAATAACTCGTTCTTATCTCTCTCTCTCTCAAAATGCAAGTTTAACGAAACATTTCTGGAACTCTATTTTCGGTATAGCCATCAGAGCCGTCCTCGATTTTTCCATTACTTTCTTTCGGATATTAAAACGCATTCCCCGTAGTGTTTTTTGACTCAACCAAAAAAAAAATAATAATAGTGAACCATATCAGAATCCGACTTTCAGTAAAGCCTCATAGTCTTGAGAGAAATTTCAAGGGAGACTGGAAACTAGGCCCTTGCAGATCCCTCCATTCAACTCCAACACATCCAAAGTGATTTAAGTTTTTGTACTATATCGTCGTAGCTTTGCACAAGGATGCAAATGTCGTTAATTGAGATTCGAAATAAGTATTATTGAGATCGGCGACTTTTTATTTGTTAAGATTAATTTTCAGTCCATTTTCTACTGGAATGTCTGGATGAATAAATAAATAATAATTCTAATAACCTGTATATGTAGCAAAGCTGGCTTAACTTAAAAATATCTATCCATGAGAGGGGCCCACTTGAATAAAGAATCACAATTCGTCCATTGTGATACCATACAAAGGAAAAACAGAGGGAAATTAGCCAAACAGGGGAAAAATGAAAGAAGGGGATTTAGATTGGAGGATGACGACCAATAGTGGCTAATTACATGTGTACTAACCCTTTAAAGCTAGTGATGAAATTCACCAGGTGTGTGATATTTAAACCTGCTATATCAGCTGAATGTTAGCTCGACAAGAGCAGTACAACTGAAAGAAAGGTGCTGAGATAATTCCACCTCATCCTCCATACAGTTTCTGCAGAAAAGACTTGAAGCAATCCGAAGTCTCACCGCATGGATTCCCCGGTAAGGATACCCACCAAATTCGAGAGCTACGGCTTTGTTAGCCTTAGAAGATTCCTCGAGCGCTTCCGATCTACTCGTGGCCAGAAGGATCTCGCGGTTTGTGGATCTGGAATTTGCTACCATGGTCCGGATGCCTAATTTTAAGCTTGATGAGGAGCTCCTCGCAGAATACTACAAGCGTCGCACTGACTCCAATGAGATCAGACCTTTGGACCCTCTCCAATTTCGTTTGTTTAGTGATGGCTTATAAGCGATCATATACCCTATGATCAAAAAGTACCGGTAATGTTTAATTGGCCATTTTCTTCGATTGCCAAGGTGTAGTGCACCACGAGCACCTTCCATCGGGCCAGACAGTCACTAAAGAATATTATTTATCCGTTTTGAAGCGTTTAAGAGATGCTGTACGTCGCAAACGGCCGGAAATGTGGGCAAACACCGAGTAAATACCATCGTGCAAGCACCGTATTCACCTGATATGTTTCCGTTAGACTTCTTTTTGTTTCCCAAGTTGAAGTTACCACTTCCTGGAAGGACATTTCAGTCGATAAAGGAGATCAAACAGAATGCGACGAAGGAGCTGAAAGCCATCCCTTCGTCGGCCTACCAGGTTTGCATGGAGGACTGGGTTAAACGTTGGCACATGTGTGTTGCTTCAGACGGGTCATAATTTGAAGGAGATAAAATAAATTTGCCTGAAATTTAACACTGTTTTGTTTTATTTCAACATTCCCGGTACTTTCATGGGGTAAGTTCGTTTTCGCATCCCAAAAATTAATTCAACCAGGTTTTTTATTCCGCATCAAATTCGAATTCTTTCGACATTTTTATTTTTTTTTATTTCGTGACTTAGGTAGGACAACAATTTATGGCGCACCCCAATGTACACATGCAACTACATACAGACCTAGCCACAAGCCAGATGTAATGATTTGATACCTAAAAACCGTTGACCTCAATCTGCACAATGAATGACTCAATTCTGTATATTTGTGTTTAAAATTTAAAATTGTTTGAGAATGTTTTGTCTTTACATTTTATCGTCCCCTTTGCAGACAAAAGGATTGAGTTAAGACCATTTATTAAATTTCGGCCATTTACTCACTCCATGAGATTTTGCTTATTTTTTATTTGGGTAAACCTAAAATATGCTAAAAAGTAGCACACAAACTACACACTTATATATGTACAACTACATACATACATATGTATGCACGCATACACACTATCCTTTGTGCAACTTTCGAGTTCCATTTATTTATCGAGGAAATTTTCTCTTAAAAGTCTCATACCTAGTCTTATATGATACTTAGGTATGCAGAAAGTCAGATAAATGTGTCGTTTTTTCCTTATAGAGTCTTCACATACGAGTACATACTCGTACTATATGTCGATAACATTCAAGCGTGTTAGCTATGATTAGTTAAGTGGCAGTAATGCTACAACCTTTTGTCGTTCCATCTTATCAATAAAAACTACGATCTGAGTTGTAGAGCACAAGGCAATTTACTTATTTACAGTACATATAGTACATATCTTCTTCTTCTTAATTGGCGCTATTACCGCTTACGCGATTTTTGCCGAGTTTAACAAGGCGTGCCAGTCGTTTCTTTCTCGTGCTAACCGGCGCCAGTTGAACACACCAAGTGAAGCCAAGTCCTTCTCCACTTGATCTTTCCAACGCAGAGGAGGCCGTCCTCTTCCTCTGCTACCATCAGCTGGTACCGCATCGAATACTTTCAGAGCCGGAGCGTTTGTATCCATTCGGACAACATGACCCAGCCAGCGTAGCCGCTGGATCTTTATTCGCTGCGCTATGTCTATGTCGTCGTAAAGCTCATACAGCTCATCGTTCCATCGCCTCCAATATTCGCCGCTGCCAACGTGCAAAGGTCCAAAAATTCTGCGCAGAATCTTTCTCTCAAACACTCCAAGCGTCGCTTCATCGTATGTTGCCATCGTCCAAGCTATATACATATATAGTACATATAGTTAAGTAAAATCATGCTCAAACTAAAGTAATCCTCCTCCTCCTAAAGGGTATCTTACGGCGTGTGACAATAAGTTCAGGGGCTTTGCCATTAAAATACAAACATCAAAGTTAAGAGTAAACATTTTTTATCGACCATAACGATATTCTTCCATAAAATCTAGGCAGCAACTCTAGTGTTGCTTCCATTATTGGAAACATCCTTAGTAATCCCAATAGTTGACCCATTGAGCTCCTGAACGTCGTCACGACAGATTTCCCTTGGTGGCAGGGCGCGATATCGTTTTTATAGGATGTGTGCAGAATATTGGAATGCCTTTCTTCGCCAAAAGCTCTTACCTTCTGATCGAGAAATATGTCGGCGTATTGTCATGCTGAAAAATCCTGTAGTTTTCGGTAGATTCGTGTCGTACACGGAAAATGTGCGCCGTCAGCAGCTCTAGGAAACCAACAGAGAAATCTCCAGATACTGTGCAGATGGCACGGGTATCGAAAAAACGATCAGCCATCAGTCGCGACTTGGGTATTCTCACTTTCGTTGCCTGCACCCACCATTTCCGCACACTAGTATTTTATTTTCGAATTTCGCGGTCATACTCAAATATCCAAGTCCCCTCCCCGACTCAATTTCTATCGTCGCTCCACAAGAAAAGTTACTTTTGAAAAAATGCGCATAAATCAAAACTACTATCCTAGGAGTGTACAACTAGATGCAGGAACATCTCTTTGCCAATGACCTTAACAACTGAATATTGTACTCATCACCTTAATAGGAATTTGCACAGAGGACTCAGATTATCAATTACAATATCTAATTGACTCAGCATCCGCTTCCTTGTCGTTTCTAATCTTCTATTTCCTGACGAGGTGAATTTTTACCATGTTTTCCGATAAGTCAATGCATCTGTAAAGAGTAACACTTTGGTGCGGATTTTCAAATATGTACTGCCAATAATAACCCTTAAAAGCCGTAATTGCCAATTTTTGTAGTCTTAATTGGATGATTTGAACTTGGACGATTTTTCGTCTTAGCGGGATGACGCACTATGCCACATAACCCATCACACAATCGATCTTTTAGGGGTGATAAACTGTTCACTAGACAGGGCTAGTTTACTGGGGCGGCAGCCCTTGGTCGGAAAAAACCCGGGTCATTCGGGTAACGTAGAACCGGCTGCCATGAGATTGCGCTCTTTTTGGCGCTAAGTTCGGTAATTTGCCACCACAGAACTTCGAATTGACTCCATCACACTTTTTTTGTGAGTGTCTTTAAAAATCGATGACTTTAAACGATATTCATCGAGAGTCAGTAACCTCGTACATGTGCTCTCGTCCCTTAAATGCTATTATCGGAAACCAATAACCACACATAACAGACGAAAAGCTTCAGCTACCTCGCGAAATCCGCGTTACGCTGGCATTATTACGTCCTGCTTAAACTCTTTCTTATCCCTTCAAAATTATTATACATTCAACACTCATAACAAACAACTTACAATAAATGATGAAAGCAACACCAAGTTCACTTGACCACGTGTATCACCATAGTAAAACTGTTTTTCATCCTGCGTCCAATGTATGCATGTCACTTGCAACAACTGGTCACTGCTTAGGTTCGTATAGATGACTTGAGGAGATGTGTGTGCAGAAAAATTTACTGCATACACACATATCATTGATCGTATCGTAGAAAATGCCAGAATTAACCCCGACTTACTCAACATATGTCCGGCATGCGAAGGAGTTCGCATAGCACCAACCACCTCTTCACATGCCCGTTTAATGCTTATCATCTATGGTGGGCCTACCGTTAAGATGAGATTGACGACGATGACGATTGATGGTTTCACCGCTCTAAGTAAGGATATGTAAGCTGCTACAGCAACAATAATTATACTATAAAAACAGCGAATCTTGGATACTTAAATGCATAGTTAGATTTATTATTTGAATAAAAATAAATTTTACAAATATTAAATATATATATATATTAATATAGTATATATACACATGTGATCAAAATAATAGGTACACTAGAAACGATATATTTAAAAGTAGTATTTTGTTCAACTTTAACATCTCTGTGAAGTAGTTGTTAGCCATACTTGCGGTGTTATGTCTGGCAACTCTGCTCAGTATAAAAACAAAGCGTCACTTGCCGTAACTGTAAATTTTTATTGACGTTGTTTAATTTGAACGCAATTTCAGTTGATCAAAATAATAGGTACATTCGTCTTGTTGTATAGATTTGTGTTATAAAATTTTGATTTTGATTTTTTTCTGCTTCGAATTGGTAAGGGTATTATGTGTAGAAGCTTACTTGCCAAAAATAAAACAATTTTTTATGCAGCCATGGGTCGCAAAAGTCACTGTACATCTGAGGAGAGACGATTGGTAATGAACCTTAGAAAGGATGGACAATCTTTGCGAGAAATAGCGAAATCATTAAACCGGTCATTGATTTTGGACAGAATGCCTTAAAGTTAAAACCGGCAAAAGAAACCCGTGGAAGACCACGGAAAACAACTGATTGTGATGATCGTCGCATATAGCTATGGCAAAAAAGAATACATTTTGCTCTTCAAAGGTGATTTCTGCAGAAATCGGCAACATTGTAAGTCCTCCGACAGTAAGAAGGCGTTTACAAAAAGCAAATCTTCCCTTATGCGCAAAAAAATTTACAGATGCGTTTACAATTTCCTGAATCGCATTCAAACTGGTCCGGTCCTGAAGGTGAAAAGAAATGGACAAATATTTTATGGAGTGATGAAACTAAGATAAACCTGTTTGGAAACGACTGTCAGAGACAAGTGAGACGTCCCAAAGGCAAAGAATTCCACATCAGGTTTACCAAAAAGACTGTAAAGCATGTAGGTGGGTGCATAATGGTATGGGGCTGCTTTTCATGGTATGGGGTTAGCCCGATTTTCCAGACAACAAACAAAATGACAGCTTTGGAGTACAGGGAAATATTGGAGAGAGTAATGCTTCCATATGCGGAGGAAAACATGCCACTGCGTTGGGTCTTTCAACAAGAAAACGACCCAAAACATACCTCCAAGCTTTTAAAAAAGTTTTTCGAGGATAACAAAGTTCCCCTTCTAACTTTGCTCAGCCAATCCCCGGACTTAAACCCAATTGAAAACTTATGGGGACATCTTAAACAAAAGTTGGGCAAACAAAGTTTTACAAATAAGCAAGATTTGTGGAGTGCAGCCCAAAAATGTTGGTATGAAATCAGTGAAGATACATGTAGATCCCTAATTAGGAGCATGCCAAGAAGGATATCGAAAGTTATATCGCAAAAGGGTGGATATACTGGTTACTAACTTTGTACAAAACAAAAAGTTTTTTTTTATACCATTTCAAAGTTTTTTTAATATAAATGCTGTAATGTACCTATTTTTTTGAGCAGCTTTTTATGGCGGTTTTTGCAATTTTGGTTTTTTTCTTCTTAGCATTGCAGAATTGTGCTAAAAATTTTAAGTTTTTGCTTATGGTAAAGTATGTATAATAAACGAGTATAACCTTTTTTTGTACTGAATTCATTAATAAATAATAACTTTGATTTCTATCAGAACTTCCAACATGTACCTATTATTTTGATCACATGTGTATATGGAAATGTTTAAAATTAAATAAAGCATTTTACTACGCGAAGTTTTCGTGCAAGTTTGCATATGGAGTGTACATATGCGTACATATAATAATAATACAACTTCAAGCGTACACCTTAAATAACACCCCTCGATTAAAAAATTAAAAGAAAGAAGGAGTATAAAAGCGCAATAATTACATACATTTGTAGGAGGTTTATCAAAATATAAACTGCTGCTGTAAATATGTGTACATTTTCGTACATTCATGCTAATTAATATGATGTTATGTTGTAGGTATATAATTAATGCTTATATAAATATTTTTAATTGATCATTGTGGCTGATCATAACATTTATACGAGTACAGTAAATACAATTTGGAATATGCACTTGAACACACAATTTATAGGTTAGATAATTCTATATATACGATTTTAGATTAATATAATACTATGTGTTACTCTACGAGCGAGCTCCAATAATGCTGCGGCATTACATATAGTCGGCAAAAGCCGATAGCCGTTTTTCTTTACTTTCGTTCTAGCGCAAAAACCATATTGAAGTCACATAACACTTAAATTCGTCACACTTTACTCATTCAAACATGTGTATACTCTTACTTGTATATATGTATGTAAATATTTTTCTTCATTTATATAACTGGTTTTATGAGATTCTTTCGTAGTACTTTTTTAAATAGGACATTTCTATAAATGTGCGGCCGCAACAATTCTATGCATATTTTAATTTTAATTAATTGGTATAATCTCAATAGGCCATTTCTGAAAACGAGTTAAGTCATTTACAACGCAGCGCATACTACAAAAATGTCAATCACCTACCAAACTCGCTGCTAATTTTTATACATCCCATATATATGTACATAGTGCGTGGTAGAAAGAACTACGTAATATTTACCAATAATTATTTTAGCTTTTGTATTTCGCAACTTTAGCCTTTCAACATGCAACGCGTGTAAAATTCGCGATCGATAGCATCGTTTGCTATGAAGTTAGACCACTTGAAAATCATTGCGAAAATTTCCTGCGCCTGCATATATTCTAATGCTATACTTAGAAAACAGTTCCAAGTATAGAAAAAATGCTGATTGACATTGTCCACTGTTGTCACACATTCACAATTTACACAACATAAACGCCCCTGTTGCAAGTCCACAAATTGTTCGAAACAACGCGCCCATGCCGCTAAGCTTAGACTCTTACCAATCTCTATTAACAACTCTGGTTGCCGATAGCTTAGGATGATCGGTACGACTTTTTCAACATTATTCTCAGCCATATAAAATTTTGCTAATACATCCAATAATGCTGGCACCTGCATTAAGACATCAAAACATTTAACCTGCTCATTACGCGACCAATAATAACGTAACAACACTGCACCCAATTCGTGAAAGGCACAAGTATTGTCAAATCGCAGTGGGAAGGCACAATTATCACACCGTACAATATCCACTGAGGTGTTGAGTAGAACAAAACCCTCCGCTATAAAGTCACGCGTATAATCATCCATTTCCCAAATAAGCTCTGTGTTCAGGTAATTAAAGTACATCTCGTAGCAGTTTTTGCGTGATTGTTCAACACTGTCACCATGCTCTTGCATTACCTTTTCCAATTTACCTAGCAGATCAATCAGTTCACGTGCCGAGTATTCATCAAATAGTGTACGATAACGTTCTACAAAATTAATATTACTTATCTTTGCACTTTTGCAAATTAAATATAAATTATATATAGTCTTCTCTTCTGCACTTATATGCTGTACGGTAGATTGAGCATTGTGCTTAGCTTCTACGATGTGGGTCTTTTTTGTACGGCATACAATCTCCTCATCCTTCTCATACATCGCTTTAATATCATTAAATGGTATGGAACGTTCATTAGATGGTATAAGTTCTCGTACTAATTTCTTTTGCTCCTCAGCGAATATGTTAAACTTGTATTTAATAATATTTTTACCAAATTTGCCGGTAACAGTTAAGAGCGCATCCTTAAAATGTTTTTCGCTGCCTTTAGTGGATTTGATATTTTCGCAAAAGGCATTTTCCAGAACGTACACCTCTTTGGATGGTTGCGTATGATTATTATTGGGCACAAACTGAAAACCAATGGCGCCAACACTTCCACTGCGCTCTGTTGTACCTGAACTACTGCCCGAGCTGTTGTTGTCACCCACGGCTGAGGAAAGAAATAAGCTTATTACAAAGTTGCTGTATATTTTTGTCACGAGTAGAATATAATTATAATAATTTAATTGCACAAAACTGATATCTTTTCTTATAAGTAGATAGAGAAAATTGTCTGCCTTAACCAAAATATTACAATTGCAGGCTTTTTCAATCAAGCATTTGCTAAATGAAAAATGCACGAATACTAGAAATTAATATCGTTTACCTAAGTTTTTCCCAGAATATTATTTTTGTCTAAACTGTAAAAGTTGTAAGAATGTTACTGTTCTTAATTTAAAGTTTAAATAAGACTTTAATGCAAAAAACATCGTTCAAAATATATGCGGCAAATTGCTCCCCACGCGATCATTCGAATGAGCACGTCTACTCTAGGGATAATATTTATTTGTTCGACTTAGATTGAAAAGTCCACCCATTTTAGAAAACAATTTAATTTTATTTTCTCAACGCAGGTCTGAAAAATACCTTACCGAAACGGCCCGGATTCATATTCGGTCAAGAAATGTCACTACAGTCACATTTCCTATACATTTGAATCGGAAAGCATTCTGGTTTGTATTTCACATTAATCATATATGTATGTATATCATTACAAACACAAACCATACCTTCATTTGTACTTTTTAACTCACCTTCACATTGCATAATAGCATCAAAAATTACTGAGAGATCATTCAACAATTCAAATTCCTGACGTTTAATCAAAAATTTCTTGATTTGATTAAGTATATTCAAGTCATAGTCTTCGCGTGCCTTATCAGCAAAATATTTAACATTTTTGCGCATCAGACACGCACATTCTAACAGCTTTTCCTGCCTCACCAGTGTGCATGCATGTGCCTACAATAACACAAAAATACATATCGTATACCATTGGAAACATATATCTAATATGAATATGGGTTACTTACTTTCAGTGGATTCAATTGCACACTATACAACGAACCAGTTTGAGTAAAGACCACAATTTCCTTTCCAACTACACGACAATCCACTATTCGCTCAAACTGATTGCACCACAAAACGACGGTGGAACTGCGTATATCAAATATATACAAGCCAAACTCGGTAAATGCCAGCAGAAAGTCCTTGTTTAGCATTTGAACTTTAGCGAATTGCAAATTTTGAGGCTGATAATCGAGCATTTCATCATTTTCCTCATATTTAGCAATTGTCTCTTCTTCGACGCCATGAAATTTATGTATTTTTACTGGTGGAATTGCTAGTGCAGTCTTGAATTGATGTGTCTGTAACACTTCGCCTTCGAAGTCGACCTCCCAAATTCGTGAGCCTGGGCGAGCGCAGTAAATGCGCGAAGGCTGGATGGTTTCGTTAGTGGAAATGGCAAAGCAAGCACCAAAAGCTCCATCTCTCGGACGATTGCCAATCTAAGAAAATATTTGTATTAGCTTTTGTTAATGTCTCCTTATAAAAAGCCACATAAAATACCTGTTTGTACTCCTCGTAGTCAGTGTTACACAAAATGCATTTACTGCAGTTGGATACAAGCAAAAGTGACTCAAAGTCATCAATTTGCACAATTGGCGATTCGAGGAACAAAATAGGATGTACACCCATATTAAGTAGGCTTTTCCCCTAATTATGGTATTCGAAAAGTAATACAAAATTATTATACAACCCTCATAACAAACAACTTACAATAAATGATGAAAGCAACACCAAGTTCACTTGACCACGTGTATCACCGTAGTAAAACTGTTTTTCATCCTGCGTCCAATGTATGCATGTCACTTGCAACAACTGGTCACTGCTTAGGTTCGTATAGATGACTTGAGGAGATGTGTGTGCAGAAAGATTTACTGCATACACACATATCATGGATCGTATCGTAGAAAATGCGACATATTTTTCATTTGCGGATATTTCCAAGTGTGTCACCGGCCCATGTTTATTGGGTACAAGATGCAAAAACTTGCCGGAACAACGATTGAAGAGATACAACGAGCCCGAAGAAGCTCCGAAAATTACATAGTTTGTAGAAATATCGAAGCAGGTGTACTAAAATTCATAAGCAAAAGAACCATGTTTGTTTTCTTATGATCAATCTAATTGTCCTCACCTTTATTCGATTGCTGTGCTTAAGCGGTTCATGGAGCGCTTGAGAAAAATCAATAAAGTTGGAAAGACAATATAGCTCCGTCATTTTGTCCTCATACCACAGAAGACTCAAATAGGCAGAGATTTATTAAAAGTAAGTTATTTATACAATTTATGAAATATTTTCTTAATTACAAACACAACATTCACCCACAATTATTATATTCACCTTCACAAGCAGAAGAAAGTGATTACTCCAACAATGAAGAAAGGCGAAAGGTGGCGTGATGATGCCAGCTGACTATAAAACCTATTCAGATTCGGAAAATTAATCTACTCGTTTACAAAATAAGTTCATTAAATGATCTGTCAAGCATGTGTTGGCTAAGAGTGTTTATTTCGTATTGGACGTATATAAATGGTATTATAATTAATAATATGAAAGAGAGGCAAGAAAATTCTGCAACTTTTTTACGAACAGTTTTTCATTGCTGATTTAACTGTGGTGAATCTTTAAACTGAGGACATGACGTCAGTATATAAACAAAACAAACGAATAGAGAAGAAAGAGTAAGCAAAATCACGAAAAAAACTGCATTTGGAAGCTTTATTGTCATTAATTTAAAAGACTGGGAAATTAATTTTTACTATTTCGTTTAGTTTAAAACTCAAAAATTTCACTGAATGACTCAATGATTCATAAACAAGTAAATTTTTTCACGAAGGTTAGCTTTTTTCTATACTGACGTCACTAAAAATAGCCAATTCTGGCAAATCCAGCTAGAATAAGGTGGTGATACGGTTTTTTTTATATTCTACATTGTGAGTAGTTCGAAAAACTAGAAAGTTTAAACTTGAACAAAATAACACTGCGCTTGCATATGTAACAATCTATTTACTTCACTAATTATTCTATAAAGTTGCGCGGTGATCAAAAATTTCGTAATAATCATTTATGGGTTTGTAAACATGGCGTTAACTTTCCTTACTTTTATCGCCAATTTTTTGTTTTGCTTTTATCTTCTTTTCCTTGTATGCATTTTCATTCAATGCTTTGTTACTTAGTTTCCGTGCTTCTTGTGTGCAATTTAGTTTATGCTTGAAAATTTTTGCAATTTTTATACAGCAAACCAATTTCAAGAGGAAAGCACGCTTTGATATCATTAAAACAAGCATTAAGTTCAAATGTTTAACAGCTGCAGTTACATATCTGTAATTCGCCGATCCTTTGGTCACTAGCTACTACTGTACTTTACAAAAACTTAAATTAATCAACAAAGTAAATCTGTTTGGAGACCATGTCCTTCCATTTGAGCACGAAGGAGCGTTTACTGCTGCTGTTAGATGACATCGAGTTGGTGGCAAAGTAAGTTTCTTATATTTTAAAGTTTGGAATTGAGTTTTTAATTTTACTTCATACTACCAGAGAACTTATTGAGAACACCGTCGCCCCTAAACATCAAAAAATTTCTACAGCTGAACATACCGCGCTTGTGGACTTATTAGTGTCCAAAGATGAGGAATTCCGAAAAATGTTGGAGCTAGCCGATGAGCAGGCTAAAATCGAACAAAAAATGGATGAATTACGTGCAAAAGTCGAAGTTCATGTGAGTAGTTTTAGCATAGTCAGCGAACAGGTTGTAATTATAACAATACCCCGCAGGATAGAGAAATACAAAAGCTGCAAAAGTCACTAAAAGAGGCCGAACTTTTACTTTCCACTGCAATTTTTCAAGCACGTCAAAAGTTGTCTAGTATTCATCAGGCAAAAAAGCGTCCTGTATCCTCAGAAGAACTGATTAAATATGCTCATCGCATTAGTGCCGCAAACGCAGTAAGTGCACCACTAACTTGGTGCATCGGCGATGTGCGTCGCCCATATCCCACCGATATAGAAATGCGTAATGGTTTTCTGGGAAAATCTGATTTAAACATTAATGGTGGCGGGGTGTCACATCAAAATAATGTACCCGATGCACAGCGTAGCATGGCTGAAGTACCAAATGCGTTTCAAAATCAATTCAATTGGAATAATCTCGGCGAACTGCATATGTCCATGGGATCTACTGGCAATTCCGTGGCCCTGGAAACACGCGCACATAAAGAGGCATCTCAGGATGATGTTGAAGTCATGTCAACGGACAGTTCTAGCTCTAGCTCGAGTGATTCACAGTAAAGGCTAATTAAGACAAACAAAGCACTTATTAACTAAAAATGTAACACGGGGAAAATCAAGATTTTTTTTATTAAAAAATACTTTTTTATTGAAACTAAAAAATACCATGTTTGTGTATATATTCTATCGCATAGAAGTTTTGTACGTAGGCAGTATCAACTTATCTAATTTGATTTTGGCATTGGCATTAACTCGAAGGCACCACTCGAGCTGGATTTTTTGCACAACCAGGCATTGTTTTTGCCTTTGCTGCCACCTCCTCTGCCCCTGCCTCTGCTACTGGAGTTAGCGACAGCTTTGCGCCGTGGCACCCTTGGTGAGCTAGTACTGCCTCCTCTCGCTTTTGACGATGCGCGTTTAACTGGGCTTTTACCGCTCGATGCCCAACCTGTTGCCTTTTTTGCACGCTTTGAACCACCACCGCGAAAGGTGCGTTTACGTTTACGACCACCGCCGCTTTGCGAAGTACCTTGAGAAGCTGCCGCCGCTGCCCAACTGCTCCCGTCATCCTCTTCCGAATCGTAAGAAATTAACGAATTTGTAGGTTGCGCACGCTCTGTTCCTTTAACTGTACTGATAGATATTTGTTGTTGCTGGTGCGCATCTTCAAGGTCCATCAGTAAGCAGAGCTTTTCAGCAGCATAATTTCGAGTAATTTCCAACATTTTATTACCATATTTGTCAAAATTCGCTTTAGTCACATGGGGTATGCTCAGCATATCGCTCTCGGACTCTGGCAGTGCTTCCGACATTGCCTTTAATGCTTGCATATTCATTATACTAGCCATGGTGACGCTGCGCGCTGCAGCTATTGTTCGACAAATATCTAAAAGGTCTGCATAACAACGTTCATATATTGAACGTAGTTTTGTTGCGCCAGTTGCAGCAGCTGTACTCTGGTTTGAGACACCACCACTGTTAAATCCAGGTAAGGCTCCTTTCGCACTACCCTTACGCGAAACCGCAAATGTCAACGAGATACTTTCTTGCATTAACGACTGTACTTTAGGACCCAAATAAATGTATGCTTGAGGAATATCATTGGAAAATATCAAGTCTTCACGTAGGAATCCCTCCAAAACCATTTTTCGCAATAAACGCTGAATGTCCGACTTGTCCCAGTCTTTAAAAATGCCATGATGCGCCGTTTTGTCATGACCGAATTCAACGATGCGTTTAATTAGGGAACCTTTAAGCACATCAGCTAATCAAGAGAACGAAAATAAAAATTATTCGGATATTACGATTGCGGCATTCAAAAGCATACCAATGTATAGCAGTGTGAAGCGTGAACGGCCACCGCAAATTTCTTTAACAGCACGCGCCACTTTACGACACTGTTCCAAAACATCTATTTTCTGCAGAAACGATTGGAAACAAATAATGGATCATTGTTACGTATAGGTAAAATAGGCTGTGGCGAAAAATTAGCCACCAATTATGTATGTTTGTAAAAAAGGATTAAAGTTATTTACATGTGTTAAAGTTAGTAAAAGTAATAAATCAAATTTCAGACAGTAAAGTTAAAACAAGTTACACTCGGAAAAGAACTGCTGTTTGCTTATTTTGTTCATTAACAATGTTTATGGTTTCATAACTTCGAAATTTTACCTGAAAGCTTCGTTTTTTAAGGCAGTTATCACAGGCTGTATCGCGTCGCTCAAGACATTGTTCACTGGTGAAATGCTCTCCAAAGTAGTCAAGCTGTTGAGAACGCCGACAGTCTGTAACGTTTTCACAGTATCCCACAATGCGATTCAAATTATCTAAATGTATCTTCTTTACTTCCATGCCCACCGTGTTATCCACTGAAAATATTAAAATAAATGTGTAGTCATATTTTAATTCAATTTGCGTTCTATATCTAATTACAGTCCAACAGCTTTTTCATTCTCATCATATCGGAGTAATTGTAATAGAGAATACAGTGCGCTACATCACCATCACGTCCTGCTCGTCCCGCCTCCTGGTAATATCCTTCAATAGATTTGGGCAGGGAGAAATGCAGCACAAAACGCACGTCTGGTTTATCAATACCCATACCAAAGGCGATTGTTGCGCATATCACTCGAACTTTACCGGTCAGCCAATCTTTTTGACGCGTCTCACGCATCGGATCCGTCAAACCAGCATGATAGGCGAGTGATTTTATAGCAACAGAGTTCAATTTATTAGCCACCTCCTCACATTCCTTTCGTGACAGACAATAAATTATGCCACACCAATTAGATGGATGTGAGTGTATAAATGCTTTAATATCATCCAAAGTGCTAGCGCCGCGCTTGGGCAGTACCGAATACTTTAGATTAGAACGATTAAAACTAGATAAAAACCATTTAGTGTGTGTTAACTGTAATTGGCGAAGTATATCTATTCGCACACGTGGAGTAGCTGTGGCGGTTAAGGCCATGGTAGGCACTTTGGCGAAGCGTTTGCGTAATATGCCAAGTCTCTTGTAATCTGGTCGAAAATCATGCCCCCACTGCGAAACACAATGCGCCTCATCAATTATAAATCGGCTGAGGTAATTTTTTGCATACAACTCATCAAGCATGTCCTGGAATTGAGGTGAGCTGGAAATTTTCTCGGGCGTCACGTAAAGTATTTTTATGCGTGGCGGGCTGGTTTTTAAATCACAAAATATGGCACGCACCTCCTGCAGGGTCTGTGTGCCAGACAAACTTTTCGCGTATATCTAATTAAAATCATTAAGTTTAAATTGATTATCAATTTTATAATAGTTCACATCCACTCACATCCAGAGATTCCAATTTATTAACTTGATCTAGAATTAGGGATTTTAATGGACTAATGACAAGAGTCACACCTTCAGTAAGCAACGCTGGTAGCTGATAACAAAGAGACTTTCCGCCACCGGTGGGCATCAGCACAAAACAATCATGTCCTAGCAAGGCAGCGTTGATCACCTGCAATTGATTGGGTCGAAAACTTTTCAAGCCGAAATTACTACTCAATGCATCTTTGACTCTTTGCGAGTGTGGGTAATTAGAACCATCGAATTCGCCAGTTATACCATCATTATGTGTATCCGCATGGAAATTCCCAGGGACCTTTTGTGCAACTTTTACAGGTGATGGACTTAATGATATAACTGACTTTCGTGTTTGTATACTACCGGCACTCGTCGAAGGTTTGTTGTCATCTTCGTCCTCGCTAAGCGTAATATTAATTGTCGGTACGATAGCATTTGTATTTGGAACGGATGATTTGGAGACTGGTGAATCCAACAATATAGCCTGCGAAGCAGCTATTTCAAATTTGTCTGGGTCGTAAACTTGCCAGCCGTCGTCATCCGTTTGAGTTGACCATTGGTGCAGATCATCTGGTGTCACCGTCGCTGCAACAGAAACTGCATTTCCAGAGTTTGACTGTTGCTTAGATGTACTTTGATCTTCAAAATCTTTGTACGAGAAATTATTATATTCTGATTTACGACCACGAAGTAAGTCAGCTTGATCATGTATATCTGCTAGTAAAGCCTCCAAATCATCTTCATCTTCTTCCGTGGGTTTTGCAGAGTTTGATCTCGAATTTTCCGTTTGACCAGCACTCAGATCTTCATTATCTAAAATGATAGCCTGTGTTAAGTAGGCTTGTTGCTCTTCTTCGTCAGCTGTATCATCCGCCGCCGCGTTATTGCCGAAAATCTCGTGCAAGTCAGGTGTCTGAGGTATACTCTGTTCCCGTTCGCTCGAGGAAACTGGTGTTCTTTGCGCATTACTAAAAATACTTGCTGGCGTACTTGTAGTCGACTTAGCCTCAGCTGACCATTTACATTCTTCACGCATTTGCATTTCTTCCTCCTCCAATGCATCGTAGTCCAAATCACATGCAGCTTCTTGCTGAATTCGAGTCTTTATTTCTCGCTTTTCCAACTCCGTATCAACAAGTTTCGTACGTGCTTTTATCTTATTCCGAATAGTTTTTAAGCGCAGAAAAATATTAATATCGAAACCATCAATCTCAGTGAAATAGTTAGCAGGGATCTGGTCAATAATCTGCACATATTTTTCTAATATATCGAAGTAGGTTGATTTGAAGAACGCTCTGTTTGAGTTAAGCTCCCAATCCGTGGCCTATAATAAGATATAGAAAACAATTTTAACACACACACATGTAATTGATCAGCATCGCTTGTTTCAACTTACATCCTTTGTATTTCTTTTGAATGCCGAATCCTGTTCGACCTTGTTTAAGTAGTTAGGCAGCTGGGCATCAATTACAATTTTTAGTTTTTTCCCAGCATTTTCATTTTCTCTAGCTTGCCCAAAGCTACCATTTATTACTTGATCATATTTTAGAGGTGATGTCTTAAAGTCCCTTCCGCAGGAGTTTCTGTTATTTGTTTTTTCATCGTCGCCTTTTTTTATAGGAGTCTTCTGACTCAACTCTTTTGATTTTACTTTCGACAAAGATTTGATTTCATCAAATTTTGGAATACAATCGTCAAATTCTTTGCCAATATGTTCATTAATAAACTTCTTCTGAGCATCTGTCTTAAATTTTTTTACAAGCTTATATTCATTTCTATCATTTTGCACGTCCATATTTGTTGAACGTTTACACATGTCCTTTGAACTAGTGCCGGTTACATTGAAGCTTGGGCATACTGCAATTTTTGATTTCAAAGGAGCTAGAGGCGATTGGCTGCAGTCATCAAATGTGTAACGTTGGATAATTGCGTTTGTTGTTCTATTGGTATTGCTTTTGTGATACGTCGGTTGTTTCTCTTCATCTGTCTCATCATCAGTTGACGAGTCCAAAAATATGGGATTCATCATTTTTCTCGATTGTTGCTTCTGTACAGGAGCGTAAGCAATGCTTTTGCCACTTCTTTGGATTCTATCAGCCGTGTGGTCTTTTCCGACATTTGAAACTTTATATATGGATGCCTTCTCTCCATCATTGATTTTCAATGAATCATTGCACGATGATTTCCCCTCAAGGAAGGAACTCAGCGATAATTGTTTTTTAAAAGTCCCACTTTTATTGGCTTTTAATTGACTCATCTTGCGGATTTTTCCAAACATGCAACATGATAAACAAACGTTTCGTGCTATCTTCAAAGCGGGATAATTTTCTGTTTCTATTTTGATTCCTTTTTCTTCGACTTGTCACCCAGAAAACGTTGCCAGTCTGTGTCAGCATTGATTCGTATTGCCAGATATTTTTTATTTAAATATTCGATAAGAGGTTATTATTTAATTATATAATACACAAACGCCAACCGGCAATATACAACTTGGTAACAATTAATGAAAAGAGAAAAAATGAATTTTGAGGGGAAAGGTTTAAACAAAATATTAGTATTTTTAACAATTAATTGATCCAAAAAAAAATTTCGAAATGTTGTTTGACCTAGGGGTATGGTAATAGGCGTGATTTAATATCTGGTACGCAGGTATTGAGTGATCCGGTGTAAAAGCCCACCTCGTTGTGCAGAGAGTTGACGATTCCAGCTATTCGGTTATGTGGACCGTTAAAAACATAGTTTTTAGTGGTACTTGTGGTTTTTAGCAGGCGATTGCGTTTCAGTGGAAGTCCAACAGGTGCGAATTCAAAGCAACTATTATGGACGATGTTTTCAAAAGCTGGCTGCATTCGCTACCCCTTTCGAGGCTTACTTCAGGCCGGGTATTCTACTCGTGGCCTGTAAAGAGGAGAAGTCCGCAGAGTGGCTCTAATTAATTGCTGAGATTGCTGCACTTGTCACAGGAGAAAACCATTTGGTAGTTAGTGATTTTAATGCGCAACGATAACTCTACTTCCACGATTCTGAAGACACTTAAGGCTCTGTTACTGCTGTTCTTTAGCGCAAACATCTGATGGCAGCTACACATCAGCATGGTTTCCAAAAAGTGCGGAGCACCTCCACAGCAGTCACCGCCATAAACAGAAATCGCGGGCTTAACCAAAACGCCCCTGCGGGTGGACTATCTTAGAAGCGCTTTGGAACTATCGAAGGCATTCGATGCAATTAGTCACTCCACCCTACTAGATCATATTCGGCCTGGACTGAAGATGTGGTTCGCGAACTACCTGTGTGGTTAGCACTCATCAGCCGTATTTCGAGACCACAGCTCAAAATAGGGGAGGATAAAGCAAGGAGTGCCGTAGGGTGAATAAGGCATTTCACCCCTGTTTTTCAACTTCAATATCTCAATAGTTTTTGGCTTGCATAAGGTATTCAAGTTACCGGCGGCATTTTTCAATGAAAATATAGCTTTTCTGGTTTGTATACAAGTTTTTAACTTAAAATAAAGAAAAGAAAAATGACAAAAAACTTGGATACTCCTTATATTTATCTTAAAGCACGAAAGTACATATTCTTACATTATATATTTGGAGCGTGCGTATTGATGTTGTTTCACAAATAGAGGGACTGACAATGTGTTTGGGCTATATTTATATGAGATTTGACAAGTGTTTTTGACCAGTATTTGTCACTAGGAACAGACTGGAAGTTCTTGAAGTGACCCTCACCAACGATCTGGTCTGTCCCAATCAGCATAGGTACAGTTTTCCATGGTGATCTAGAATGTTGGGGATGTTGGGTCTCCTCCTCGGTACCAAGGGAGCATTATATCCTGAGTTAGAGCAAAGAAGCATGCAAAGACCTATTGTCAAATGAATAGATAGGCTAGGCAATAGTGGCTTACCTATTATAATTAGAAACTGAAAAAGAGTACAAGGAAAACCGTTGACCATTTACTTTGATAAAATTGCGATGTTGTAATTATACCAAGAGGTACATTTGAGAATACCCCTTCCTATTTAGTGCAAAGAGGTTTGAAACGTGTCAAAATAATTATTTGCGAGGTTGCAATTGAAACGGTCAACGAACCTAAATACCTAGGCCGTATATTGGATGACAAACGCTATTAGAAAAAACACACTGATGCAAGCTCATCCAAAGCAGCCAAGGTACTCATTATATGGTTGTAGTCATTCTGGGGTTGTAGTCCGAGAATCTTATGGTGGCAGTTCATGGCTAAACTTCAGCGCTTAGCAAATGGGGACATTATTTATTTATTTAGAATTTGTGTATGAACTGACAATTCTTATAATAGGTTCACATATAAGTGCTTTTTCGTGCTTAACTCCCAATCCATAATTAAAAAGCGAGATTTCCCATACAAAATTTCTCTCCCAAAATCTGAGATTATAAAATAATCCTAGATAATAACCACACTTTTTGACATACAACCCTATGTAATAGATTTTTACGCGTGTAAAGAAAAACGTCAAAGTAAAAACTAAATAAAATGGATTCTTTCAAAGAAAACAGGTTTGTGGGCATAATTGTAATACAATTTTTGCTAAATATTATTAATTAGGGACTCATTTTACAGAATAAAGCGTGTGTCCATAAACGATTTGTCCTCTTATTACTTATTTTAAAATGTAATATAGAATATCCCATGCGCACTGCTGCCACACTTTTTTGAAACCTCAGCAAACGACAAAACACCGAAATATTCCACCAAAATAATTTTTATGAGGAAAAACCTTTCAAAGCAGTATTGACAGCTGATTGTAATCTGCCATATTCGAACGGGTAGATTAATTTGGTGGATTCATAGGGGATGCATATGTGAACGTATTATTACCCTTATATAATTGGAGACAAAACTCCATACATAAATTAGGGCAAATACAACCTTGTAAAACTTTCTTATCGACACCTCATGCTATGAAAATCTTTTACTTTGTGTAGTTGGTCTTTATACATGTTTTATTAAATATTTTGTTTGGAATACTCAACTAGTTATCTAGAGTTGAGGTACGATAATCTCATTCTTTAAAGATTTGAGTCTTATTCCTCGTTTAAGCATTCAAGTTACATTGTTACGTAAACAGAGCTATCAAAATGAAGATGTAAGTATAGCTTTCACCAGTCCTTTCGAGTTAACTTGATTGATTTGTGTTCTCTGTAGGCGGGAAATTTTCAAAACTCCTGGGGAAGTATCTGAATCTGATGAGCTAGAAGAACTAGCTGATGCGGAGGAAGATGAAGATGTTTTGGTATTTGTAGGACTTGAGGAACCCTTTGAATCGGAAGATTCTGAAGTAGAATACGGTGTACCGTATGGAAGTGTCAGAGAAATCCAACATGAGTCTGATGGGGAAGACTCAGACTTTGATCCGGATGGGGATGAGAGCGAAGATAGTTCAGACTTTCAACCAGATGACTCAGACGATTCCATGTCTGACACGAATAATAAAGCAGTAATCACAAAAAATGGCAAAGCGCCAAATATATTAAAACTAGATAAGTTTAACGTAAATACGGATGCAAACGGTGATCCAGGTCCAAGTTCCAGCGGTGGTGGAAAAAATAGTCACGAAGATTATAGTAATGTGTTAGAGCTTAATGAAGATGATGAGGATGATGAGACGGTGCGTGCTATTATTGCAGCAATTAAGAAACCACGCACCGCGCCACCAGAAATTAAATTGGACGATTTTATTACCGACATTTGTTTTCATCCCGAACGTGATATCATAGCACTGGCGACAATAACCGGAGATGTATGCCTTTATGAGTATGCAAATGACGGCAATACATTACTACGTAATATTGAAATACATGCTAAATCGTGTCGCGACGTTGAATTCACTGAAGATGGTCGTGATTTGCTTACCTGTTCAAAAGACAAATCGATTATGATTACTGATATGGAGACCGAGAAACTAAAGAAATTTTACGAAAGCGCACACGATGAAGCCATAAATAAGTTGCACGTTATTGACGAACACCTCTTCGCCACTGGAGACGATGGAGGTACAGTCAAACTTTGGGATTTGCGTACCAAAGATTCTATATTTGCCCTAAAAGAAGTAGAGGACTTTATTTCGGGAATGCTAACAAACGAATCTAAAAAATTATTGTTGACTACTAGTGGTGATGGCTACCTGACAACGATAAACATAGCTGCGCGCAAACTTTACGTACAATCAGAACCGTATGAAGAGGAGCTGCATTGTATGGGTACATTTCGTGGTAATTCAAAACTAGTAATAGGCACGTCCAAAGGTCGTCTTTATACATTTAACTGGGGCCAATTTGGTTATCACTGTGACATGTATCCTGGTATTAAAACGCCTATCAGTGAAATGATACCCATCACGGATCGTATTTGCTGTGTGGCAGGCGAAGAGGGTATCATACGTGCATGCCATATTGCGCCGTACCGTAATTTGGGTATTGTAGGACAGCATAACATGCCAATTGAAAATCTGGATGTGAGTAATTCTGGTGAATTGATTGCTTCTTCTTCACACAACAACGATGTACGCTTTTGGAATGTAAAATATTTTGAAGACTTCGGTGACATTAAGTATAATGAAAAACATAACACATTTAAAGACAAGCGCCACAATTTGCCGTCATCCAAATTCACAAATGCCGGAGACTTTTTTGCCGACCTGGCAAAATCACCCAGTGATAACGAATGAAAATGCGGTTTTGTGTAGATGTAAAAAACTTGTGTGTATGTATTGTAATTTTTTTAAGAAAACCATGTTGAAATAATAATTAAAACAAATGAATTTTTGTTGTTTGTGTATTGGGAACCGTTGTAAGTGACCAATCGGAGAATTTTATTTCAACGTTACAACTTAGCCTGAGTGGATGGCTTCGAATCGCCTCTTGTATTAGGTATTGATGGGTTGTTGAATATGTAAAAGCTTAAACATTTTAAATAAATGTTTGTGTGACAGTCCTTGGCCGAATATTAATCCGGCTCGGCCCGGTAATGTAGCAGAGCCTGGGTGCGAAGGGTATGGATACGTATTAAGATATACTTATTATCGGTTCATATTCGTATAAAGTTTGCCTTCTTGTTATATAGCCCTTCAGTTCAATTCAATTAATGCCTGGGGTGTTTGCCATTCGAATGTCGCTTTAGTTAGCTTTATAACTTAGAGTATTAACGTAGCGTTACACTATTGGACAAAAATCGTTACAAGTACAAGTGTTTGTATAGGTTAATAATGTGTTTGAGGAGCAGAAATTTATTGGAAAGTGATAGCAGCGACATTTTGCATTTTCCTGTTACAACACCACTGCCGATTATACAAACTTTGCTTGTCTTAACCGTGCCATGTGTTGCCAGCTTGAGTTTCGTTCTGTGAATTTGTACTTCATAAAGTTTATTATTATTATTATTTATAGGGGATATATACAATACATATATGTATGTATATATAATTGGCGCGTACACCCTTTTTAGGTGTTTGGCCGAGCTCCTCCTCCTATTTGTGGTGTGCGTCTTGATGTTGTTCCACAAATGGAGGGACCTACAGTTTCAAGCCGACTCCGAACGGCAGATATTTTTATGAGCTTTTTCATGGCAGAAATACACTCGGAGGTTTGCCATTGCCTGTCGAGGGGCGACCGCTATTAGGAAAATGTTTTTATTAATTTTGGGTACTAATACTGGGTACTAAGGCCTTCAGTGAGTATAAAATTTATATTATCAAATTTTCCTTGGAACTTTTAATTTTTCAATAAATTAGCAAAAAAAAATTTTGTGCATATGTATAGTATGTACATATGTTAAAAAAGTTTACTCTTTTATTTATAATTTCATGTTAATGTGCAATATCATATTTCACTCAAAATACTCGGTTACATGCCTTTCAATTTCACTTCACCAACATTTCCTTCGTAAAAAATACGAAATGAGAAAGTAAATGTTGTATGTGTATGTTTGGTTTGTAATAATTATACACGTTTCAATAAAAAGTATTGTATGCTTGTACAAATTTGTAAATCAATTCAATTAATCTTTGTCTAAGTTTTTCGTTTTTATTTATTTCTAAACTCCCAGCTCATATAGTTTTAAAGTTAATGTGTATGTTTTATAGTGGATGTGTATAGAGGAGGGAACAACGGCGATCCAAAGAAAGCAAAAAGTGCATACAATTCACAATGTTCATAACATTCTTGTTTTTTGTAAAAGCTAATATTCTCCAGCATTAGTTGTAACTTGTAAGTATGTAGATTGTAAGTTTTTATTTTTCTGTTTGCCACCACAAATGAATATTAACAAGTTATATTTTTATTATTTACTTGATTTTTCCTTTGTGTTTGTTGTAAGGAGATTTGGAAGCACTTGAAATAAATATATACCATATTTAAAATAAATAAAGTTTTAGCACTGCCTTATTAAATTATATTTTTATAAGTTTATAATCTATTTAAACGATGTGTTCTGAAATTTGTATGTAGTACACCTGTTTGTTTTGATTATTTATTTATTTTATATTTTATTTTTTTATAAAAAATATAGTTGATATCGCAAAACAAAATCATATTGCACAAAGTTTCAAACTTTGCACAAATTAAAAATAAAATCAACAAATTTTCATCAAAATTTAATAACATCTAGTTTGTTGCCACGGCAGTCGGTTCTACGTTATCAGAACGACGCGGTTTTTTAACCGGCCAATGTGTCACTCCAGCAGCATTCCCCGTAATTATATGGGGAATGTTTATGCTGCTAAAATAAGAGTTTTTAGTCAGACTTTTTAAAAAAATTTTGGTTGTTGTTGGTCATGCAAAATATGTAATTCAAAATTTGCGTTAACTTTGCTAATTTTTTTATTGACGTTATGCATTTTCTTTCATATAATGAATGCTAGAAGTTTTTTCAATGGGCTATAAAACTGCATACTTAAAATATAATATAGTTAATAATTCTGATTATGGTGGAGTTTGAAATTTCAACGAAAATTTGTTAAATTTTTCAAAATGTTATATAGATGAAAATTTATAAGTTTAAGTTTTATAGCTTTTGCTGCGGCAGGTATAAACTATATTTATATAAAACAATAAAAGATATTAAACAGAGATAAATAAATAAATAGTTAAAACATTGTAATATGTCACGTTACTATTATTGTGAACACAGGTGTAGGTATGATACATACATATGTATGCATTAGGCCGGGTCGATTTGTGGGGAGGCAAAAAAATCGCCCATTGCTCTGTGAAAATCATATTCTAGGGATCAAAATAAGAAACTTTGCCGAAGGAACCATACCTCTAAAACGAATTCTGATGTCCCCCAATTTGGGTCGAACTTTTGCCCAGACTTGAAAGTAAAAAAGACTTCAAACAATAATTTTTTTTAGTTTCTTTTCTATAACTCACTTAAACTAATTTTTTCATTTACATATGTTCTGACTAAATAAATTTCTTAAGAGAAAAAATAGATATTATTATAAATAAATAATAAAGTTAGTGGGGGTCGGTCATACATTTGGACTCGATTGCAGCACTCTAAATGGGTTAAAGTGGGATTTTTCAAAATTTGACCCTACCCGAAAGTTCGACCCAAATTGGGAGACATCAGAACTCGTTTTAGAGGCATGGTTCCTTCGGCAAAGCTTCTTATATATCCCTAGAATACGATTTTCACAGAGCAATGAGCGATTTTTAAATCGACCCGCCCTAGTATGCATATATTTGTTTGCATATATATTTTTAAAATGCGTTGTGAAACTAGTCAATTTTTAATGATACGTTTCAATTCTCACTAGGTTTTTTAAACATTATAGTGCCATTAAGCTACGGCTTTGAACTTGTCCGAACATTTTTTATATTTTTCCATTTATTTTGTTAGCAAAAAAGCATAAATTAGCTCGCGTTGTCTAAATGCATGTAGCAGTTAAAACAAAAAACAGAAGTTCAAAATAAAATTATGTGCAGGTCGAAGTTCTAAACACAAAAACAAAAATATGTATATATTTGATACTAAGAATTTTCGAAAAAATTTAACAAGTCTCATGGCAAACCTACATGTGTATACAACCGCATGAAAATGTCGAGTTTTCAAAGTGCTTTGCATACATTTAGGCATTAAGTGAGAATGGCGAGAATTTAGCAATTGTAAAAACCAATTATATTTTTGTTCCCATGGTAGTTGGGTATAAACAGATTTGACTGCAACTATATATAACAACAAAGCCAGAACAACCGGGATCTACATCCCGCCAAGACGTGCCACTCCCGCAACATTTTCCAAAAGATGAGGAATAATTTAAAACACCGCTATCTTAACAACGGCAAACTTTGTTTGAATTTAATGATTCTTCAAATAACAATTCTTTACTTGAAAGTGTTTTTCTAATACACATTTTGAGACCAAAACAATTGCAACTTTAACTTTAATTCATTTATTATTGAATTATGTATGTGAGTATATAGTATGTATTTTTTTTTATGAATGTCTTTCACTAGCAGGTTTTTATTAAAGTTTTTATATTTGCTTTAATCACATTAAGAAATTGATTAGTCACACAACGGTCATAGAAATAACATAAATTAAATTGTTATACTATAAATACTCAATATATAATAATTATTTTTTAGCCCTTTGGAAGGTAAATAAACAAATTGCACGAATTTCATATTTTTAAATTATATGTATAAGTAGCTGCATACTGAAATAATTAAATATTTATAGAAATACTTTTAAAATTTACATAAACGTTAATAGTATGCAAATATGCGTTTTTAAATACATACATATATATTAACGGTTAAAAAATATTCATAAGTTTAATATTCTCTCGGAATGAACAAAGTCGTTATTTTCAATTCAGGGTACATTCGATTTGCACCTACAAATTTTGCAAAATTTGAAAATAAAAGATAAAGATTAGTAAACACAGCATGTATTTATATGTATGTATATATTGAAATAATACTAATTGCGAGTGTACAAAAAGAAAAGTAATTATGGCATTATTATTGTAAAATATTATAAAGCTTAGCGTATATAGCTTTCAGCGAATTTATAATAGTTAGCATTGTTACTGTCCAACGAGCATCACTGAAATCAAGTGTCAGCTCATATTCATCCTTTGATATGTACTCTTCGTTTTCACCATTTTTTGCGTTTTGCACCGCCGTGTACCATAAGTGTCGATGTTGATTGAATTTTCCTAATTGACTATCATTTACTACGAAAATAAAATATTATACATTACATACATATATATACTTTGTGCATTTTGTGTAAAAATATTTGATTTTTCAAAAATGGAAAAAGAAAATGATATATAGAAATTTAGTTGTAGATGAAAGGTTTATATGTTTATCAGTGGATGTCTACATGCCTGTTAATCTTCTTCTGCAACTCGCAATTCCTCTATACTGTGCGTTTACTTTAAAACTTATCGATTAGTCGTTTGATTGCTTTTACATATCATATATTATTTCCTATTTCTATATCTGTTTGATTTGTATTCATGTTTACTGTTTACATACTATTACCAATAAAAAAAACAACTTTGAGTGAATGCTTAGCACCCTAGAAAAATTGCTATCAAAAAGTGATAAAACATGCCCACAACCGAGTAAAGGACGGAAAACTTAAGTAAACCTACACCTTCGTTAAGTTTAACCAAAAATTAGCCCCCACTACACTCGGCAACGGGCTTTTCTCTCTCCTTTTTCGACAATTAATTTTGCACTTTCACCGCCGGCTGTAGGCGCTTTGTGCTAACATTACAGCCTATAGCCATTGCTACCACCTCCGCCACCTAAAGTGCTATTGCTGCTCACGGCGCTGCCATGTGATGTTGATGCCGTCGCTATCCCCGCTGCTGCTGCCTCTTGCATGGCTTTCTGTTTGGCCCGTCGCGTTTTTTGTCGCGTATGCTCGATTTGAAAGTCTTCGACACGTAAATTTAGCCTTTGTATGTTGTTGATAATGAACTCCTCTTCGATAACATGTTCGGGTGGTGAGCGTAGCACCTCTAAGGTTTCACAAAGTCCATTACATTGTTTACGAACCTTATGTGAATTCAGCGAAGCACCAATTATTACCAGCGCTACCTTGAAGACGACACGTATACCTTCAGCGAGAAAGCAATCCCAGACGCGTAACAATGTTTCCCATGGTAATGTTCGTGTCATAGCGCATAGAAACCAGTCGGTCATATAGAGTAACGGTTCGACTTTATGTTTTTGCAGGTGACGGTATGCGGGCGGACAGGTTTTTTTGAGGAGCCCCTCCAGTATGCCAGCATCATTTTGGAGCACCTCAAGACCACTAATAAAATAATCCTCTAAGTAGCTGTAAGGAAAAATTTAAACGCAAATTTATGAATCAATTTAAAATTTGATTGCAATTGTGGCAGCAATAAGATTTTTTAGCAAGAGACTATTGACATGCTAGTTCCAAAATACGAGTTAGATGACTTTTACTTTTCAATTACCAAGTATTGTTGATGTTGTTTTAAAATAAAAAATATAAAAAATTTAAATTCTTTCTTTTTATTCAAAAAAAATACGGTTAGGCTAGTAAGATAGCTGTATTTAATAAAGGAATTTGAAATGGATTGAAAGGTTTAATTCCTGCTGGAGGTCAGGAAGCTCCTAATTCAATAGTAGGAGATAATCTTCTGTGAAAAAAAGCTTAAAGAATGATACGAAAAATAAAACTTCTGATAAAATAAATAAAATTTTAAAACGTTTCATCCACCATGAGCACGTCTATAGATATAGTCGATGCATGAATGCCTAATTGTTGAGAACGTCGAGAAGCCGATTTTGAGAGTTTGTTCAGCAAAACTTTCCAATATTCGCAACAGAACGCCATGTTTTTGGCCTACCAGTCCATTTTCTATGTTCGACGAAGTCAGTTTCTGAAAATCTTTACACCAATCTTTGAATTGTTGACTCAGACGGACGATTATTTCCACCGAAAAATAACGTTTTTTGCGGCATTTGTATAATAAGTTTCAATAATTTTAATGCGTTGTTCTATAATGTAAACTTTTACATCTGTCTACTTGACAAATGTCAAAGATGACATAAAAAAATTTAAGAATTATTCATTACTGACATCTAGGGGGCACTGTTGAAATACCCTTTATAGGACCCGTAGGCACATCAATCTAAACGCGTCGCATTTCCTCACTAATTGGAGCTACATCAGCGGAAATACACCGATTTAAATTTGGCTATCGACTAACATGCAGTATCACGTTGTTATAACAATTTGTGCTGAAAAGCATTTTGCTGCTACAAATAATTCATTAGCTCGAAAAAGCTTAACTTACACATCACAAACACTAACAAACACCCAAAACGCATCTTCGGCTGGTAGGTGCATAAGTAGAAACGCAGCAATCGGCGCTTGCGCTTGACAGAACCCCACTTTCGGATTATATATGGAATACGCTTTTAGCACATTAAACAGTTCGATTTGACCTACTTTATCCTCATCTAGAAACATTTCATGAAACGGAAATTGACGATGCTTATCCTTTTTGATTTCTTCGATTACATGCGGATTGCCAGGTTGTTCGAGTAATTCTTTGTAGACCGTTGGATTTTTCTTTTTTAGCAAATAAGCGCCAGATAGATAGAACCATGCACGTGGACGTACCGATTTTGGTATGCCTTTGCGACATCGATCACGAATCTGTAAGAAGCATATATGTACATATATTGAATTTGGAGTAAAAGTAATTTTACAAAAATATACAAGGTGGCACAAAATTAATCAGAAGAGCTATAGTTTACAATACATAATAACACTTATGTACTAGGCAGCTGCAGTACACAAGCAGACAAGCAAAGGAGCGCGTAAAGATCAAAATAAAGATTTCCTTTACTAAACAAAATATTTTTTATAATTTTTTTTTATAAAATAGTTACTCAAAAATAAAATTGGAGCATTATTTTTGCGTCATCATGTATGTGCATATGGATGTAAATATTTGTATTCTGTATAAGATACCTTTTTGTAGTTTTTGGACATATATAGCGACCAATTATCGATCATGTATAACCATTTCTTCTCTCGCGCTATAATTTGCGCCTTAGAGAGCGGTTCTTTGGGTTTTTCTGTGCGCTGAAATCCACCGTAAAAGCCATTGCGGTCCGGGCAACTGGAAACGGTGGAGCAAAGTGATATCGTGTCGAAGGATCGGGGTGATGTGGCCATTACAAACTGAAAGTAGACAAAATGTTTAAAATTTACGATTTTATGAGTATATATTATATATGAAAAGCATTGATTTTACGGGATATCTAGGTAAAAAAAAACTTCAAAAGATAAATACATATACATATATGTACATATATACTTCATGAAATTAAAACATAATTTTTTCAGTAAAGATGCATATGAGAAACGCTTCTAGAAATTTCCATGTCCCACCGTCATGAGCCGTTTTTAATTATAGCAATTGCTACATGCAGCATAGTCGCAAATTCATATGTATCTACATACATACATACATAAGTTCAAGTGCTTATAGAAATAAATCAAAACAGTTCACCAAAATTGGAATAAATTGTGTATAAGTATGTAGGAACATACATATATACATACTCGTACATGTATATGAATGCATATCCAAATGTAAATGTAACATAGTTACCTCCCACTGCTAATGTTGCGCTTCGATTGCAGCAATAGATTCATTTAATTGCGACGCAAAATATTCACAGAGAGCGACAGAGCCAGAGAAAAGGAATTTCTGAATTTTTAATTATTAATTTTCGAATTTATTTTGTAACCCTTTACGATACTCAAAATTCTATATTTTCTTCAAAGCTTATTGCAGTAATTTTTTTATTTTTTATTTCCACATTAAATAAATATTCTACAAATACAGTTAAAAAAATATTCCAAAATTATTCCAATTTTTTTTTTATCGTAAGCTCGTTAGTTTTAAAAGAAGGCACAATATGGCAAGACCAATGCGAACTCTTATCAAGCTTTATGGTCGTATTGCAACACACACCACGCATTGAGTATTCCAATATGCAATATACACTACAAATGTACTACAATATCTGCAATAGCATGTGCAGTAGTTCGGCGAGACGGGTGCCTCCTCCTTATTTGATCGTCAATTTGGAGACATAAAAGGAAACTTGTTGCTTTAATTGTTTATACCGCATGGGCGTGTTGAATTTTAATAACTTATTATTATTTTGGCTTTGATTTTATATTGCTGTTAGCGCAATTTTGCGAAAGCCGGAAGCCTGTGAGAATAAGTAACGTAATATAATAGTAACACGAGCAATTGTACAAGATTTGGAGAGTTTCACTTTCTTAGCAAATGATTTTTTAAATTAACCAAGTTGGGTTGATTTTTATAGGCAAGTTATGTTGTTGTTGTTGCAGCGGATATAAATCCGGGTCGTTCCGGTAACGTTGAACCGACTGCCGGGGAACGACACGAGATGCTTAAGTTTACTTCTACTTCAAGCCGCCTTCAAAGCGCAGAACTACGCTATTTATGCGTTACCTATTAATTTGGTTCCGCGAAAGTAGGTCAGTCAAGATTTCGGGTGCGAAAGTTAGTATAAACGATATAACAGGAAGGCCAACTCTAACGTAGGTGTTTACCTATATATGAAACTGTGGCATATTCAAGCTCATGGTTGAAATCTACTTTTTTGCTGTACCAAAAAATACTAAAATACTAATGCAAAACAATGCTAACTATCGGCTAATAAGTCTTATGAGCCATATATTATACTCAAAAATTTCATAAAAATCATCCATAAGAGAATATAAAAAAAATAGAAGTGACCATGAGAACAATACAATTTGATTTTAGACACCGGAGAAGAAATATATATCCTTCAAATGCTTACATAAAAATTACCGGGTGCCAATCAAGATATGTGTATGTGATTGCAGCAATTAGAGTCGCGGACATTATCACAAGAGATACAAATATTCACAGAGGAGTGAGACATAGCTGCATACTATTACATATATTATTATTTAACGTGTACGCAGAAAAAATCTTTGAAGAATGATGTACGAAAAAAAGGTAATTGTCTTATATATAACTAAATAACATTAACTACACAGACGACAACATTCAACACAGATGACAAGTAATTTGCAGGAACTCCAAAAAATTATTAACAAAAAGTAAAGACTTCGCCTTTGAAATGTGGTGCTTCAATTGAGACAGTTTCAATTAGCATTGCTAAATAGCATGCAAACTTCAAGGAACATGCTAGCGGACATAAAACGAAGAACCATCACTTATTCCACGAGCCAAGTTTAATACCATCATTAATAATATGACCTGACAACTGTATTAGTAAGAGCAAAATAACATTTATATATAAAAGCAAACATCCTGCGTGGTTACGCCCATCGTTATTTTTTACTGGAGAGTTAGCGTGTAAATTAAACTAAATTTTGGATAGATTTTGCATTACCATTTTAAATTAATTATCAAATCTTTTGTGCAAACACCGTTAAAAGCACGTGAATTGCATGTTTTACATAGATTGTAACAGTGAGTTTACTTCAAGGTCTCCGTTGACACTACTACGATCATACAAGTGTCTTTTTTTTTGCTATTGAAAATACTATTCAGCATAATTAGGTGTTGCTTATCTTATTTTACAGAGCATAACAATGAGTAAGTGATATATTAATAATGTTATCTACATATATCAGTAATGCTTCTTCCATTGACGCCTACAATCATTGGCAAACGCACCACATAAATTAAAAACTAAAAACATTTAAACCGTTGGTATACTTTTCCGAATAGATACCTTATTATGATTTCTTTCATTTGCACTAGTTAGCACTAAACCCTGCCGTTGTTGCAGCGTCGTTATTGGGACAATAATCGAATGTTGCTAATATTTATTTACATCTTAATTAGCCAAAACCATCACTAGTATTTCTTCTGGCGCCCCAACCAACAACATCAAATAAACACCAACAAAAATATGGGTACCAACATATACATATATAATCACCTACATACCTGCGCTGTGACACGGCTGCTTGAAGCACTCTTCACTTTTTATATTTCCCAAAACGTTGTTTTTATATTCGTTACAAATTTTTATTTTATTCTAAAACCGTCACTTGTGTATATTTGATGCAAATCTATGTGAATGTTACACCGCACCACTTTACCATTGTGATTATTGGAATTTCTTTTCAGACCTACCAAAAGACGAAGACAAAAATTTATGAAAGCTACAAGCACAGTACTTATTTTACTAATTTACACAGACACTTTAATATTCCCCAGTATACTATTTGCGTGAATACAATATGCCGGATTCCTTTGTATGAAATGCACTCACTTGATTTCCTATTTTCACGTATTTTGCATTAATTGAAGTTTTGAATAATTGCACAAATTCAACAATTTTTCACTCCCGATTTTTCCTTCATTTTATTTTGTGGCAATGACAAAATTGACAATTGACACAGGGTTGCTAGGCGGTTCAAAATTAATTACTGGGTATCTACGGCTTGCTGCCTTGGTGGTAGATTTAAATTTATTTTTATAATTATCGATTAGTTTGTGTAATTTTACAATTAGTACAGTGTTCACAAATAGCTTTTCACCTTAGTACTTACAAAAGTTGTGAACCTTTTTTTCGAGAAAGATATATATATTTTATTGTGTATTGATTAATTCTTCAAAAGAGTATAGTTGGGTTATTTAATAAAATAAGCCATCAAGAAAAGAAAATGCAAAAAAGTTGCCATCATTTCCAAAAACCGGTAGAAGACATTTCAGATGAATTTGTGAAAAAAATACCGTAAATGAACTTTATATATTCATGTTTTTTGTTGTTAAATTTTCCACTTTATCGTTTCTGACTATAAACACCAAATTAGAAACCAGCTTCAGTAACATGGCACGACTCGAGGCACAAAAACCGATTTCACAACAAATAAATTATTTTGATTATAAAACGATCAATCACATGCTTTCAAATTATATGTCTTTGTGGAAGATAATTTTTGCTGATGACATTTTTCCAGCGGAAAGTAAAAAAGCAGTCCCAATTATTGAATGATATATAGTTTTATATCGATGTACATAAATTTTTTATTATCGATATTTTTGGGTTTGGTTTTAGTGTTTATCAATTGATTGGCAACGTTGATTGTGTCAATTTGATATTTGACATCTTAGGTAGCGTTCAATTGAGACGCTTTATAATTTCGTGGTTTTCTGATAAATCTCTTGAAAACTATTAAACTCCTTCATCCACTACTTGTAAAATTTTTATATTTACTTTTTCGTGTTGCGGAGATGGCAATGGACATTGAGAAAATCTGCCGCACTTGCCTGGGTCTTAGTGGGCCATTACTCTCTATATATGATGGCGGTGATAGTGGAGGAGGATGTATTGCAGATATGCTACGCGACTTCACAAAATCCAAGGTGAGTTGGAACTCAATATAGGTGTCTTAATCTCTAAATTTTATTCTTTGGTTTGTGTAGCCAAGACGAGAAGATAAACTCCCGGAAAAGGTTTGCTTATCCTGCATAAGCGAAATTAATCGTTGCTACTCATTTAAACTGAAATGCGAGAACTCGAACCGGACACTACGTCAGGTGGTGCCTGATGCTCCTCCTGAAGAAATAACTTTGCCGGAATCAAAAGTAAAATTGGTTCAGATTGATAAAAGTGTGCAAACTAAGCCGGAAGCCGTGAAGAGTTTTGTCACGGTGTATACTCAAACGAAAGAAAATGTTGAGGTGGAAAAAACTCACCAACATGTGCAAACAACTCCAATGCGTGACATAATGCACGAAAAGTCAACATCGCCAATATTGATAGAACACAATAAAACGTACAGATATGATGAAGGCAAGTTCGAAAAAGTTTTCAACGCAGAAATAGGAGGGGAAATTGAAATTGTTGAAAACAGCAACGTTCAGCGTAAAAATAATCTGCGACAGTTTGAAAAAGTTTTCAACGCAGAAATAGGTGGGGAAATTGAAATTGTTGAAAACAGCAACGTTCAGCGTAAAAATAATCTGCGACAGGCATTATCTCTAAAACGAAGACGAATAGAAGATTTTGAACAAACCGTCATAGATGGAACCGAAATCATTATGGAAGTGCACACAGAACAACCAGAAGAAAATGCTGAAGGAGTGACTTTGTTTTCAACTTTACATGAAGATCCAGAAGAAGCAAACGAAAACACTACTACCTACTATCAGCTTTGCAATTCTCAATCAGAAAATGAAAATGAAAATATTGCCACAAATAATGGCAACAATTTGGAGGAATTAAATCGAGCAAAGAATAACGACGATGAATTAGAAGAAGGAGTTTATGCTCAATTTGTATTGGACGATGAAACCGAGATGTACAATGCACAAACAGAAGATTACAATTTCATGATTTACAAAAATGATAGCGGTGATCCAGAAATCATAGCTAAAAGACAACTAATGGAAACACGATCAGTAGCAACAAGAGGAGGGAAACAGCATACGACCAAAGAAGAGATGAAATGTGCTTACTGTTCGATGACATTTGTAAGTGCGAAGCGTTTAGCTCGCCACGAGTTGAAGCGACATGCAGAAGACACTCGAAAAGAAAGTGAAGATGTCAAGCTACCGATACCAACTATGATAAAGGTAAGATAACAAAATGTTATTGTTCCTCTTTAATTTGTGATTTGCATTTACATTTGTAAAGGAAAACTCCAAGGAAAAGAACTCAGAAAAAGGTAATTTGAAAGACGACAACTCTACAAATGTCGTAACTGCCGAACCTTCCACAACCACTGTCACTTCTTCCATCACACCTCAGCCGATTGTACAGAAAACAGAACCCTCAAAATTGACCTATTTTTGCGATACTTGTGGTGCCGGATTTGCTCTGCGAAGGTCTCTGATCCATCATAGAAAACAAAATTTTTGCAATAAAGTTACTTATAATTGCGATATATGCGATCGAGTCTTCATCTCTGTAGAAACTTTGAAAGAACACAAGGCTACGCATTTGCAAGATCACGAATGCACCGAATGTGACAATTTTTTTGCAACAAATGACGAGCTTAGCGAGCATATGGTAGTTGTGCATAAGCGAAATTTACGCAACCAATGCCCTCTTTGTAAGAAAGGTAAGTGCAATAAGTGGGACTGTAGTTTAAAAAGCTTTTAAATCATGCACGGTAAAAATTGCCTATTGAATCAGTACTACATAGCTTCTTTCTTTTGTTTCAAGTATCGTTTGTTGTTTTATTATCCTATGATATATTTTATTCCCCAGTGTTCACCATACTGTCAGCGCTAAAAGACCATTTACGTGTTCACAGCGGTGAAAAGCCATTTGTGTGTGATATATGCAGCAAAGGTTTCAGTCAGAAGGCGAATTTAAAACAGCATATAATGCGTCATTCAAAAGAAAAAAAATTCAAATGCGATGAATGTTCAATGAGTTTTGTCACCAAAGGCGAACTTAGTTCTCATAAGCGCACACACACCGGTGAGCATCCATACCGCTGTGATGAATGTCAGGCAACATTTACAATATCAAGTTCCTTAGTAAAGCATAAACGTATACACACTGGCGAACGACCGTACGCGTGCGAACTTTGTCCAAAGCGTTTTACATCGTCCTTCGCGCTGAAAAATCATCGGCGCATGCATACTGGTGAAAAGCCGTATAAATGCCGCTGGTGCAACAAAACTTTTACTCAAAAACAGGACTGTGTTATACATCATCGTACTCACACGGGTGAGCGAAATCATGCCTGCTTTTGCGGTGAAAAGTTCACGCATCTGGGTACATTACGAACACACATGAAAACACACGACGCGAACGATGCAGAGAAAGGTAAAGGGCTTTCCGTTCAAACGAGAAGCTGTCGTGCTAAGAGTAGTAGGGGACGTGTGGACACACCTGCATATAATATCACCATACTAGATGTGGACGAAGGCGACGATGATGCCGACGCCAATGATGAAAAGGCCACAGTTGTTACTGTTGCACGTGAGGATATGGAGCGGCTAATGGCTAGCGATAAGTTGCGTAACAGTGAAGAAGTTGACACAGTTACTGTCAGTGAGGAAAAGCTAATGCAGATGACGATTGAAGTAGTTTAACATACAATATGAGTGATGTACACAAACGGCAAACGAAAACAAAAAAATAATAACACATACAGAACCAGGATGAATAGGTCAAAACTTATTAAAATTTAATACATTTACTTTACGTAAACAAAATAAAATAATGTATATGTAATTAAGAATTTAATTTGAAAGTGTACATAACGCTTGTTGTTGCTGCTTTTAATCTTGTATCAATTATTACAGCTTTATTAGTATTGCAGGTGAATGGAATTCATTTGCTGGCCACATCAATATATTGTGTTATTTGTGTATGGGTGCTCGTGTAGCTAATTGAATGTGATGTAAATTTTACGTAATATGTCTCATTAGCGGCATTTGTCCACCACCGCCAGCATCGTCGGAGCTGCTCGCACTGGTTGTGGGTGGCTCAGAGTTGAACCAATTTATTAACGAATGGTGCACACTCTGGACACATTTTCGCTGATCGGCTATCAAATTTTCAGAGTATTTCACATGATTGGCAAAGGCCTCCTTTTCGTGCAGCACATCCTTAGACATGCGATGAAGATCTTTGAGTATAGCCGAACCCCACAATTGTACATGAATATCGGGTATTTTGGAAGCCAACTGCATGGCCGGTGTTACCATATTCATGCTCTCCTTTGAATTACCAATGCTAAGGAAGACATGTGACAGTAACACTAATGAGCAAGAGGTTAGACGATTTAGATCCTCAGCATTTGCCATTTTCAATGTTTCGCGCAGAAATCGTCTTGAAAGAATGCAGATAAAAAAAATTTAATTAGTATAAATTATAAATAGTTTTAAGTAATATTAGAAATATACCAACACAAATTGTTCTAGGAATATATCATATATGCACAAGTTATCTTATGAGACTTAAGAAAATTAAAAACATTTAATTATTTCCTACTTTAAAGTTATCAGGGATATTAATATAAAACACATTTTTTATTTGTCAAAAATACAATCTTTACTCAACTTTTTCTATAGAACTTACTTGGCTTCGTGAAAGCTGCTTTTATGGAACGCATGAAGTCCCTGCACGTAATAGAAACCTCCCATTAGCGCTTGACTGCTATGTGTGTGCGTATTTTCCGTGGACACGGTGTCCAATATTTGTTTTAGATCCTGTTCCCGCTTTGTGCGTAGAAATATAATTGCCAAATTTAAATTGGCAAACAATTTCAAGTCGCGTTCCGATGTTTCCATGACACAGGCAATGAATTGCCGTTCTGCGTGCTCATAAAAACTAGTTGACATTGAGTACAAGCCAAGCAAGCAATGTAATTGTGCAGAATGTCGACGGAGCAGACCACGATTGGGCGTTGCGAGGCAAACATCCCGTGCAGCAGCGATTTCGGTGATAGCCAGAATACGATTCCCCATCACCATACGGCACATGACGATGTGCTCTAATAATATCACTTTAAACACCGACAATATAGGTTTGTCGTCTTGCGCTTTTAATTTTTCAATTTGTGTGAGCGCTTTTTCGGTGTACTTTTGTGCTTTGTCCATATATCCGGCCATCATTGAGTGAGATACGGTCACTAGATATACCAAAACATAAAGCTGTTCTTTAGGTAACCACACAAACATTTCCAATGCGTTTTGTCCAAATATCGCTAAAATAATAGAAAGATTTGTAAGTATTTCAGTCTTAAAAGTAAATAAAATAACGATATGACAATAAAGAGTACCTTCATCCGACGGCCAGTTCGGCGCCATTATGGTTTGTATGGAAGTTTGTAGCTGTTTTAAACTCGGTTTTACGGTCTTCACTTGACCCAGGGCAAGGTAATAGCATACCTGAAGTACAAGGAAAAAAACTTTGAGGTATTCCTTTTGATGGCAATTAGTTATGTTGTTGTCGATGATGGCTCCCGCCGTGTTTAACAATGCTAACACATCGTTTGTTTTGCGTTCAATCATCAGGATCATTGCGCGTGACAACAAAAACAACACTTTGAGATAAGTAGCTCCCGTCTCCTCTGCAGACTCCACACCCACGGCTAGCAATTCTGAGGCCAACGAATACTCCCGATCCGAAGCATGTATTTGCGCAAGTTGTAAGAGTAGTTTGCAATGCCAAAACACATTGTGTTGCGATAATTCGACTGCCCGACGTAGCATTGCCTTTGCCTGTGAATTTTGTTCCAATTGAACGTGTAGCTGTGCCAACAACGAGGCGGTGTCAAACTTCACATCATCGAAATGTACCAATGTTTCGGAAAGTTTCCAAGCAGTTTCTAAATGATTGCGAGCCAAGTCGGTGTTTAATGTATATGCCATCAATATTTGGCCCATTTGTAGATGTGTGCGTGCCTCCACCTTGGTTGGTGGCTGGAAAGTGAACAACGCTTGTAAGCACTGTATACATTTCTTAATGTTCGGTGGCTTGGATGTGCGGAAGTACTCGGCCAAGCCAAGCAAGGAAATATAGCACGCATCCTGGGACGGCGCTGTTGCAGTGCTAGTTGATGCCATTTCAATGAATCTACCACACCAACACCAAAAACAATAAAAGTTATTATTTTAGCTCGTTGGCGCAGGATTCATAAATCGAGGTCGCGGCGTAGGACTGGTGGCAATTTTATTCTTATTACTTTTGTCAAATACGAATGTCACTAATATTATAAAAAAAAGCAATAAAAACCGCCTCTTTCTTTACCAAAATATTGCAAACTACAATGGCAGTCTTCAAGTGGTGGATATAATTTTTGACAGCTATATGCATGGTGAAATAAAATTTAGAAGGTGTGGCCAATATCAGACTGTAAAACGACTTATGACGTAACCGGGGGCATGATAGAATTCAAAAAGGAAGGGGGGTGACTTGTTTGCGAGAAGGATTAGGAACTACCAAACTCAAGAAATAATACACACACATTCTTGACACGGTATCACTCGTATAAAAACGCAAAAACCACATTTTGAGGCTTTACCTATATTCATTTATGCTTTCACAATTTAACACGCGGCACTCCGTTTTCATTAGTTTGCGTAGTTTAAATCTCACAAATAACAATATAACCATGCCATGGAATTTTCACAAACAAGTAATTTTTGTTTGTTTTGTTCGTTTATTATGTATTGGTAAGGACCTGACGTAAGACTTGTCAAATCGCGAAAAATAAAGTAACTGTTTAGGGAAGATGCATCCTATAATACTCAATACGCCTTGGTTCAGACAGCAAAGAGTAGCATGAACGGGGATTGGTTGATTTTTTTCGTATCGCACCAACATAATCTCAATTTTTCGCAAACGAACCGTTGACAAGATCTCGGTTAAGTCAGCCAATCAGCGGATTCTTTCAAATTCGCTGAGAGCCGGTTCACGGTCTAATCTTTTTTCATAGTGGATAGCTACATGCGAAACTCTTTCTCGTGAGGGCACTGTCAAAATGTGCATATTTTTTATAACTTTGGTCAGTGATGCCACACCGGCGGAAAACATTAATTGGTTCTTTTTTAAACAAGAATTGGAAGTTTCTAATGTAGCTGTGAAAAATCTTGACCTTTTTGAATATAACTTAAAAAGTTGGTAACAAACAGCAACTCAGAAGAAGTTGAAAATAAAAATAAGAACAATTTTTAACAAAGAAAACATCGCATATTTTATAACTTAAAAAATAGTTAACATAAAATAGTTTTGTAATTTTTACTACTGCTATTGGTGTAATTAATAAATCATTTAAAAAAATAGTAAATAAAGTGTAAAGGCAGTTGTATAATTTATTGAGATTTCAATAATTTTTTTTTCAGTAAATAAATTTATATTACAGATGATTTGGATTTAAAATATTGCAAATAACGCCTAAAGTCAATTATGCGGCACCGAAATCACCCGAAGTTATATTCCTTCCACGACTGTCGACCTACCAGCGTTCCCAAAAATTTATATTTCCTCCTCCGGATATGCTTTACTAAAGTTAATGCATGTAAAATTTCTATTGAAGTTCCTTTACTTTTTGCAACGTCGCAATTTCAACTGTTTGAATCATTGCCGTTACGGGTGAGTCGGGCATACATATTTGTGCACAGAAATTTGATCATGTCCATAGCTTCGTTTATATTCATCTAAGATTCAATTTTCAGGCATCTAGCTAATGGTTAACATTTATAATCAACTTTATACAAAGTATTCGTATTTGAAAAATGTTATACATAAATAAATAAGTACACAATAAATATTATTTAAACAAAACACTTTTTATTAAATAAATAATTTAATTCAATTCAAATAAACAGGTTTGCATGTACAAGAAAAAAGGCGCATAAAAATATAAGTATCTATACATACATATATGTATATACTACTGTGTCCAAAAAATAAGGTGACATTTGATTTTAAACTGCGCGCTTTGAAGGATTAGGAGAATTCTTTTTTTTTTAGGTTGGTAGTACTGTGAGTGACATCTATGTCAAATTTCATGTGAAATATTCATTTACTGTTTGAGATACGCGTCGTTTTGTGAGCTGCTAAAAGTGAGTTTCTCGTTTTTTGCAATGTCGAAATTTGTTGAGCAAAGAATTTGCATTAAATTTTGTTTGCGGAATCAATTTTCGGATACGTTGAGGATGGTGCAGAAAGCCTTTGGTGATGAGGCTATGTCTAAAAAAAATGTTTACAAGTGGTATAGTGAGTTCCAAGCCGGTCGTGAACGTGTCGAAGACGAAGAGCGTCCTGGGCGACCATCAACCTCAACTGACGAAGCTCACGTCCAACAAATCAAAGATTTGGTGTTGAAAAACCGTCGATTAACGATTAGAGACCTTGCTGATGATGTTGGCATATCGAAAGGCTCAGTCAATACCATTTTGAAGGATGTTTTGGGCCTCAAGCGCGTCAAATCTCGACTGGTACCGAAAACATTGAATTTTTTGGACTCGTAATTCGTGATCATTTCATCAAAAACTCAACCCATATCGTTCCGCAACCACCGTATTCACCTGATCTGGCACCGTGCGACTTCTGGCTGTTCAGCAGGCTCAAAAGACCGCTCCGGGGACACCGTTTTGACACGATAGAGGAGATTCAAGCCGCAACGAAGACGGAACTGAAGGCCATCCCGGAAAGTGACTACAACCAGTGTTTCGAAAATTGGAAAAAACGTTGGCATAAGTGCATTGTGTCGGGAGGGGATTACTTTGAAGGGGATGAAATTGATTTGGAAGAATAAATAAAGAATTTTCAAAATAAATACAATGTCACCTTATTTTTTGGACACAGTAGTATATATGTATATGTACGCATGCATTTTATATATTTTCATTTATATTTGAATATGCAGGAAGAAGCTATGTAGGATGCAAAAATTCTTCAACATTCTATTGTGTTTCACATGTTTGCTGTCGCTCGATGTTTAGCATTGTTTTTACAGTTACTTCTTGGCTAAGAATTTCAATAAAATCGTGAGCAATACAAATTTTTTATTAGTTCAACTGCATGCAGCGTTTATTTTTTCTCATAGAAATAAATATATATGTGTTGCAAGTGTGTAAGTAGGTAGTTGCATCAAACATTTTACTGATACAATTAGGAATATCAGTATAGCATTTCGTTTTATTTATATTCTCTTTTAGCAGTATATTTGCAATATGTACAGTATTGGCCAAAACTTAAGCATTCGATTAGTACACTTTTTCGAACAGGTATTTTTCTATGAAAAGTAGTAGGTACTTAGTTGTACAATCATATTTCGTATGTACATACGTTTTTTTTTTTTGTTTTGTATACCTTTAGAGGGAATCTTCAAACGAAAATTTAAAAGTTTAAATATATTTACAAATATCATAAATATTTTAAGCAAGATAATTTAAGAGGCAAATCTTATGCGCCCATTTTTATAAAAAAAATACTTCGGATTCGGTGCTTAATAGAGTACTTTGCTAGTACTAAATTGTGAACGATATCCTACGATAAATTTCTCATGGTATTTTCATGAGTTTAAACAAATCTTTCTTGGTCCTGCCATTTACTCAATTGCATTTTTTGCTAATGATTTCTCACAAGTTCTCAATACGATTAAGACCGAAGGATTGAGTAGGTAAATAAAGAATTCCTATCCTATGCGAAGCTAGTTTTAACACTCTTTAGAAATGTGTGCTCAGGTCGTTGTTCTGTTAGTACCTCCAATTATATAATAAGCATCCGCCTTCGGCGTGTGGCTGGATCACTACTCTAAATATACCAATATGTAGGAAACAATCGGAAATTCTTTGAACCCAATGAGTTAACGCAGTCCTTTGCCCCGTTGAATCAATTCCAGGCCATTACAATACTTGTTTCGCAATACGTAGGCCTCGGAACTCAAGCTAACAATAAACTGTGGAGCTACGCCAAGCAAAGGGTGCAATCTTAAATTAATCAAACATCGCCTAAGTAGTTTTAAGAATATACTGAGAATATTTACAGAATATTTGCGGCCTGCTTTCAAAAATTTTACAAAAGTAACTGTTTTTTGAATATTTTGCTCTCAATTGGTGATCTTTCATTCCCTGGTAATTTTTTTTTTATTATCTTGAAAATTTTTAAATAATACAATAGCATTTGCACATAAAATTCAGTATCATGTCACTGCCAAAATGGGTAGCTTAACGCTCGAGCATTTTGTGTGATCCATCCAAGACATGTATTTTTTTTTTTTTGGTTTTTTGTGTTTTGCGATTTGACGGTTTGAATGTGAAAATCAAATAAATTTATATTAATACTTAGTTCTATATGTTTTTTTCGACAATGCATGTAATTCAATAACTTCGATTTCCTTAGAAAAATGTACAACGTACTGCCTAAATTTTGGACAGTACTGTATATGACTATGATTATACAGCACATTTACAACGCGTTACATATGTACTCGTATATATATATATCAGATTATTTTTTTTTACCAATGTGTACACATGATTGTAAGCACAAATTTACGTACATATATAAAACATGTATTAATAAAGTTTCTAATTTCTTTCATATACATACATATTTTTTGTATATTTTTTAAATGTACGTTCAAACTTACAAATATGTATAATAATTACGTTTATTTAATCATTATCGGTATACATAGAAGTCAATTCCACAAGACGTTGCCGTCAGTCATTATTTCTATAACCTTAGTTATTTCACCCAGTCTCACTTTTGATTTCTTCACTTAAAGTTCAAGTTATTTTCGCATTACAACCGATCTTTATATGCGTATATATACTCTATATATAGCTACATAAATTAGTTTGCTTAATTAATGAGTGTGAATAAAAAAATTCAATACACGTAACATATACATTTTATACCAGTAGAATAGTTTAGGCGTGTTTTTCGAATGCTGAATCTCTCACAAACTGTAATTCCAAAGTAATACGGGTATTGGCCTGAGCAAATTCAAAAGAAACTAAAGCTTACACGATAGCGTGAAAGTATATTCATTCGTTACTTCTGGTAATGTGGTGAATTTATATCCGGCCAAGGGCTGTCACCTCAACAGCATGCCCCCAACCCTTATTGAATTTGTCATGTTGTTGCAACAACAACGATAGACAAATTAAGGGGGCAGATACCTGTAAAATTTCGAAAAAAAAATATGTCAACAAATTTTTAGAACGTAAATCTAAGTATTTCTTATGGGTATTATAGATCGTCAGCCATGACGACTCTATTCTTTGCGTTCGAGCGCTGGGAGAGGTATAGTTCAGTTGTATTCAAACTTAAGACGCGTTTTTCTCAAAACTATATTTTCCGAAATGGCGTACAGGATAACTCGAAAAGTTATTGACCGATCTCCCTAAAATTTTGCACACATCTTTTTTATGATACTACTTTCTATGTGTTTTAAGTTTTCGAAAATTTTTCGAAAAAATAATTTTTTTCGAAGCAAAAGTAGTAGGAAAGTTCACCCCAAAACTCATTTTTTTTTTGCATTTTATGCCTCAAATTTTTTTTCTCCATTTATTGTTAATTCATATAGAAACTATGACATTAATAAACAAAAAAAATTTTTGGTTTTTGTATTCAGGTCACTGACGCCGATGCTACAATGCCCGCCGATTGAGAAGCTCCATTCCTGGAAGAATTGAGTGTACATCCGCCATTTTAAATGATTAAAATAAATTGTATATTACTTTAATGTATAAATAAACTATATGCCGATTTTGAAAAAAATATATTCACTTCTTCATGTTAAATAATTTAAATGAAAATCATGGAAATTATGGCCGTTTACAGGTATCTATCCCCTTAACGCAGTCGTCACTAAAGAACTTATAACCGACGAAAAACAGCCACCCCAAAGGAATTTTTTAAAGATATCTTAGAAAGTGTTTTATGTTGCAAGTGGACTAAGGTTCCAATTACGTTATTGACACTATTCTACATTTTTTAGAAAATTATTTGTTATTGCAACATTAATATGACTAAATTGACACTGTCCGACTGTCGTCCATCTCTTCAAAATTTTTAAAAAGGAAACAATGTAAACGACGCACAATTTTTTTATTCGAACGGAAAGAAATATTTTATTCGAACGAAGAGTAATCTTACTGCACTGGAGCTTTAATTCAATATTTTTCACGTTATTTATTTCTTTTTTCAGTAAAGTTCCAAATGACAAACTGTAGGTATCACCTCCAAGAGCTACATAAATCTTTTAAAAACTTGCTATTGAGATGACCGATATATATGTATATATTATTGGCGCGTACACCCTTTTTGGGTGTTTGGCCGAGCTCCTCCTCCTATTTGTGGCATGCGTCTTGATGTTGTTCCACAAATGGAGGGACCTACAGTTTCAAACCGACGCCGCTTGACTAATCTTTTTTGTGAGGAGCTTTTTCATGGCAGCAATACACTCGGAGGTTTGGCATTGCCTGCCGAGGGGCGACCGCTATTAGAAAAAACTTTTTCTTAATTTTGGTCTTTCATCGATATTCGAACCTACGTTCTCTGTGAATTCCGAATGGTAGTCACGCACCAACACATTCGGCTACGGCGGCCGATAGGTAACTGAAAAACAACACTTTTAATTTTTACTAAAATCGCCCGTGGCCGAAAAATCGACCCGCAGCAATTCTCACTCTGAGTAGTCGATTTTATCCAATTTCAATGGGATTATACAATGTGATAAAATTTTTAATTTTGTTTTTTGACAATGTTTTCAAATCCTGGTAGCGACCCATAAAAATTGTTTTAGGAATTCGAAATATCCGTTGATTTATTTATTTTACAAAAACGATATGAGATTTAATTTTGAATGGGAGTTTTTAGACCCCCTTTTGCAATACCTAATTAAAAGCGAGAAAAGCGATTCGGAAATTTTCCAATACCTACCACTTTTCATCATAAACAATTTGTGTATCTGTAAAAAATTTCATTATCTTAGCTTTTGCGGTTCTGGAGATTTGGAAATTACAGTTAATTTAGGTGTGGAGTACCGTACAATATCATAAGTACGGTATATACAATTTATGCATACATGCCAAGTTTCAGTTTCCTACCTTAATGGGTTAGCATATTTTGGCCTCTGTGTCAGATTCCTCGCGCCCTATACATTTCTACTCTAAAGGAGGTTATTTTCTACAAATTCGTATATATTTCATTTTAATCGGGCGAACGGTACATAAAAAAAAGGGTTGTAAATATTTTAGTGTGTCAAATTTATAAAATGATAATAATTGACTAAAACCTACGCCACTCATAAATAAATGATACAGAAAGCAAAAATACTAAAATATCCGCAAATGATACTGAATAAATTTCGAAATTTCTTACACTCGCATAGTAAGGTAGAATTGGTGTTGTTGTAGTATCACTTTGCCATCAAACTGTTTATTCATAATGCCCATCTAACAGCTCTAGCCCTTCTCCAAGAAAATTTCGGACTCCTTTGGTTGATTCCGAAGCGCTTTTTGCGGTGGTGCATTTAAGAATTCTGTGTAGAAGACTTCACCATCAGGATCTAGAACGTTCTGCAGGAATTTAATTGAGTTAGCTTTTAGTGTCATGTCCTGAATCAGTTTTTCTTAACCTAATTTTAAACTGGCTTCAAGTACCTTCAATAGTTTTTAAATACCATCAGAAATTATTTCCACTAGCTAATTTTTTCTCTGTTTAATAGTTCGTTGCATACACAAGTGATTTTTTCTATAACTGTTGTTTTTCATGTTTCAAAAATGAATGGGTTCAGTTAGGACTGGTTCGATGGCATACTGTGGACATAAAATATCAAATGGTGAAACAAATGTTTTTCTACCAGCAATCGCCAATTCGGCTAACAATTGCAACTCTTGTCCAAAAAAAAAGAAGCATCTTATAAAGATTTTCCGCAGTTCGGAGGCAGCTGTTTGTGGAACAACATCAAGATGTACATACGTCATAAATTGCATGTGAAGTTCAACTAAAAACCTAATAAAGGATGTATGAGCCTATAATCAATATAAAACATGGTTTAAGTACAAAGTTTTGATGTATGGCGAATTTAATTAGAAAGTGATTAGAAATTTTTGTAAAATTTTCTCCAAGCCCATCATATACAATAAATGAAATGCATAAGGAAAATCGTTTGATGTTCGCACCGGAGAGGCGTACCTAAATTCACCATTAATTTCTGTCTTCTGTTGAAAATCTTTATTAAAACAAAGAAAAATATAGAAAAAAACCCTAATTTTATGTGATCACTGTAAAAGATATAAACTGACGGTTTTATCTACTGGTTTAGCGGCTTAATTTCACATACAACTTTTTTTCAGAAGCATTTGTTCCAAATTTTTCGTTAGTTCCTTATAACACTATTAAATTCAAATTATCAAAAGTAACGGACTTTTAATAAAACTCAAATTTCACAAAAATAATGTTGGAAGTTTGTTTATTGGACATACCAATAATTTTGGGTTTTTGTATAATTACAGTTATATATCTTTTTAGTTTTTTTACGCAATTTAGGTAATGCCGCTTTAAGCCAGTTTATTACTTCTTTTAACATAATTTCAATGAACAAATAAAAGTAACGTTACTTCGCAAAATCAGCATCTTAATATAATCTTAATCGATATCTGAAAGGAAATTATAACAAACTACAAACATTTGTTTTAATATTGTGTAAACTTTTCAAAGTAATGTGTTTTTTAATCTATTAATCGCACAGTCATACTTATTTTAACAAAATAGCTTACAATATAATTTACTTTTCTGTCTTAAGGTACAGAAAAACATTTCTATACTTTAAGGCTTACATGCATAATAAAGAAAAAATGTGTTCACATATTTTTGTATGTTTGTACAAATAGTAAATTATTATACATGCATTTTTCACTAAGATATTGAACACATCGTAACATTACAAATAAAATATAATTATTATTGAAAAGAAAAGCATGACACAAAATGCCAAATCAAGAAACACTTGTGCGAAAAGCAATGACAAACATATATGTATGTAAGTATGCTTATGTGTGTACCTATGTATATGTATATTTATGAACAATTATGTATTAGCTGCTTTAAGCTTACAGCCACTTATGTATGCGTATATACATATGTATGTACTTATATGTAAATCTAGTTTTCAGTAGTTCTCGGCTTGGCCCAGTAAAACCTTATTCGTAGCGCAATTGAGTTACACAAAACTGTATTGGTTGTCAACGGCGCGTGCGCCCATTTCGTTAGCGTTGAGGTCGCTAAGGCTTGCAACGCCGGTACCGCTGTAGTGTAGGTTCTGAAAAATAAATAAATTTGTTTTTTTTAGATGTTTTATAAGAAAATTTTATTAATAGTGCTCTGGCATTAAATTACAAAAATGTTAAAGCCTTCCTTCTGTAATTTCATTATACCACACTTCTACTTCTTCTGCTTGTTTAAAATGTGCAATAGGTTATATGGGCTTAGAGCCAACGATATTAGTTTTCACTACGCAATCGGCACGAGGCAGATTTATATCCTATTCCATTTATTCCAACGTGGTATCATTTATCATTAGCTGATATTCATGAAATTCATTGTTTTCCGCAAAACTTTGCAATATCGAGGGAAAGAGCATCTAGCTCGTCCCTTCTCAACACATCCAACACAAAAATGTTTGAACTAACAACGGCAGGGAAAAGGCTCTGTACGACCCGGATTTATATCCGGCCAAGGATTGTCACTCCAGCAACATTCCCCGTCCATGTATGGGGAATGTTTATGCTGCTACAACAACAACAACAATTTAGAAATGAAGTGTCTAGGTATTAAATTTTATTATTACAAGTAATCTATATATATAAAAAGAAGTTACATTTCCTTGGTAATCTTATAACTCAAGAACGGGCTCACCTATCCAAACCAAATTTTCAGGCTTTGTTTGGACTATTCAGTAGATGGTTTGTGTTTTGAAATTTTAAGAATCGGATACCAGGGTCTCGAGAAATAGGCCAAAACGTGAACCCGGGTAACCCTAGGATGTGTTTGTACAATATGGGTAGCAAATGGAAGCTGCTGATGATTCTATAGTACAGAGTATTTTTGATGCCGCACATACTCATCCTTAAGTTATCGGAGGGGCATTAAAAATACTCTAACTATAGCAATCACCAACAGCTTCCATTTGCTACCCATATTGTACGAACACATCCTTAAGTTATCGGGGTCCACATTTTGGCCGATATCTCGAGACCCTAGTCACGGAGCGGCATCAAAAATACTCTATACTATAGAATCATCAGCAGCTTTCATTTGCTACCCATATTGTACAAACACATCCTAGGGTTATCCAGGTCCACGTTTTGGTCTATATCTCGAGACCCTAGTTACGGAGGGGCATTAAAAATACTCTAACTATAGCAATCATCAACAGCTCCCAATTGCTACCCATATTGTACGAACACATCCTTAAGTCATCGGGGTTCACATTTTGGGCGATATCTCGAGACCCTAGTCACGGAGCGGCATCAAAAATACTCTGTACTATAGAATCATCAGCAGCTTCCATTTGCTACCCATATTGTACAAACACATCCTAGGGTTATCCAGGTCCACGTTTTGGTCTATATCTCGAGACCCTAGTTACGGAGGGGCATTAAAAATACTCTAACTATAGCAATCATCAACAGCTCCCAATTGCTACCCATATTGTACGAACACATCCTTAAGTTATCGGGGTTCACATTTTGGCCGATATCTCGAGACCCTAGTCACGGAGCGGCATCAAAAATACTCTGTACTATAGAATCATCAGCAGCTTCCATTTGCTACCCATATTGTACAAACACATCCTAGGGTTACCCGGGTTCACGTTTTGGCCTATTTCTCGAGACCCTGGTATCCGATTCTTAAAATTTCAAAACACAAACCATCTACTGAATAGTCCAAACAAAGCCTGAAAATTTGGTTTGGATAGGTGAGCCCGTTCTTGAGTTATAAGATTACCAAGGAAATGTAACTTCTTTTTATATATATAGATACTAACTTGTTATAATTAAAGAAATTCCATATAAATGTTTGGGAAATACTACAGTAATGGGATGGATATAAAAAACGTTGTCTAAAATTAATTTCACACAGTCGCATTCGTGACACAGCTGTGATCGGTGTGTTTTTTCTCAGTGCTCTGGTTTCATTTAGCAAAAAAGAAAAGGCGTAGTGAAATAGAAAATACAACAGATAGTGAAATTTTTTTCGCTGAATTCGGTGTATAGCGCTGTAATAGTTCTGTTTGTGAAAACCACGTGTTTTTTTTTTTTTTTTACTTCCTGGAATTTCTACCTGAAAGGCTAACGTATAGAGTTTTCTTACCGCAAAAGTGCCTGCGGTAAGCCGCAAAAAAGGTGATGCGATGGCGTCCTCAACGCCTTCGGCATCGTGCTCAGCAGAGGATTTTGAGGAATTTTGCGCTAGCAATGAATCTCTGATCCATAAACCTGCTAGTGAAAAAGTAGATACAAATCTGCGAAAGACTAAAAATAAAGGTCAAAGCGATATATTTAAGAAAAAAAGAGTGAAACATATTCTTAATCCGACCAAGCCACATGCTTCGGTTGAGAAAAGTGGATTTCAGTCAGATGGAAATGAGAGTGAGGAGATGATGGAGTGTGAGGTTGTAAAATCTTCGAAAGACTCCGTAAAAATGCAAACTATTTCTAATGCTGAAACTGGTACAGTTGATAAAAATGCAACTACCAAAAAAATCCAAAATACAAACAAATCTGATAGCTCCGTTTACTATCCATCAAATTTTATAGGCAACCCTTTTGTTTTGGTAGACACCTCAGAGTGTGACCTATTCAAAAATATTAAAATTAGAAATGGCATGAGCCTATATCAGCATATCCGTCACTTAAAAATACAGGATATTGATATAATTGAAGCAGTTGGTGTCACCTTATATAAGGTATTCTTCTGCAATCCCAAATCGGCAAACAGTTTCGTCACTAATAATGACATTTTAAAAATGAAGCTAAAGCCTTTCATTCCCAGAACGGCTTTTGAAACATATGGCGTAATTCGAGGAGTCGCTCTTTACCTTTCCAATGAGGAAATCATGAGAGATATAAAGTCTGCTAGCAAGGTAAACTTCGTTCAACGTTTTCTTAGACGTGATCCGGAGGATTCAAGCAAATTTCTCCCAACCTTCTCAGTTAAGCTGGGATTTTTGGGCAACAGCCTACCTAAGGATGTGAAGCTTGAGTATACAAATTTTCAAGTAGAACATTACTATCCATCTGTTAGACAATGCTACAACTGTGGACGATTAGGTCACACACAAAAAGGCTGTAAAAGCAGTAAACGCTGCTTGCTCTGTGGAAGTACGGAAGTTTGTATACCGCCCTGCAAAATAACTCAATGCATTCTATGCAAAGGTAACGACCACAAATACTCAGATAGGGAGAAGTGTCCAGTATGGAAGAAGGAGAATGAAATCAATAAATTGAAAACAGTAAAAAAGTTATCGCGTAAAGAAGTGCTAAATACTTTCTTTCCGAAAAGCAACAACCGCTTCGATGTCTTAGATGTTGAAGATACGGATTTTCCGGTACTGGTTGAGAACGACAACATGATCGACTCTAATGAAGTCATAAATCGTTCCTTGACAAAAAAGAAATATAGCTCAGTTGTCAAGAAGGGTGCAATTCCCAAACAATCTTCTGTCAAGCCTGATAAGGTCTTGAACAAAAATACCAAGCCTCGTGTGGTTCCAGTCTTTGAAAGACAAGACTATCATATCACTTCCCAGCTAGAAAAGGTGTTATGGGAGCTAGTGAAGATAGCTAAAGCTACTTGTGAAAGACTGAATGATACTGAGACCCTTGCCCAGGTCACCAAACTGAGCGGTATGAGGGATCAGATTTTGGCTAATCGAGACGTAGCACTTTTTAAGTGCGGTTCGGCATCAGTAGATTCATTAGATGAAATGTCTGCAATATAATTGCCAATCCTTAAAGACAAATATAGACAATATTGATTATTATATTAAAAATAATCGTGTTGATGTGGTTTGTCTTAGTGAAATATTTGAGTATAATGAAAATAAATGTAGAAAATTTATCAATTTTAATATGATTAGAAAAAACAGACCAGATGGCTATGGGGGTGTTGCCATAGCCCTGAAAAAACAGATTCAATTCAGGAGCATAACTTTTGCTTCTAATCTGGATATAATTGTTGCAAAGACGGTTAATTTAAACCCAAACTTTGTAATTTGTGCGGTCTACTTCCCTCCAAGTCTACACTTAAATGAATTTGCGACCGAAGTCAAAAGGTTGTTTCAGTTTCTAAACGGTTTTAGAAATGTGTTAATTTGTGGGGATTTCAATGCCAGATCGACTGTATGGGGTGACAGTTTAAATTCACCCAGAGGTAAGAAATTGGTTGAACTTGTAAATTCATCCGATTTCTGGTGTCTGAACAATTCTTGTTTTACTTTTAAAAGAGATCTAAACAGGACCGATGGGTCGGTTTTGGATCTAACCTTCACAAATGCTCCTACCAACTGCACTTGGAATCTTCTGCCTTTTCAGCTTGGTGGTAGCCACCATTTCCCAATTCTAATAGAGTTCTCCAAAGTTAGTATTAACAATCCCAAATTTCTGGCCAAAAAGAAGCTTCTAAATGCCTTAGGGGATATTTCCTTTGATCCATGTTTCGAAATGATTGAAAATAAACTTCAAGAAGAAATATCTGCTGCCACCTTCCGTTGGTCTGAGAAATGCAAACCAAAGGCTTGGTGGAATGAGGGACTAGCCAAGTCCTATCGTCTACTTGTTGTTGCTTACAAAAAAGCTAAACACTACCCATCTCCGGAAAATTTGGAAGTAGCTTTGCAACGCAAGAAGGTGTGGCAAGCTGAAGTAAAAGAGGCCAAAAAAGTAAATTTTGAGGAAAAAATAGCGGAGCTGAATTGTAATTCAAATTCGAGAGAGGCGTGGAATTTTGTTAAATGCCTTAGAGGAGTAAATGGATATTCTGCAGACTCTAAGTGGAACTCAGACAATAATGATGTGTACCTTAAGCATTTGAAATCACAGGTACCACCCAACTCTGCTGTCTGGCAGGAATTGCCCAATACAACTCCTGTATCTAGGCTAGCCTTTCAGTATGATGAAGTGGTCACGGTGCTTAATGCCAAAAAACGGCGCTCAGCAGGAGGCTGTGATGGAATAACCTACGACATGATTCGCGCTCTCTCTGACAAAAGCTTATGCAACCGTCTAACAGCTCTAAATGATGCTTTTCTTGCAAATAATATTAGAGAATCGTGGAGATGTATTAAGATTGTTCCCATTCCAAAAAAAGATAAAGACCTCACAGACTTCAAAAATTTTAGACCTATTTCCTTGATTTCAGTCATGTTAAAGTTAATTAACCAAATGCTCAAGCTAAGAATAACCGATGCCTTTGATGGGAGTCGCGCCCTCCCCAGGAACTCTTTTGCGTACAGGAAGGATAGATCGGCTGCTATGTGCATCAATCAATTACAACATGAAATTGCTATATGGAAAAATAGAGGTCTTAAGGTTATACTCCTTACTTTGGATATAGAAAATGCCTATAACTGTGTAAGGGGTAATCTGTTAGTTGATATACTCAGAAAAAAAGGCATAGACGGTCATTATACGTCCTGGATTGCGAATTTCCTATCCAATAGAATCCTAAAAATTAGTACGGATTCGGTTGTTGTAAATGACGGCTTACCCCAAGGTAGCTGTTTATCGCCTATACTTTTTAATGTCTATACGGCTAAGTTGCACGATATTCAGGATACTTGTACCTCTATCTATCAATTCGCGGATGATTTTGTTATTGCCTCATATCATAGAGATTTTGATTTGGCTGAGGCCAATATCCACAGTAAAGTTCGAGAGTTTAATCTTGTGGCAAATACGTTAAATCTGTCATTCAACCTTGAGAAATGCAACCTGATGTATGTTGCAAAGGGAAACCGTAAAACTCTGAACAATAATTTTGGCAGTGTGATGATTAAACAGACAAAAGGTATCAAGTTTCTTGGTCGAGTAATAAGCTCATCACTAACCCTAGGAACGCACTATGATCAGATAATCAAGGACTCGGCCTTCAATTTAAATTTCTTCAAGATGCTGACTTCTGTCAGGGCTGGGTTACACCCTCAGACTGCTATGAAGTTCTATAGAAGCTTTATAAGATCAAAAATTGAGTATTGTAGGACCACCACCGGTCATGCAAATAAGACTGTGATCAGAAAGATTACTACCTTTCAGAATTGTTTCCTTAGGAGAAGTTTAGGGGTTCCTCCAGCTACACCAGTTCCCTTGTTGTATGCTGTCGCCTATGAGTTACCACCCACTGAAAGATCTCTTTGGCTTACGGCCAAAGAAATCGTGAAATTAAAACAAACAAACTCTAGCATTTACAAAATGATTGAAAACTCTGCAGAGGTTAAATCCAGTTATAGCTTTGTTTTCAAAAAATTTGAAGAGATTTTTGTGAATACCAATGTAAAATTAATGACCGTAAACTGTGAAAACTTGGTGGTGATAGATGACTCCTTGTCTAGAGCGAAAAGCAAATTTTCTAATCATGAAATTAAAGCTATTTTTGCTGAGAAAATCGATGAACTCAAGCGTAATGGTGTCGATCTTCTGGCAACTGATGCGTCTGTTGAGCTTAATGCCGTTGGGTGTGGCATTTTTAATGTTACGAACAATACGGAGCATTTGTTTAAAATAGAAATGCGAACCTCCTCCACTTTTGGTGAGTTGTGGGCCTTGCTTAAGGCCTTAGATATTGCGAAAGAATGCAAAATGAGCAAGATCTGTATTTTTACTGATAGTCTGAGTTCATGTCTGCTGCTCAAGAAAGCAAGCTCCAACAACTGCTGTGTTACTCTTTTTAAACAAAATGTAAATGAATACGGTTTTGACAGTGTTCGGGTGATTTGGACGCCTGGACATGTTGGTATTCCAATAAATGAAAGATCCGATGCTATTGCAAAAGAAGCTGTTTGCTACGGCTCAATATTGAGCGTAGAATTCACTTTTGAAGAGGCACTCAGAATTATAAGAAATTTAATATTCAAGGATTGGTATGACGGCTTTCGTTCTTTCTCAGAAGAAAAACCAAACCTTTTTGCCAAACTGCATGATTGCTTGCCGACAAAACCTTGGTTTCATAAAGCTTCCTTTGATGTCAAAATTATCAAAATGGTAAATAGAATACTAGTAGGATGTACTTATGACAGCGTATATTTGCACAGAATAGGGGCAAATAACACTGATCTTTGTATGTGCGGTGAAATTAACTCTTACGTTCACAGAATCTTTAACTGTCCACTCCTTAATCACATCAGAACAAATTACAGCTTTTTTGATTCATACACGGACCTCGTTTCCATATTTAAAAACAATGAAGTCTTTAAGTCTTTTATTTCATTTCTTAGTGCTGCCAACCTTTCCTTTTAAATAATGTCACTCTCAAAACTTTGATGCGCCAGAGCACTTAGTTTTGCATACCGAAAATAGGTATTTTTCAATACCAAACGTTGAACACCCTGGCTTTTTGTGGATGTAAAATCCCGCCAAACACATCTCAAATTCCAAAAAAAAAAAAAAAAAAAATTAATTTCAAGATACCCACACTCATTTCCTACATTTTTAAATAATCGTTTTATTTTATTTATTTTTTTCTTTTTTTGAGGTGATCTCTTACTTAAGATTTTTACTATTCATTCTATTTTCGAATGTTATCGCTAAATGGAGATGGAGTTACTAACCGATTTTGCTAGTTTAAATAGCAAAAAAACATTATGTGAACAAAGTTTATCACAATGGGGCATCATTTATAAAAGCTTTTAGTTTTTAGTCGAAAAATTACTTTCACCAGCACATTTAAGTACATGTTAATGAGTTAAAAATTATTGTTCTCGATTGAAAAACGTTTTCGATTTCGTATCCGCATAAAATTGAATTGAATTTAATACGTACCTGTGATTGTAGTGAAATTGTTGACGCACGCAGTTGTTGGGTGCTTTGTTGTGGTTGTGGTTGTTGCAGCTGCTGCTGTTGATAATGATGTTGATGTGTCTGTGGCTGATGATGTGATAGTTGTTGTAGGAACGGTAACTCAATTTCGCACGTTTTTAGACGTACACTCAAGTTCATTGTGATTACTTGCTGCGGCTGCACTCCGCCCATAAGCAAATGCAATGTGGCATGGAAGAATAGGAAAAAAAGAAAAGACATGGCACTTTGATTTTGAATACGTGACACGAACACATTGCGTGCGACTGGTGTTAGTATTGTTTGGTTTTGTTGTGGAAAGCTGATGTCTCAGACCCATGCAACTAAACGTAAAAAGGATTTCGAATACAAACATATGTAATTATATACTATACTTGGATATGAAAAACAGTATGAAAAAGGTGCCAATTGTGATATAACTTAGACAAATACAATTCGAAATTGGGGAACGCTACTAAACTTAAAATCAAAACTACCATCAAATTTGTATGTTTTTTTGCTTTCCTCAAATATTTTTTGTATTGTAGGTACACTTTAACGCTACATATTTATTATACCCCTAGTCTCTATTCAATTAGTTGCAAATTTAATGGCGTTGCGTTGAAATCGTTCAACACTAAAAACAAAAAAATATACAAACGCAAATGCAAAAAAAACATCAAATAAAAATCATCACTGACACTGAATGGACTCCAAAACTTAGGCTATCTCACATGTCTCGGCGATGGATGTTGTTGCTGTTGTTGTTGTTGATGATGAGGATGATGCCCACCGTTTGTTTCTGCGCTGATAGCGTTATTTGTTCCGGTACATGGTATGCCGTGATTGTGCACCCACTTGTCTAGAGTCACATCAGAGGTGCCACCCGATTCCAATGGTATTGGATTATGCTGGAAGTGTTCAAGCATCTCCTGTATGGATGGGAACCATAAATGTTGCACACGACATTGGCCCTTCTCCGACAAAGTCATGCGTAAATGTTTGGCGCGTCCTTGAAAATTAAATGTCAGCACAAATTCGCCCATACGCGTTTCACTTTGGCGCACCAAAAATATGCCATGACCCGCCACTTCAGAATGCAATACCATACGCGCCGCTTCCGAACGTGGTAATGTACCATGAAACCATGGATACTGTTGCATTTCGGCTGTTAAGTCTGCAATATTTATAGCTGATTCAGCCTCAATTTCCGCTTCAAAATTACTCGATGCAGAAAGACGTTGTTCGCCCCGTCGCGGCGGTATATCGGGTATACCTTCCAAAACATTCGAATCGGTGCCTGCGGCCGTATTCGCAGAGGCAAGTGCATTGTCTGATAGTGAACTGCTCGGACCGACGTTGCCGTTTGAGCCAAGACCGCTTGTTTGATGATATTGCGGGTTAGGCACGGCATTGATTATATCACCACCACGAGGTGCAAGGCCATCTGACGAAGTCAAATTTCCACTTGGACTCATAGCCATTGATGTGGTTGCAGAAATTCCACCCATTATGCCGCCAACACCACCACCGCCAGTAACTAATGCATCTGCCGATTCTAAGGGCAATTGCTGTGTCGGAGGCGTGCGCATGCAATAACGTATAGTAGCCAACCAGCTGCGCATTTCTTCAGGACTCTCAGCCTCGATAACGTATTCCATATTATTATCGGCCTTTAGTACAAATGTGTTTGCACGCTCGTTCAACTCAAGTGCTCTAGTTTCTCGTGCTTCCGATATTAAAAAACAAAATACGCCGCTTCGTGGCTAAAGGGGAAAAATCGATTATATGAAAAAGCTTTACTGTCATTATCAAACCTTTGTAGCTTTTGGTGGTGTATAGAACTCCAACATGTAGCCGCCTACGGCTTTCACTAAAGCCAAACGACACTTTTCCCACTCTTGTGTCGGCTGATCCAGACTTTCGGGTATTAACTTATTCACGTAACCCTCCTTACGACATTCCACAATAATTTTCGAGATCTTCGTCTTACTATGCTTGCTGCCATCTAAATCTTCGGAATTTTTATGAAACAGCGTCTGTAAGAACAGGAAATTCTAATATTAAATCACTTAACATCAACTGTTCTAATGCATGGCGTAATTTTTTTTTAATTTTTGTTAGTTTCGGGAAAACTGTTGCTCACCTTGCCCTTGCGAAGCCCCTTGAATGAAAGCCGTCGAAAAAATGCTTTGTGAAATATTTTAGACGAATCATCAGCTGCACTACCACTTTCTTCCAGTGAATTACAATTTCCAGTCTGTATTTAAAAAAAAATTAATTTTAATTCAAAAATATAAACACAGTACGCCAAGTAATTACCTTAAGATTGTTGCGTCTCAGGCAGAATTCGGTGTCGAAATGATCCACAAACGCCTCCGCGAATTTTTGTCCAAAACTACGATATGAAATATTCCGGGCCTCCTCAGGTGGCAAATTCCCATTAATATAACTGATGCAAGCTTTGGCAAAATCTGCAGCAGCCACACGCGAATGTCGTTCGCAAAATTCTTCCCAGCTAGTGCCGTAAGCATATGAAGTGCCACTAGCCGCACTCATGTTTGGTATAAGATCTCCGCCTACTGCACCACCACTGCTACCTGCAGCGCTACTTCCGCTAGCGGGACCAATGTAACCACCAGCGGTAAATGTGTTTGTTGTACTATTGCCACCCATTTATTTTCTGAATTAATTTTTTGCTATATATTTGACGTCAGGTAGCACAATAGTTATTTTTATTTATCAATTTTGCTGATGTTCAATTTTAAGCCCTACCGTTGCTGCCGTAAGTATTATATAGTTAAGTCAGATGTATTCCCTATAAACACAAAGGCTGTATGTATATAAATATTTATTTATTTTCAATTTAATTTTTTATTTTATTTTATTTGACTTCGTCGTAATGTGGGATTGCTGCAGAAGTAATAGGCCTTAGCCTGGTATAAATTCGTGTCGTTCCGGTAACGTAGAACCGACGGGTGTTGGAACGGTAGCAGTTACGAAGCTCCCATGTTGAGCACAAGTGACAACAGATATACTAAATCTGTTAGCCAAGGTAAGGGTAGTACCAGTGCGTTACGCTCATTAGTTGCTCCTTCACAACCAGGGGTCAGAAAAGCTTTTAAGAGGAGTTTGGTAAACGCTTCTAAGAAAATATGGGCATGTTGAAATATAGTTAAACCTGTCAAAGTAGAACACTGGTGGTGCCGAATATTCTCTAAAATTTATGCGACTGTTTTTGGTAAAAAAAATTTAGTTTATAAAAATTAACACATTTGAGAACATTACGCTTTGGTAAATATAGTATATCCAATTATGTTTGTTGTGATTTTTGTTGGTATACATTCTGCTCTAATTCAGAGATGAGATACCACTGCCCCGCTCTGACAAAAATTTTACAATTCTATCTTAGTATTATATTATTATATCTTTGAATGCCTTGGAGTCAATAGACATTCGGAATCTCTAGTGCGTTTTAAAGAAATTGCATAGATCATGCCACTACTGGCTACTAGGAAAACAATAAACCCTAAGTTTATTTAATAAACAAATGATATGTAAATGAATAATTAGACCAACATGGACCTACGGACTAGAAATTTGGGGGACTGCTAGTAAATCAAACCTTAAATATCGTAAATCAAATTATACAGAGAAGTCAATCTAAGACGCTGAGGACAATCAAAAACGCAAATTGGCACATAAGAAATGACAATGGCGACTACTAGAGCACAAAAACTATGAAATGAGACTGATACCGAAAAATGGAACTGCCACCAAGAAGACTAAAGCGCAAAACACCCGCAGATTTTGCTCGTACTGTAATATAAATAAAATTATAGACATGTTCTCTTTCAAAGGGAAGGGACATTTTAATTCCAAACGCCCAACACTAATTATTTATTGTTAATATCAACAGATTGTAATTTATAATGGAAATAAAAAAGTCTAATTGTGCTTCTCTGCAGTCACCATGTAGCCACATTTATTAATTAAAATAAACCTTCCAACTAACAGCGACCAGGCATCTTCATACCTACAAACATCGCTCATCTGTACTATTTTAACTGAAACTAACAAAAAATCATAAGGCCTCTTCTATTCGCCATTTCCCCCGCTCTGATTTTTTTAATATGAACATTTTTTGGAAAATATTTAATTATTAATGGTAAATTAAATTTTGTAAATGTCCTCCGCGTGTTCATTTTTTGGTGAACTTTTATCTCTGCGATGGTCTCACAGAAAATAGTTCGAATATAATAACATCGGGCGGTCATGGTGATCAAATTGCTGACCGATTGCTCTGTTCCCACGGCAGTCAGTTCTACATTACCGGAACGACACAGATTTATATCCGACCAAGCACTGTCACTCTAGCAGCATTCTCCGTACATGTATAGCATGCACTTTATTGTGCGAAAATTATAGGGCTATAAAACTTATACCCATTATTTTTAGTTCTGATTAAAAACGTTGATGTATGTGATAGACCTAGAGCTTTTATATTAGATTAATGTATTATTTTAGATTAATCTATAATTTTAAAAATAATAATAATAATATGTGATATTTATTGTAGAATATACTGTATTTATTTTGAAAACATCACATGAACAACCGACACAACTTAATCCTAGACCAATAAGCTTAAATCAGAGTAACTTCTGTCACTACCATTTGTCTCACAGACTACAAATTAAAAACAAGTATATTTTTATGTTTCTTTTTTTTATTTAAAACAAATGAGTGTGTAAAGATATATTATATTATTTCGGCCGCCGTAGCAGAATGGAATGGAGATCGTAGGTTCGGATCTCGGTGAAACAACAAAATTAAGAAAACGTTTTTTCTAATAGCGGTCGTCACTCGGCAGGCAATGGCAAACATCCGAGTGTATTTCGGCTATGAAAAAGTCCTCATAAAAAATATCTGCCGTTCGAAATCGACTTAAAACTGTAGGGTTCAACAACGTCAAGACACACGCCACAAATAGGACGGAGAGCTCGGCCAAACACCCAAAAAAGATGTAAGCCAGTTATATATATATTATATATATATATATGTATATATTATATTATTTCTATTTAACTATTTATGAAAGCTCTGTTAGTGAGTTGGTGTGATAGGAATATGTCGGATTCGCAAAACTGGAGGAGTGCGTAATCTATTAGAGGATTGTTTAGTGATCCAGGGTTAAAAAGGGTGTTACAAGAGAAGTGGGTGAAAACAACACCCGAATATGTCAAAAAGTTTAGGCTCTACTCAGTCTCGTCTAAAATCGGTTTTAAAATAAAAAGGCTTGTGGGGTATTAATTAATAAAAAAATGTACATACTATTTTTATAAATTTTTTTATTTACCTAAACACTGTTGGAGAAAATCAGCTGTAAGATCTTTAGTAACGAGACAGAAAAATGCTGTTAATAATTAATATAATATTAACCCGTATATCACGGGTATGTATTTGCGTTGTTCCGCTTAAAAAAGGCTGAAAGCAGAAATATGAGGGCTGCCTTTTACAGTAGATGTAGTAAGCTGTAATTCGATATTCGAGACTGATCAACTTACTTCGACTTTTGATGTTGAAGCGCAACACTTAACCACTGTGAAACGCTGGTACAATTTCCAAAGTGGCCGTCGATCCTTACAACATCATCATGTGACATATAGCGAGATAGAGGCTTCCTGGGCATTAGTGAGGACCAGCATACAGCTGTTAAAACAACAACCAGCATACACTCAATATCATATTTATAAAAATTTGGTCGTCAGAAAGAATTGTTCTCACGAATAATATGGCAATTATCCAAAAAAGAACTCGTGTCCATTGGGTCACGAAATGTTGCAGAAATTCAGTGGTCCAAATCACGTCCATGACGCCGAAACAGGGAACAAAACAGCAATCGACAGTATAGTTGTTCCAAGACGAGCTTAATAAGTGGTCGCTTGTTTTAAAAACAATGTCATAAAATGAAAAATTAAGGATTGTGATTTTTCGTCCCGAAAATTTCTAAGATTATTTATTCTTATATATAAAATAAAGTCAACTTTTTGTGTGTGTTCGCTAACCGGCCGTGTCTTTGCACCGAATTAAACCAAACTTACACACATTGTTAAGAAGGTATTGAAGATGGTTTTCGTATAGTTTGGATACCTATTGGTGGATAGGGTTCGAGATATAGGTCAAAACGTGGACCCGGGTAACCTTCGGATGTGTATGTACAATATGGGTATCAAATGGAAGCTGTTGGTGAACGCCTTAGTTCAGAGTATTTTTCATGCCGCTCCGTGACTAGGGTCTCGAGATAGAGACCAAAACGTGGACCCTAGAATGTGTTTGTACAATATGGATATCAAATTGAAGCTGTTGGTGAATGCTTTAGTACAGAGTATTTTTCATGCCGCTCCGTGACTGGGGTCTCGAGATATAGGTCAAAACGTGGACCCGGGTAACCTTTGGTTGTGTATGTACAATATGGGTATCAAATGAAAGCTGTTGATAAGTGCTTTAATACGGGGTAATTTTCATACCTATTGATGACTAGGGTCTCGAAACATATGCCAAAATGGGGACCCGCCGTGTCTTTGCACCGAATTAAACCAAACTTACACACATTGTTAAGTAGGTATTGAAGATGGTTTCCGTATTGGATACCTATTGGTAGTTAGGGTCTCGAGATATAGGTCAAAACGTGGACCCGGGTAACCTTCGGACGTATATGTACAATATGGATATCAAATGGAAGCTGTTGGTGAATGCTTTAGTACAGAGTATTTTTCATGCCGCTCCGTGACTGGGGTCTCGAGATATAGGTCAAAACGTGGACCCGGGTAACCTTTGGTTGTGTATGTACAATATGGGTATCAAATGAAAGCTGTTGATAAGTGTTTTAATACGAGGTAATTTGATGACTAGGCTCTCGAAATATATGCCAAAACGTGGACCCGCCGTGTCTTTGCATCTTAGTTATTCATTTGCGTTGATTTGAAATTTAAAAACAATCTTTTTTCCTGATTTTCAATTTATATTTTATATTTACTCAAAAACAAATAGAAAAACAAAAAATATTGTTTATGCCAAAGCTCTTGAATAAAAAATAAAGAAATAAATAATATGAAAACCATATATTTTTTGTTCTAAATCATATCTATTCTATTTTAGTGTGCCCAGCGAAGCGGGCCGGGTTTGCTAGTGTTTATATAAAATGTTATGTTAAGAGGAGATCTGTGAGTTAAAACACAAGTGTAAATTTGTTTATATGCCATAGCCTCTTACTACCGAGATACAGCCAATCTAATGCGAGAGATCTCCGCAGACTGTTAGGGCGTCCATTCCAGATTAAAAAAATTTGACCCCGAGAGCAGTGCAGTTCGCATAAAACATATTGACTGGTTATTGTGGACGACTTTCCAAAAAAGCGATGCTAAATGTTTAAGGAGTTATCCAACGTAAATCCTCATGTCGTCCCACAGAACAATCTATAACAATCATTCAACGGAGAAAACCTTATATTTATTTAATTTAAAATTTATTTATTTACATTTTAACATAAAAATAAACCCACATTTTTTTGCAATTCAATTTTCGAGTTACACATGTTGTTGTAGCAGCATAAAAAATGTCCTACATACATATTTTTGGGGAAGTGACAGTCCTTAGCCGAATATAAACCAAGTCCGTTCTAGTGGCGGAGAACTGTCGTGGGAACGTATGCATATATGTGTGTGTGCATATTACGACATATACATACCACATCTGTATTTATGGTATAAGTATGCCAGAGAAATGCAATATGCTTATCAGTGAAATGCAAAAATATTTTGCTATATTCGTATGTACATACATATAGTATGTATGCACAACGATTGTACATATTTATAAGAAAGAGTAGAATGCAAGGAATTAGCTTGTAAAACCTAGAGAAATTGTAAATTTTTCCTGATCTAGTAAGTTACACAGAGACTAAATTCTGATTTATATTTTTAGAAACAGCCCATCTAACCTCCTCTGCCAGGGTACAATATCCGGCTCACCCAAGCACAGTCGATACAATGCAGTTTCCATTCGCATAATTTATGTTACTTCATAATATTGTCATGGAAAACATATTGCAATCCATTCGACCTATATTAGGTATGTATAGGATATTCAAGCAATTTTTAACCACCAATATTTATTAAAACATTAGTACACATATGTGTACTTAAAAACTTTTGTTATGTGATTTGCATTATTTTACCAGTTTAATGTAACTTTTTTGTTTATTGCAGTTCTTGCACATTCATTGAAATTCTTATTTTTTCTATTTTTGGGCAGAAAACATTTCACTTATAAGTTGCGCATTTTCTTAGCTGCCTCACGCCTCTTATTGTACACATGGATTTTTTCGTCCTCTCGACAACGGGAAGCAGCACTGATGCTTCATTATGTTTATTTAAGCAATTGCATTGTATTTTTGGCAAATATTCACTCAGTTTTAACATATATTTTATTATTAATATGTAAAAATCATTTCCACGATTGTTTTCAAATACATTAAAACATAAATAATACAGGAAAAAGTTTGAAAACGCACTAAAGGGAAGAAAAAATTTTCACTTGTCCAATGCAACGCGAATTGCCAACCACTCTTTCCGCACTTATTCTGTATTGCCAACAGAGGGAAAAAGTAGCATAAGGCTGGGAACATTAATATATTTCATATTAGACGAATACAGTTGTTATGTTAAGTGATCATAAAAAGAATTAGAAAAACATAGTACTTCCTATTTCATTATGTGACTTTGCTTGTATTGAGAGGTATTGTGTGTTTAACTTTTACAACATAATAATTATTAATATATGAACAAATTTTAATGTTATGTAGACGTTTGCTATTATATAATGTAACATAATGCACACGAATTGAAGAAAAAACTAAAAAAGTTCTACGAAAATGAATCACCTTTTTAATATCTGTAATTATCTAATCGGCCGCCATAGGTGAATAGATAAGAGTGCGACTATCATTCGAAACCTCGGGCATGAAACAACATTTGATAGACCGACAGAGTGGTCGCCAATAGCAATGTAAAACCTCCTAGTGTATTTCTGCTATGAAAAAGTTGCTTATAGAAACCCAGCTGTGATTCGGAGGCAGCATAAAATGGTAGGTCCTTCGATTTGTGGAAAAACTTCAAGCTCACACCACAGATGGGAGGAGGAGTTTGACCAAACACCCAAAAAAAGGTTCAAGCGCCAATTATATCTATGTAATATATATGGATATATAATTACCTCACCAAAGAATATACCTACCTAAAGAGTGAGGTTAAGTTATTAAAATTTAAAGTTCATTGTTCTCTCGGGTTGCCGAGTATTATTAAAATAGTTATAGATTAATAATTTGGATTATGCAATTGGAATGCACACTATTTTAATGTGATTCAAGAAAACCAACATTTTTTTCAGTTATAATTTTATAATTTTTCAAATTGTTAAATGAACCATTTTTTATGATTAGCAACATAAAACACCTGATGCAATAACGAGTTGCTTTTCCACTTTTTTGTGCTACATCGGTAACTCGGCACTAGTTTATTTATTATTTGGACAATTTTACAAAACTTGAATGCTTGGAGAGTATTTCTAAATTCCCCCTCAGTCTGAAGACTAATAACGGGTGATTTTTTTGCTATTATATTTTTAAACAGTTGGTTTAAACAGCTGATGCACGATTCGTGTTTTGTTTCACTGTCAAACATATTCAGTTTGATCTATAATTTAACCATGAATCGTCTTACAAACGAACAACGCTCATTGAATTTTATTATAAAAATGCGTGTACTGTTAAGAAAGTTTAAAATCCACTTTTTTATCGAAAAATTGTGTTCAGCGACGAAGCTCACCCTTTTTGGGTGTTTGGCCGAGCTCCTCCTCCTATTTGTGGTGTGCGTCTTGATGTTGTTCCACAAATGAAAGGACCTACAGTTACAAGTCGACTCCGAACGGCAGATATGAGGAACTTTTTTTTGGATCAATGGGTACGTAAATAAGCAGAATTGTCGATTTTGGAGTGAAGATCAGCCAGAAGAATTGCAAGAGCTACCAATGTATCCAGAAAAGGACACAGTTTGGTGCGGTTTATGGGCTGCAGGTATCATTGCACCGTACTTCTTCAAAGATGCTGCGAATCGTAACGTAACTGTGAATGGTGAGCGCTACCGTGAAATGATATCCAACTTGTTGTGAGGCGAGTTCGGTGAACATTTTATTTCACTTTCGGGACCTGTCAATTGGCCACCCAGAACGTGCGATATAACGCCTTTAGATTATTTTTTGTGGGCAAGCCTGCTTCAATTAACGCATTCGAAGACAACATTAAAACATTTATATGTGAGATACTGGCCGATACATTGGAAAGAGTATGCCAAAATTGGACTAAGCGGATGGACCATTTGAAGCGCAGTTGCGGTCAACATTTGCATGAAAGATTAAATTATATGGACTGTACTATCGATTTAAATAAAAATTTCATGCAGTTTTCTGAATTTTACGAGTTTTTTTTTGAAAAAGTTTCATATGGCTCTTAAAAAATCACCTTTTACTAATAACACTAATTTTCTAGTCAGGAAGGTTTCGCTCAGTTCAACTCCAAATTTTGTTACTTTTAAAAATGCTAAAAGCATTGCACATTACATACACTGTTGGAAAATATAATAGAAACACAAATTTTCATGTAATTTTTCACAATTTTGTTAAAAACTCCGAATACTTTGCGCCTTACAAGTTCAAATATTCTATATCATCTATAAAATTTCATCGAGTTTAAGAAACGTACCCTGGAAAAAGTACTAGGAAAGAAATGTTTTACTACAAAAAATTATTCCTTTTTTTAATGTTTACATATGGAGAATCATTTTAGCATTTCGTAACACCTCCTGCTTGTTTTATGTCATCTTTACATCTTCTATGCATTGAATTTACTGAATTTGCACATTTATCTGGAGAAATAGAGTACCAGGGCTTTTGAATTTTGTTCGATTTCTTAAACATTAGTGTGTTAGGTTCTTCAACATTTGTATGGGAACATTTCTCTCTTATTTGTGGGTTTAAAAGGCCCGATTATCTTTTACAATTCGGCCCAAAGATAATCAATTGAATTTAAGTCAGGAGACTCCGGCGGCCATTCTAAAACATGCACTTTTTCTTTTTTAAACCACTCCTTTGCTAATTTTGATGAATGCTTAGGATCGATATTCTGCGTAAGCTCCCGTTTTAAGGGCGTTTCTTCTCTTGCATAGGGAGCATAACCGTACTCAATATTCTCACGTAGTCTACCGCACACATTTTATCTTTTATCCAAAATATTGAACCTACTCTTTCCTCCAAAAAGCATCCCCACATCATTATTGATTCGCCACCGTGCCTTACGCTTTTTTTTTTGGTATATCTGGGATCACATGTTGTACTAGTGGATTGTCGAACATATCGTGTTTCGTCAGATCCAGATATACTTATTTTTGTTTCATACGTCCATAGCACATGAATCCTTTTTGTTTTGTTCTGTAAATTCAATAACGGTACTCTTCTGGGTGTTCTTGATATTAATCCCGCTTCTACTAACCTGTATCGAACTGTCCGACTTGTAACTTTGCAATTTAGCTCAGCTTTAAGATCGTTTGATGGCAAAAAAGGTTTCATTTTGCTATAACTTATGAGTTGTTTGCTTATTTTATTCAATACCAAGTAACCTGCATTTAAAATGTAGTTAAGTTATTTATCCTTTAAGGGAGACTGAGCAAAATTTATAACGTTGAAAATTTGTTGCTATCACCAAACAGTCACCGCTTCTATTATTTCTTCCAAGCGCAAAACTCATTTTTTTACTCATGTGTGTACAAAATGAAATGCAATACAGAACAAATAACCGTTAACCATCGAATGCTGTAAACAATCATAAAAAAACAATGTGCAAATAAGTGATGTTTCTATTATATTGTCCAACTTTGTATTTCTGCAACAAATTTTGCTGAAAATGTATGAACTACTTACTCCCATCAAATTCAATACAAAGTTTATATATACATATATATATAATTGGCGCGTACACCCTTTTTTGGTGTTTGGCCGAGCTTCTCCTCCTATTTGCGGTGTGCGTCTTGATGTTGTTCCACAAATGGGACCTACAGTTTCAAGCCGACTCCGAGCGGCAGATATTTTATGAGGAGCTTTCTTATGGCAGAAATACACTCGAAGGTTTGCCATTGCCTGCCGAGGGGCGGCCGCTATTAAAAAAATGTTTTTCTTAATTTTCGTGTTTCACCGAGATTCGAACTTACGTTCTCTCGAATTCCGAATGATAGTCACGCACCAATCCATTCGGCTATGGTGGCCAATTTAGCAGACTTCAATTGAGCTTAAAAATTTAATCACAGTTCAACTACCACTGAAAACCCGGCTTTAAGGTTTATATTTCTGTTCTGAAACAGCCGTAAATTCTCATAACACAAATTTGATTGCAGAGAACGTAATTTACGTTCTCTGGTGACTGTTTTGTTTTTGACAGTAGGCAAGCTTGTTTAATTGACCGAGAGAAAAAATTTCAATCTTTACATTTTCAGCAACCAACCCGTTACACATATTGATTCGCAAATCAATGAAATACAGTAAAATACATATTTTTTATAGTTTTTATTGTTAAACAATTTACTTACAATTATTTTAAAATTATCTCAAATAGTTTAACATAAAAAATCTGCCTTTACATCATATATTATATTAAATTTTCTTATGCCAGTTTTTTTCTAATCCTTACAAAATTTACTTTTAAAAAGTAAATTAATAATACAATAGCAATAATAATAAAAAACGTAATTAAAAATTCAACGCATTATATGTAAGGATATTCAAAAACTGCCTTTACTTAATAGTTACCGTTGTTTCTTAATTAATTTTATATGTAATGTTAAGTATTTATGAAATTTTATGTGGATATTTCATCTGAAAAATGATACTACATGTCTGTAAATTTATTCGAATTTTTATGATATATATTTATAAGCAACATAAAAAAATTTAATAACCAACCAATTTCGCACTTAAAGTGCTTTGCTTGAAAATTGTTTGTTTTTAAATTTTAAAACAACTCAGTTCTGTAATAACTGTATCATCAAAAAGTAGACAATGAAATTCCTTGTGCTGTGAGAATGAAAATTTCGATGGGTTCATTACATGGGATTTATTATAGGTGACAGCATTCACCCAGCTGAATTTTTCATCGTAGGTATGGCTTACGTCAAAATGATCTGCTTTGTTTGTATGTTTACATTTGCTTGCGGATTTTGACGTGATGCTTGGACCAATCGCAACAACAAATACATGTAGGGTTTTACTTATATGTGGTTGCTGTCACCCATAATAAATTCGCCTTGGTTCATTAGGAGACGTTGAAATATCGGGTTGGAATAAAGTAAACATATTAATGCAATATTTGTATGTTGTTTTGTAAACGGTTTCGCTTATTGTTTTTAAGAAATGCATCTGTTTTTAATTTAATTATGTTTTTGGTTACTATTTGCTATTCAATATTTGTTGTGTTTATTTATATATAATTTTTTTTATAATGTGAGACAAAAACAACACGAACTGAACACAAATGAAAGTTCTTTCATAAAAATGAAGTACCTATCAAATAAACGAACTTGAAAGTACATTTTTCTGGTACGCCCCATCTAATTAACATAACAAAAATAATTAAAAGTGCTTGTGGGCGTGTAAATATTTATTATGTAGTTAATTCAGTGTGAACCTGTTCGATAGTGGGGGAAAGTTTACTCCGATTCAAATTTTTCGGATGCATTTGTAAAATATACAAATTACATTTTAACCTACTCACAACGGCGTCTATGTTTCTGTTCCACCGTGGAGCGTTCACTTTGTCTTAAATTTTACTGATTTTGACAGCACGACAATCGCCGCTTAGAAATCGTTCTAATATTTTCGAAACAAATCACAGCTTTTGTAAGTTTGGTGCTGGTTCCGTAAAGATATCGGGCAACGTGTTGACTACAGCTGAATGATGTAGAGTCAATGCGGAGCGTTCAGCTTCGATTAAAGATCATCAAACAATGATTCGAGCATACAGCAAAACTAAGGAAGACTGTTTTCTTGCCTGCGACAGTTGGGCTTACTCGCCGTAACGAATGGACCTTATGTCAGGCCAAGGTCTACCGCTATATCCATAGTCAACAACAAGGACCGATGACATTATAATTACGAAGGAATAATGGTGAAGTCGCAAAAGCATTCCCAATTAGTAACAAAACTACTTACGTACATATTATATATATATTCGACTTTTATCATATACGTATGTTACGTTGGTTGGTAAAATTTTTGTTTGGCTTGTTTATGATAATATAAATAAAATAAATTCATAAAATTAACGCATTCCTAAAAATATACATTTTAATGATTCCAAAGTAAAGTGTGGTCACTTTTGTGATTAGCTGTAAAAACTAGAATTTGAGCACTAAAGAAAGCGTTATTTTAATAATAAGAGATAGTTGATAGTTTTCAAAAATCACATATTTTTGTATGAGGAAATAGTAAAACTGTAAAACTTGTGCCACATCTGAATACAGTTAGAATGATAAGTTTAGATTAATAATTAAACAATTATTCGCATATTTTTTAATGTTAATAAAAACATAGTAATAGTAATAAATTCAAATTGAAGTGAAAAATCACAACTGAGCGAAAGAGCTCGACACAGTAACACTTTACGTGCGAGTCTACGTACGTAAGTGGTGTAGATGCATTTGACATTAACGTGCGTGGTACGAAAAAAGAAACTTGTAACAGAGAAGGTGCAATTCATGCACTAAAACTGGCAAACCAAATTCACCATGGCAATTTGAATCATTTTTGAACCAATTAGATAGACGCATCGATTTTAACTTTCAAATTAATTTGTACTTTATTAAAATTTTTCATTTTATATAAATTTTTCTTTATCTACAATTTTTTAGTTAGTATGGAAGAAAAAATAAAAATTGTTTGACTCTAACAAACGTGACAAGTTTAGGGCCAACTCTTACAATTTCTGATGTAAGCCTTTATTTTTTGCTACAAATCTAGAATTCAGTAGTTTTATACCACATATTTTATGACAAAAGCACTCTCCGATTTTGTAACCTTCATCATTTTACACCTTGGCTTATATTTCGCAACTTAACTGGTTATGTTGCGCACGTTTTTCTTTATTTACTTAACTATTGCTACTAATTGACAACAATACGATTGAAGTAAAATATGTGTCCACTATTTTGTGTAAAATAAATCAAATAAAAAGTAAAAAATATCTGCTCTAATGCGATCTTCATTGCCGTTAGTCTTTATTGCTGCGACGAGCGCTTTGTTTATCTTTGAATTTCCAACGAACAAATGAGAAAAAAAAACGATTACTCCTTTCCAAATCGTTTATTGTTGTTCATACATTGGTAATTGCTTTTTATTTTGCTTAAAGCAAGCTATAAGAAAATTCAGTTCTATTCAACTTAACGAAACTTATTCCATTAAATGACAGTTATGTCTAGTGAGAATGCTAATGAATAGTATTTGATGTATGGATGTTTGTGTATGTGTGAGTGTACGTGTTCACAAATTTTTCATAATTAATTCATGTACATAGGTATGTATGTAAAATGATGTATGAGCTTATGTAAATATGTATGTATTTATGCGTGCACATTACTGTAACATGTATTTGCCACGTGCGCTAAATTTTGGCTTGCTTCCTATTTAGTACAGTATGTATATATGTATGTATGTGGGTTACATACTTATCAATACATTATTGTTATTCAATCTCATTTGATATCTGAGCGTGTTACGGTTTAACGTTAATATTTCTAAGTCGAATAAAAAATTAAAACAAACGTTTCAAAACTCACCCTTGTAAAGCATACCAGAAAATGAGTAACGATTCTATCTTGACTACATTTTTTGCAAGCCCCAATTCCCCTCCCCTAAGCCCGCAATAAACACTTTACTCTAGCATATTGTATATATGTATGTATGTGTTATTCATAACCCCCACCTTCATGCACACATCAAGTCGGTCGATGTATACCAGTCTACTTAAAATTACGAAACTTAAATAATGAATTCCCAGTACTAACGTCGGTCGTTAAACGCAGTCCAAGGTAAGAAGAGGATAAGCACTCAGACTTCCAGTTGCTTTGATGGTTGCTGTGTGATAAACGGCTCACTCCACATGCGCCGTAAGTCGCCCTATAAAAGAAAGATATTTTTGTGTGTATACGTGTGTTTGTGAACTTTGTTTTAATGTACATAATCTTATCCTAAATTTAATAGGAGTAAAAAAAATAATATGTTATTTTAGGTATGAATAAAATAAATAACAAAGCAAGTATACACTTTTTAACAGTATTAGAAATATTACAACAGATATGTACCCTCATAAGAAATAAAAAAGTGTATCTCCAAAGGTTGAACGTTTTAGCGAAGAGCGGAAGTGTATAGGGTGGGCCACCTAACATTTTAAACTTGAAATATTATAAAGTAAGAAACGAATAATTTTTTTTGAGTTCTTTGTGTTTTGGAAGTCTTACGGTTATTTATGGAAAACTATTTAGTTCAAATTACTTTCGCGGCTGCCATTGCAGTAGCAGATACGATGAACCAGATTTTCGATTGTAAGATGCTGTATTTAGTAGATGGCTGCACAAATTTCGATAATGGGAGCGTCAATCGTTGCTCTATGATTCGCGTAAGATGTATCTTTAATGGCTCCATACAATTAATAATATAGCGTGCACCTTTTCTACCGAATTTAGAACGTAATTTTCTTGCAGTTCCGGCGACCCCCATTTTAAAATTAAATGTTTAATGTTTATCAACGTTGTTGAAGCTTGAATCTACCCTATTTATTTTAGTTCACATATTAGAAACAATCAGTATTTCAAGTTTCAAACGTTATATGACCCTCCCTTTATGTGCATAAATGTAGGAGCGTACTTAAACGCAAATCGCGATGAACATAAGATTCACCCCTCTTCAATCTAAACTTCGCCTTAAGACTCTGTGAATGCATTTATTCTACTGGACGCACTCAAATACAGTCCATCTTATGGAAGCGTGACCGGCAAAATTCAAGCTTAGAGTTCCGTTATAAAAAAATTAACTGCTGCTCAATACGCGTTGTGCAATTTGTTAGTTTTGTGAGAAATTCAGAAAGCGTACGTTGTCTTTACAAAATTAGTCCCGTGTATGAAAAACGATTTGAAGCAGTATTCCTATGGACAGATCCTAAAGGTCTAAAAATGTCACGTGCGTGCATCTGCAGCGAAATATTTGCAGCAGTTTTAAGGAGAAATGGACAAAGACACAATTCGAGGATCACAAATTCTGGAGCGTATTGAAAGAAAAAAACGCCCCTCTCATTATCACACATTGAAAAAAGACTTGCACGGGCTAAGTCAAATTCAGAACGGAAATGCACAAACGCAATATTCACGGATGAATCATCCTTTTTGGCGAATAGTTGCAAACGTCGGTCCTGGTGTACTACTTGGAATCGACAAGTTCAACGAACTGTTAAGCATCCAGTTAAGGGCAATGCTTGGGGCTGATTCTTCGTAAATTCGTCGATTTGGCCCTTTATTTGTGTTTACCGCCAAATTTAATGCAGTTTTATGAATAAAATGTACCAAAAAGCATTATTACCGTCAGCTGGGAAGATAGATTTCGAGCCAGTTCCACAACTTACGCAGAAATGACTCCAAGATGTGAAGCCATTACAGCTAATGGTGGTGACTACAATTTATTGAATATATAGCGTAAAATAAATATTATAAGCCCATATAATGCAGTTTGTCAGAATCGAATTGGTCAAATAGTTTCCAATTTGTGGTGTCCACACTTTATACAAAACCTTCCTTCGAAATGTGCTTACTAACGAATTTCGATCCAAATGTATGAAGGTCGTATGCGACACACTAATAAAGGGTGTTTTTTTAGAGGTTAGGTTTTCAAGTTGGCACTACTTTTTTCGTAGATGGTCTTTTTGACAGCTGTCACTTGATTTATGCTCAGTTTGGTTTGCCATTTCATAATGAATAGACTTACACCTGAACAACGTTTGCAAATCGTGCAAATTTATTACGAAAATAATGGTTCGGTTCGCGCGACGCATCGAAGAAAATTTTGTTCAGCGATGAAGCTCACTTTTGGTTGAATGGGTATGTCAATAAGCAAAATTGTCGCATTTGGAGTGAACATAATCCACAAGCCATTGCTGAGACGCCGTTACATCCTCAAAAAGTCACTGTTTGGTATGCTCTATGGGCAGAGGGAATCATTGGTCCATATTTCTTTAAAAATGAAGCCGGCCATAATGTTACAGTCAATGGAGAGCGCTATAGAGCCATGATTAATGACTTTTTCGTGCCTGAATTGGACGATGTTGATGTGGACGACCTTTGGTTCCAACAAGACGGCGCTACATGCCATACAGCCAACGCAACAATCGATTTATTGAAGGAAACTTTTGGTGAGCGCATTATATCGCGCCGTGGACCTGTGGCGTGGCCTCCAAGATCGTGCGATATAACACCGCTGGACTATTTCTTGTGGGGCTATGTGAAGTCGCTTTTCTACGCAGATAAGCCCGAGACGATTGACGTCATGGAAGAGAATATTCGGCGCGTTATTGCTGACATACGGCCCCAATTGTTGCAAAAAGTGGTCGAAAATTGGGCCTCTCGGCTGGAATTTATTCGAGCCAGCCGCGGCGGCCACTTGCCCGAAATCATTTTTAAAACATAATGGCAAACCCTTATCTTTATAATAAAGCTAAATTCTTGGCCATAACATTAAATTATATACGTTTTATTTCATCTTGAAAACCTAACCTCTAAAAAAACACCCTTTATAATTACTATTTTATTGATGAAGCTCAGTCTCCGCCAGGCACAGAAGGTTTGTAGACAATGTTGGAAAAATACGAGGCACACCTCCACCGGTGGACGATGTTGAATTGTGTATATCACGCATTTGTCTACAGATTGTCAAAAACCCTAATATAAAAAAAAACAGATTGTAAAGATTTCAATGTCCTATAGCTCCTTAAGGAAAAATTAATATTTTTTTTCTAGCCAAATACTGTTAGTAGGCACTACTAAACATATATTTAAAGGATAGGTAAAACTTGCTAAGTTGTAACTTATTATTTTCTTGTTTAATAATACAAATTTATTACCTTGAGATAAGCCATGGTCAACAGCGGCAGTAACGTGAACGGCACCAGGTATAACAATGCCGGTTGTGCTGCTTTGAAAATTTCTGAGCTTACGGTAGCGGTGAGTAGACCAAGAAAATAGCTATAATTTAAAAAACAAACATTTTGTAAATATTATCAGCCTTAACTTACATTTCTAATTTATCTATTATAGAAAACTTAAAATGTTTTGGCATTTTACATATTCCTTAATAGACTCTTTCCACCGGGACTTAACGGCAGACTCCTGTTTACGCTTAATTACTGGTTAAACGCCGCATTTAAATTCTAATCTTGTAGACTCGATATTAGATAGAAAGATTGAGATATATATTTTTTTATTCTGTAAATACTCAATTTTCTTGGCAACAGCAAATGCTAAAAAAACGAATAACATGCAACAATTGCTTCTTTTTGGCGCTTTTTGCATAAAATCCGAGACAACTCTGGTAGTCATTTTTTGTTAGCAAACCTGCTTATAAAGACTAATTAGCTGTTTGAGCTTAGGCATAGTCACATGAAATAGCTGCTAAATCCATATAAAATTCTTCGACGTGAAATATTGGTTAGATTTAACTCAAATGAGAGAAAGGTGATTTTCATGGCATCAAATAACAATAACCCACTATGCAAGCAGCTTCTTCCAATATCGACATTTTTTTTAATTTTCAATTTCCTGTTTTGATGCTTTTTATTTATTTGTTTGTTGATTTTTTTAACAAGGCTCTTTACTGCAACTAAGTTCTTGGTGGAAATAGTCTATAAGACTATGAAATGCATTTGTAAATTATACTTTTGAATTTTTACTGCTTTAGAAAAAATGTTGCTGATGCACACACTCACCCCAACAAGGAACAGTGAAAGTACGTGAGCCTCGAGCCGACTCCTTTCGGTGGCTGTAACGTCGGATCTGTGGTAACACCCTGCGATTTCTTGTATGCATCATATCGCAACACAAAACACAACAGCAAACCCGGCATTACAATATCACCCAGACCCAGCATGGAAAAATGCCCACTATTATGTATGCTTGGAAAAACCAGTTTTCCTGGCAAGTTAAGTTTCGGTGGTTCCTTAACAATGCTGCCTAAATTCAGTTTTCGCGCCACTATTCCCACCGGATTGTCGGCGGGCCTGGTCGCCACCTTGACCATAACGTTCGTACTAAAAATATACGACGAAAAGAAGACCCAGAATACATCGTAGATCAGCAGGCCGGTTAGCAAGAGAGTAGACACCTTCAGGCTTGGCAAGCGTACAAAAGCGATGAATGCCACACACAAACCCATACCCATCGCTGAAAAGGACATACAAATCGGATCATAAATGTAATGTATAATATGTATTAAAAAAAAAACAATAACATGTCTTACCATCCATTAGCAGCCAATGGCCGGTGAGTACCCAAATGCATACAATTGACACAGAGAGTGCAAAACTGAAGAGCTCACCTGCGGTAAAACGTCCACATATACCGAACGATATGCGATTACCGTCAGTGCATGGCCGGATGATGTACTGGCACATGGGCAACAGCAGGAAGGCCAAAGCTACCGTAGCAATAACTGCAAAATAAAAGAAAGCATTCAAGAATTATTTATGCATGGAAAATAAATACGAACATTACGTACTCGCTGTACAAACGGCGAAAAGCAATTGCATTGAATCGAAGAAAAAAAACATAACCAACAACGAAACGGAAGCGCCCAGTGGTAAGCACAATGCATGCATTGTGTCCAACGTCGCAAACTTGTCTAAAATAAAGAATATTAAGACATACATCTTAATAAATTCAATCATGATTTATAAATAATAAATAAGATGCCTACTTGTCTCCTGCTCCACTGGTTCTCCAGTTATCAAATTCATCATCGATTCGCTACGTTTCTTTTGCTCGCGTTCACGCGCCTCCTGTTCAATATTCAGACTACGGAAGCTGCCATATACGATCAGCAGCATCGAAATGAGACATGTGGAGACCCGTGACGAGTCCATGACATTCGACGTCCAGTGTACTTCGCGGTATTCTGTGGTGGCGGACTGTGAGTTTAGGCTGCTGCTATCGACGACTGCCGCTGCTGCTGCTGCTGCTGCTGCTCCTGCTCCACCGCTCACTATGCCGTGCGACATTGCACACCGTAATTGATAACAGATTGTACGTAGTCGTTTGTTAAGGTGGGTGTTGCGCTTGCGCGCCAGTGTCTCACTATGAAACACCCCACATGCACACTAACACACCGACTACAACGTTAACCTGCTAACTTTACTTCCCCACTCCAGACACCAAACTCCAATATCAGTATTAAAGCACTACTTTTCCTTCCTTATGCAACTCGTGTCATATAGTCATATAGATATGTTTGGCAAGATTTCATTCGTGTTTGCTTTTGTAAGAGGGTTTGCTTCGCTTGTTGTTTGTATGGGTCTACTGCCTGCCGTCAGCGCTCCATGTAGTCCAGCCAGCCGTCTTTGTGGTGCGTATGTCTGCTGATAACGTAGTTTTAAATGTGTACCTGCTAAGTAAACAAAGCTGCGGCTCAATGTGGTGGTAGTACTGCGATCGGAAAAGATGACCACGACCGCGAAGTGCACATAGCAAACAGCAATGACAAAGACAACAGCGCAATAGCGCTAACTGTCTTATCAGCACGGCAGGCAGTGACACAGCTAATAGTTTTCAGCTGAGAAACCTACGACAATATTGAATGCAGCGGTTATTGCGATAACTTCAAGAATAATTAAAAGCGGAGTGTAACAATCTTGTTGACCAATTATCTATTAAACGTTTACTGGAAGAAGAAAAAAATAGTTTAGTGTTAATATGATTTTGAACTAGATTCAGTTAAATAGCTTTCATAAGAATATTAGGCAATAAAGCATACGAAACGGCGGCAGAAATAAGGGCAATCAGAAGTCATATTTTTGTTGTTTTTATAACCATATCTACGTTCCAGATTGAGGTTATTTAAAAAAAATTTAAAGAAACCCACGGCAAAAAAAACGTACTAATATTAATGCTGATTGGGCTACAGTGTGCGCACGAGAAAATCAGATCCTTTTAAATCAGTAAAGCAAATAACGCTCGAAATAATTAAAAAGTTGGTCTGGAAGTTTGCAGATGTAGGAAGACGACTTCCATGGCAGCCGGTTCTACGTATCGAAATGACTCAGGCGTTTCTGTTGTTGTTGTTGTTGTTGTTGTTGGAGGAGCAATACTAAACCCTGTCGTTGTAGTGTAAATCACCGATCGTCTTCGTCTAACTTATAAAGGTAAGCCCAGGAAACTTGATGTTTCGACAGGTTGGGTCCAAAGGGAGAGGGATGTTAGATGAGTGGGTTTGGCGGGGCATGTGAGAAGGTGGTTAGTGTTGTTGTTGTTGTTGTAGCAGCAATACTAAATCCTGTAATTGTAGTGAAAATCACCGGTCGTCTTCGTTTAACTCATCTAAAGGTAGACCCAGCAATTTCTTTTTAAAAAGTTGGGTCCAAAGGGGGAGGGGTGTTAGATGAGTAGGTTTGGTAGGGAATGTGAAAAGGTGGTTAGTGTCCTGCGGGGTCGGGGCCGATTCAGGATAATTAGGAGTTTAACCTGCTACAATATCCAGAACGTAATTGTGCCAATGTTACGCGGGTCTCTCGGGAAAGCTGGAGCTCTTTATATGCTGTAGGTGGTGGTTGGACTCCGATTACGGCATTCGGGGGTCGGGAACTTAAAAAGGGTCTCCCGATGAGTGTCCTTTATTGTCTATCTAAACACACGGCTAGAGAACAACAAAGCCGCGGGCGCCGACGGACTGCTGGCTGCGCTATTCAAACATGGCGGTGAGGAGCTGATAAGGTACATTCAAAAGCTTCTATGCAAAATATGGTCGGATGAAAGCATGCCTGCCGATTGGAATTAACGTGTGCTCTGCTCGACCTATAAGGTTCTATCGAGCGTATTGTGTGAAAGACTGAAGCCCACCATCAACCAACTGATTGGACCTTGTGTATTGACACACAACACAGTACGAAAAGGAGTTACCTATATGCCGCAATATCTGAATTTAGTGTGGAAGATGACGTTGCTCAACACCAGCAGTACCTCTCGACGAACAAAACTAACACTCTACAAGGCTCTCATCATGCCCGTCCTAACGTATGGCGCAGAAGCGTGGACGATGACAACATCCGATGAGGCGACGCTTGGAGTGTTTGAGGGAAAGATTCTGCGCAAGATTTTTGGACCTTTGTACATTGACAACGCCGAATATCGTAGGCGATGGAACGATGAGCTGTATGAGCTTTACGATGACATAGACATAGCGCAGTGAATTAAGATCCATTGGCTGGGTCATGTCGTCGGAATAGATACAAACGCTCCGGCTGTGAAAGTATTCGATGCGGTACCAGCTGGTGGTAACAGCTGCGTTGAAAAGATCAGGTGAAGAAGGACTTGGCTTCACTTGGTGTGTCCAACTGGCACCGGTTAGCACGAGAAAGAAACGACTGGCGCGCTTTGTTAAATTCGGCCAAAATCGCGTAAGCGGTTATTGCCCAATTAAGAAGAAGCCTCCTGACGTGCCTGGGAGGCGGCTCTGGCTCATGCAGTTGTCTACATGGGTGAAACCTGAGATAGCATCCTTACATTCCCGTGGCAGCCGGTTCTACGTTACCGGAATGACTCAGACTTCCCCGACCAAGGGCTGCGCCTGCCAAAGACGGCTCCACCCAAATTCCCAATCGATTAGATGCAAGTAGTGCAACAGGTGGTGGTCAAACCTTATGGTCTGAGCATGACACATAAGGCGTGGTGCAACCACCTAGCACCACCCGAACAACATCACTGCAAACTGTCTTAATTCAAAATGCATCTCTCTTTTATAAAATAATTCCTTTTCAAGCGAGTATATGTATTTTTTTTTTAATCTAACTTTCATTTTTAATGAGAAAATAGCTTCCGGAGGAGAGCTTTTTAATCAAAACTTCAAGAAAACTTTAATATAATAAAGTATAAGTTTAAAGTTGCTCTAAAATCTCGTTGATTTTTTGAATTTTTTTTTTTGGTACACGATGTTGAGTTTCTCCTTCCCTATAGAAGATTGCATATAAAACGGCAAATAAACCACGCATTTAAAACAACCACTAAATATAGTAATAGTTTTAAAATATCTTGAGCTCAGAAGTAGCAACCGTAGCAAAACCCTCATTGTTAAAATCGGTAAAAATTTTCAAACGTAAATAAAATGGCTAAACATTTAACAACGTGCGTTAAATTTCCCTTTTGAATTATACAATACAACCCTTCAAGGAAACAAGGTACAGACGGCAACATGATTTATACCCACAGGTTGGGCAAATATCCAAGTACTTGGGTAAAACCTGGTAATTTATTTTATCATTTCATTATTTGTATGATCACACTTTAAAGCACTTCCATACCGATAATATTTTAGTAAGAGGCAAAAATAGATAGCCTTTAATAGTACATATTTAAGTACTCTCAATACCACCCGTTCTACCGATGTAGTAATAAATCAACAACCACTTTTGCTTAACTAACACTACGGCTTAGAGGGATTTTTTCAAACTTGTATTTATCAAATAAATTTTAGTACAATATCGAGAAATACAGCAAGGCTCTTGCTAAGTCTTTAGTTAACTGGATGAAATGTTTTTACAATAATGTCTACTTGTATATGTACATATGTATCAACTTGATTCGTAAGTAAATATCGTAAGTATAAGTACATATGTATTAGGGCGGGTCGATTTAAAAATCGCTCATTGCTCTGTGAAAATCGTATTCCAAATTGGGGGACATCAGAATTCATTTTATAGGTATGGTTCCTTCGGCAAAGTTTCTTATTTTTATCCCTAGAATATGATTTTCACAGAGCAATGGGCGATTTTTTTGCCTCCCCACAAAAGAAACTAAAAGTTCGACCCAAATTGGGGGACATCAGAATTCGTTTTAGAGGTATGGTTCCTTCGGCAAAGTTTCTTATTTTGATCCCTAGAATATAATTTTCACAGAGCAATGGGCGATTTTTTTGCTCCCCACAAATCGACCCGGCCTAATATGTATGTATGTATATACATAACTGAGGTAACTGAACATATTGTAAAAGACACAGTATAAGGGTCGTTTACTCGAATATCAGAATACATGCTTTCGTATTGATTGCACAGATGCAATCATATCGGGTTAATTACATTTAAAACTTCCTATCAAATATTGGTTTAAAGAATGTAAATACGAATGGTATGCAGACTTATTTTACAGTCCGGTTCACTTGATTAGAGGCAATAATTTTTATGGAAGAAAATGGTTATTAAAGTAATCGTATTTGATCTAGTAATCTCAGGTTTTCTTATAATTCAAGTGAAGACTGTTCTTTACTCGAAAATAAACATGCATCAAAATATTATTCCATCTAACGGTATTTCGCAGCAGCAAAACTTCAGCGACTGTAATACTGTGCTTGATTTATTGGTTCACTTGAATAGAGGGACGAACCAAATAAGAAAAATAATAACAAATGTAGAAATTTTTGTTTTTTTCTACATTTATTTTTTAAATCTTATTAGTTTGTACTGCCACCTTGTTTATAAATTACTTCGTAAATACGTTGATGAATGGAATGATTCGTATTAATGCTATTTCTTCTTGAAATTGTTGCCATTTCTCATAAACTTTAACCATAAACCATCCCCATAAATATTCAATAATGTTCAAATCTGCTAAAATTTCAACGTTGTGGGACGCAATCGAAGTTTTGACCACAATTGAAATGTGTACAGGTGCATTATCTTGTTGAAAAATCCAATTAATAGGTCCAAATGTTTCACGAATTTCGAAAAAGATGATTCCAACAGCTTCATAGCTGTTTCCCCGTCATTTTGTAGTATACAATTTTCAATTCGAAGGCGCCATAAAACAATATTGTTCTCCATACCACAACACCACCTTTACCATCTGTGAAGTCATGGAAATAGTAATTATATCTGTCCGGCCCATCCAGATTGAACTTCTTTTCATTACTAAATACCACTTTTCCCCATTAACCGGGATTTTTATTTGGAACAGAACCCCCAGCCATGTGGTTCCTTGCAAAATCGAGGCGGCGTTCTTTGCGAAATTTATTCAAAGTTGGTTTTTTTTTGTAATTTTTTATGCTTCAGATGTGTAGCTTTAAGAATAGCTCTTCGGACGGTGGTTTTACTGGCAGAAGCAATTCCCTTTTTTTTAATTTTGCTGTTGAAAGGCCGGAATTTGATGAAATCCTAAGAATTTTCCTTCGGTGTCAAAGCCATCGCAGTTTTGCCTTTGTAGTTCTTACCATAGGAGGCACCTTATTTCAGGTAAAGATCCACAACGTTTGGACATCCACCAATCTTTTTGAAGTTCGGCGATTTAAAAGTCCCTCTGAGGAACAAGATATAGATTTATCCTAATTTGCGAGCTGTTTCTCATTTCATTAGAATTAAGAAGTTTTTACCCAAAAACAATGAATGCTTAAAAAAATGATTCCTTAAAGTTGTTAATGCGTAAATAATGTAGACAAATATAGTACCTCTATTCAAGTGAACCAATAAATCAATCAATATTATAGCTACTAAAGTTCTATTGCCACGAAATACTGTTAGATCGAATAATATTTTGTTGCATATTTACATATTTTCTGGTGTTACTAGATCAAATAACCATTTTCTTCCATAAACATTATTGCCTCTAATCAAGTGAACCGGGCTGTATTTTCCATGTGTATGTATTTTTTCAAAGTGATAAATTTGAACAAGAAAACATTTGTTGAATTTTTCAAATCAATTACTCATGCTTGGTTTTACCAATCAATTTTAATACTTATCAGGATGCTCAAATTTAAAGTGGTTTAACTGTAATATGAAATTCTTCTATTTTGAATTTTAACAGTCCGATGCCCTGTTTCACCAATCAAATTTAAATTCATCAGACAAATCTGCAAAAGAGTGACCATGATAAATTTCTAAAAGACCTTCTACTAGTCATTTTTACCGAACAAAATTGTAGCTTTCGGTGTTAAAAGGTTGATAATAAACCTTTTTACCGAGAGTACAAATTCTTGTAAAGTTAGGGAATTGATTTTTATGGGAAAAATATTTAATAATGTGACAAACGAGTTAATTAAATTTCTTTAGCGCAAACTAACACCATCATATATTTTAAAAAAATTTCTTCTTTCCATGATCTCGCTTCAGTTTCAGGGAAAAAATAAGTAGGTGAAATTAATGTCACCACAAAACAGCTACAGCTGGTAATGTGACAAATGAGTTAATTAAATTTCTTAAAAGCAAACTAACACCAACATATGTATATTTTTGAATTATTTGTATATTTATTCTTTCTATGACCTCGCTTCACTTTCAGAAATAAATAAAATAGGTGAAATTAATGTCAACACAAAACAGCTACAGCAATATCGAATTAGTGCAAGGCGAATTGAGTACAATACTCTATCAATCTTGGAATTATTTGTATATATATATATAATTGGTGCGTACACCCTTTTTGGGTGTTTGGCCGAGCTCCTCCTATTTGTGGTGTGCGTCTTGATGTTGGTCCACAAAGGGAGGGACCTACAGTTTCAAGCCGACTCCGAACGGCAGATATTTTATGAGGAACTTTTTCATGGCAGAAATACACTAGGCGGTTTGCCATTGCCTGCCGAGGGGCGACCGCTATTAGAAAAATGTTTTTCTCAATTTTGGTGTTTCACCGAGATTCGAACTAACGTTCTCTCTCTGAATTCCGAATGGTAATCACGCACCAACCCATTCGGCTACGGCGGCCGATTCTTGGAATTAGTCTGCAATTTACAGACTTGCCACCTCGGTATTAGCTAATTTGGTGTACGGTAAAATTTACAAAGACAAAATGCATGGAAAGAAAGAAGGAATTCAGAATGGTAACTTTACCGAGCTCAGTCTAAGGACACTAAATTTTTGATCCTATCGATAAAAATATCCCTTATCAAAAAACAAAACTTCCGTAAAACTCTCATTTAACACATATGTATGTATACTTGCTATAATTGGCGCTTACACCCTTTTTGGAGGTCTGGCCGAGCTCCTCCTCCTATTTGTAAGGCGCGTCTTGATAAAGTGTGCCTGGTAGGAATTACACAATTATTCAGTACGCAGATTTGGTCATTATATGCAATTTTTTAATCTGTCTTAAAAGATAATTTTATTTTGAAATTAAAAATTATATAAATAAAAAAGAAAAACATTTCGTATAAATTTTAAAACTAAGCATTTGAACAAAATATTTAAGTGAAATTAGTTACGCCAAAAAAATAATACAATATTAAAAAAGTGGTCAAAACTCTTTTTATATGCACTGTCTTATGCACATATACTGTTTTCTTTTGTTTTACTAATAATACTTTTTTATTGCGTAAATGGCGTATTGGTAGGTGATATCTACGACGACCGATGCTTTTCAATCAAAGCAGAGTTTTGTAAAATGCTAAAACTACAATCACAGGCCTTCTCACAGATCACTGCAGATTACGCAGCCAGCAACTCTGTCGCGATCAATCCCCCGAAACCCCAACACTCCTTCTTCTCGCGATGATATAACGAGAAGGAATAGACATCTCTACCTGCTAATAGACATCTCTACCTGTTAAATCGTTGTCAGGGTTGAATTTAGCGAAAGCTATCAACAGAAGTAATTAAGTTTCTTTGCTACAAAATTTTAAATATTTGAAGCCTTGTCTACTAGATCTGTAAAAACCTCAAACCGCAGGTTCAACGCGAGAACGTATTTTAACTAGAATCATAAAAAACTAAATACCAATTGGAGTTTTATTTAAAGTAGAGCAAAAATAATTCGATATACACACTGTACAAATTTGTGATCTTCATTTTTATTAACCCTCCGTTGGACACCTTTTTTAAAACCTCGGTTGGGCACCTGAGTCTGACCTTTTTCTCATCCTATTTGAGGATCCTTCTTAAAAGTTTATATCCATCAATCGATAGAAAATTAAATTTTATGACAGTCATCGACTAACATTCGTAGCATACGGTTGTGTTTCGATAGTGTTCTCTGAGTTCCTTCATTCGCGGTGCAATTATATCCCAACAACTACACTCTTACGTTTGGTTTTTTCTATTTGCTTATTTTCAAGTGTACCACGTGCTTAATTTATTTCTATTAAACTGTGACACAATGCCCCCCGGGGCGCATAATTTAGGGGATAATAGATTCGCTACCTTAGCGTCCTCCCCCAAACGGAAGAAAAAACGTCCAATTAAATTCGACGATTTTCCTGATCTTCCAGATCTTAACAAAACAATATCCACCCCAAAATACATTGTTGTTTCTTCTACTAATTATCAGAAGCCCCCATCGCATTATTCATGCTTCGCAGGGCAAAAATCGTTAAACGTGTTAAGCAAAAACATAGAAAAAATTTCAGAACTGAGAGATGGAAACCTTTTACTACTGGTCAAAGGCAAGCATACTGCAGAAAAATTTATAGCTGCCAAACAACTTCCAGGAATATGCGATATCACATGCAAATACCCCGATAACCTCAACTTCGTGACAGGGACGGTCTTCGCTCCTTTTCTCAAGTCTCTTCCTGATGAGGAAATCGTAAAAGAACTATCAACGGAGGGTGTAGTAAGTTGTTTCAAATTCACTAGGATAGTTGATAACAAAGCAACACCAAGCGGAGTCATCCATCTTACTTTTGATGCTTTCAGAATTCCAGAAACCATCAACATATCTTGGTATAAAGTTAAGGTGAGGGAATATTTCCCGAATCCGATGCGTTGTAAGTCTTGCCAGTATTTAGGGCATACTAAAAAACATTCCAATAATGCTCCATTGTGTCAAGTATGCAGCCTCCCCCCTCATCCAGACTTAGAGTGTTCAGACATAAGGTGCGCAAACTGCCATGAAGAACATCCATCCAGCTTCAACAAATGCCAAACATTTTTGCAACAAAAGGAAATCCTTAAAATAAAAACCCAACGTAAATGCACATTGAAGCAAGCGAGAGAGTTTTACTCTTCTCAACTTCCCTCTACCTCAGCTCACTTTTCTTTCGCTGGTGTCACATCCAGCAACAAAAATCATTCAACCAGTAACAGAAACAAACACTAGCAAGAACGTATTACTGCTCCAGCAAGAACATACCACTTCGATTTCAAGCAAAAATATAGTTAAGCCAGCAAATACCAATGATCAAACGAACTTCAACTCATCTTCTCTCTCCCTACAATCAAGTCAATCATCCAATGTTGATCAATCTTCAACTCCCATTAATCCAACAGCGTCATCAAGCAACACTACTTCTAACTCACCTACTTTCTCCCCACCACCAAGTAAATCATCCAACATATCTCAACCATCAACTTCCATTAATATAATAACTACTTCAAGCAACACTATGCAATCACAACCGATCTCTAAATCTACAATCTCTTCGCCTATCACTCGTTTAACCCAGGAACTCTTAAATCAAAACCGCTACTTCTCTTCAACACGGATGTCCTTGACTTTGAAAGCGAAAGATCAGATAGGTTTAGTAACTCCATTGATGACCTTTGATATACTTCATTGGAATATCCATTGACTTTATAACAATTTAAATGAATTAAAACTATTAATTAAAGACTTATCTCCATCTATAGTTTGCCTGCAGGAACTCCCATCCCCTTCAATAGGTCTGCTCCTATTTCGAATTCGTTTCATAGCTACTTTCATAACCTGCCCCATAACGCTACCTCAAAGCAAGGCATATGCGTCATGGTAAAAAAAGGAACGCCCCACAAATTATTAAACATTATATCCCCGTTGTCAGTCATTGCCGTCGAAGTAAATTTAGGTTTCAAATTTACTGTCGTTTCTCTCTATATTCCTCCACAACAACCTTTTAATCTAAAAATGCTTCTAGATATAACCTCTAGTATTACTACAGATATACTCTTGATCGGCGACTTGAACGCGTGGAGCCCCCATTGGGGATCCACTTCGGATAGCTCCAGGGGCAAAATAGTAGAAGATTTCATCCTTCTAAATAACTACATAGTGTTAAACGACTTGGCGCCAACTCATTTCTCAACTCACCAGACATTTACCCATGTAGACGTAAGCATGTGCTCGGCGAGTTTGGCCCCAAAACTCTCTTGTTCCACTTCCCCTTTTCTCCACGGTAGTGATCATTTCTACCTTCTTACTAAAGTTGTCGCCGCCTTGTCCAATCCAGGGACCCCTAAACCAAAGTTTATAACACAAAAGGCGAACTGGGAACTTTTCCAACGTACGGCAACTGTAACGCCGTTTAAGTACAACCAATCATCTACGATCAGCAAAGAGGCCAACAATATAACTAAAACTATTCGTACAGCTGCTCACCTATCTATTCCCCAAACACAAAACAAATTTCACAAATCCATGGTGCCTTACTAGTCTCAATTTCTTGCTTCTTTACGTAAAAAAAAACAAACCCTTTGGCATAATTATAAGAGGCATCGTTCCCTTTCCAATCTATTGGAATACAAAAAAAGTAACGCTTATTTAAAAAAAAACTGAAAGACGCAAAGAGACAAAGCTTAGAGGTGTTAACTAGTACAATAACCCCAGATTGCAGCCCCAGAAAAATTTGGTCTAATATAAAGATGCTTTCGGGTACTTTCTCCCCCTTATCCATAAGTATTAGACACCCCTCATGGCCCTATCAACTCGTCTGCGGACATGGCAAATCATTTTGGCTCAGTTTGGTCAAGCTATTCAAAGGACTCCAATTTCCACCCTAATTTTGTTGCCGAGAAAAATCTAATTCTAATAGAAAAGTACGTTAATAACTCTCCATCGCCTTCAGCCCAAAAAATTGAGTCCCCTATTACCATTTTCGAGTTTGAAGTTACTGTTAATTCCATGTCAGGTAAAACCCCAGTTCGTGACCGTATTTCATACTCATTGCTGTAAAACTTACCATCTGTAGTCAAAACTCGATTAGTCAACCTGTACAACGCCATCCTAAGCCAAAGCATCCTCCCACACACGTGGAAGAATGCATTAGTACTTCTCATTCCAAAATCGTCTCAATGCGGAACTTCTGCTTCTGATTATAGACCTATATCACTTTTGTCATGTTTAAGCAAAACACTAGAGAAGATTGTTGCTAACCGCATTGTATGGTTCGCAATTTCAAAGAAACTATTTGATGCCCATCAAGTAGCGTTCAAGGAAGGCCAGGGAACGATGGACGCCTTACTTATTTTTGAACATTTTGTCACTTCTGCCCTTTCCACAAAAAACCACGTATCTGTTCTTAGTATTGATTTCGAGAAAGCCTACGAAAGAATCGGTCCGCATGCCATTTTTCGAAATTTTGCGTCTTGGAAAATCGGTAAAAAGATATATAATTTTGTCAAAAACTTCCTTACTTGCCGTCTATTTTCAGTCAAAGTCAATAATTAATATTCAAACACATGCAAACTTTTTAATGGTATCCCACAGGGGTCACCACTATCAGTGATCCTCTTCATTATTGCATTTGACGACATAAACAAAACTATATCGACGCATAAAAGAATTAACCACATAATATGTATATGCCGATGATTTACTTCTTTTCTCTAAATGTAAAGATTTATCGGTGGTACAGAATGATTTCATACAAATTTTATCGGAATTAACAAACTGGTCAAATACGTCTGGGGCCAAAATATCGTTTAATAAATGCAGAAACTTTCATATATGCAATAAGAAAATGTGTCCACCGATGAACCTATCTTTCAATAATGTTAACCTATTGTTATGTAGTACTTTAAAAATTCTTGGTATTATATTTGATTCTAAGCTAACTTTCAAAAGTCATTGTAAATACCTTAGACTAGCTCTAGTTAAAAGATTAGATATTATATAATCAAATACTTATCGTCGAAACACTGTCTTGTCCATCCAGCATCGCTCATCAATGCGACCAAAGCGCTACTCTTATCTAAAATCGACTATGGCCTACCGATCTATGGGCACTGTGCGAAAAACAATGTTAAGCCCATTCTCCCTCCATACCACACCGCAGCCAGGAGAAGCATACGGGCCTTCCCTACCTCACCGGTTATTTGCACTTTGACAGAAGCTGGTCTTCCAACCATCGAAGAGAGAGCTACTGCCAACACCATCAAATTGATCCCAAAGCTCCTTCGGTGCAAGAATGCAGTATTGCTCGAGGCGGTTTATTCGGCTAGCAGAAGGAAAAAACACTGATATCGACCGTCAACTATTATGAGATGTTTAAACGCTGCGAATGAACTACATAGGTATTCCTATCAAACCAGAGAAATTCGATTACAAACGTCCTGTGCCATGGTTCCAGTTTAATAGTTTGCTGTATCTAGACATGCATTCTTTTAAGAAAAGTACAACTCCTCCAGCAGTTTACCGTCAAGCCTTCGAACAACTTGCCTCAAATGTAAAAGAACAAGGATTAAAATTTTTGTATACGGACGGGACTAAACTGTTTCCACCACAGCCTTTGCGGAAGTAGACTCCGACCATAACACAATTTCAGCTGGTCATCTACTAAACTTCTGCTCCGTCATCACTACTCAGCATTAAACTCGGTAAGGCAGTCACCCACCTTCCCGAGGGGAATAAACTGTAACGATCTTAGAAATTTCTCCCGCCTACGAATTGGTCATACGACAGCAACGCACAACCATCTCCTTAAGGGGGTGGTAGGGTTTAGCGCTAAAAAAAAAAACACTTTTTTTTTAATTTTTTACAGAAATATGGCTTAAGATACTTTAATAAAATCAGTTGCATGTTATTGTACATCTTTTTAAAAAATATTAATAATAAAATATTGACAAATAAGCCCATGACAGAGTTTTTTTGGAGATATGTTTTTCGAGAGGAGCTCTGCGGTGCCAATCAGCATTCGTCGTAGAATCATCTGAAACTAAAAAAGTCGAATTTTTCAGTTAAAGTATGACGTCATTTTTGTAGTTTTGGTGGCAAAAAAACGTAAAACGAGCATTTTTGGCGAAAAATTTCGCCATATTTGTATGTGAAAAACAACCTTAAAAAAAAAAATAAAAAATAAAAACAGTGGGGGGGGGAGGTATTTTTAATTTAGAAAACGAGTGCCAAATTTGAAAAGAATCGGTTGAATAGTTTTGGAGTTGTGATTGGCACCGACTTTTAAGAAGTCGTTTCGGGAAAAACGCGTTTGAAAAAATGACTCTGAAAAATTATCGATGCTCCGCATTCGAGGTAGAGTGCCTACAAAGGCTATAACTTTGAGAGTTCTGCTCCGATCCACTTAAAATTTTGACACAACATTCTTGAAATGATTTACTATAAGATGAGTGAAGAAAAAAAATTTCGATTTTGTGACCCTAATGTTTTTTTTTTACGTAACACCACTTACACATATTCTCTCTCTGAAATGGATCTCTTTCTGTTTCTTCAATCTTACTGACCGTAAACTACCCGCTTTACTCGGGTGCTTTGGGTCATTGATGTGTTAGAAAATTCAAGAAGACCCAGTGGCATTTGCTATGATTCAATCATAGATTTGTAAGTAAATGTGAGTTGTTAGTAAATGTTAAATGGGTCCAACTACCTAAATTGAATAGCGTTTAAATAAATTCTATTGGAAATTTTGCGATGAGTTCCTAGTTAAGTACTTATTAAAAGAGGCGAAAATCATGACTTATTGCAACTGTAGCAATATTTTCATTCATTTTGTGGTCAAGGCCAATTTATTCTGCTCAAAACAGAAGAGGATATTTCCGCCTCTAGAATGCCGTCATCGGAGTCCAACCATCCCTATTACAGACGAAGAGCTTCAGCTGCCTCTTGACACCCACGTTATCTTGGCACAATTACGTTCAGGATATTATAGTTGGTTGAACACCTATCTATTCAGAATTGACTCTGACATATTCAACATTTGTCCGTCATGCAAAAGTCCCTCGCACGACACTAATCAGCTATAAATGCCCACCATAGACATGCCCCCTTAAACCCACTCACATAACACCCCTCTCCCTTTTGACCGTACCGACAGGGCTAGATGAAATTACCCAACAGCAACAACAAGATGGTGGCACTAAAATAACAACAACATTTACATGTATTTGGTTTTTGCAATTTGGTATTTTGAATGTCAACAACATCAGGTCTATTGATATTTAAAGTACCAAATCGCAAGCAAAAACAAATCAGCTGCTCTAATAATAAATAACATCTTGTATGAATTCGCCTTGGTGAATACATCGAGAAGTTTTGGTAGTAGCGCTGGTTTTAATACCTTTACAGGCAATGCTAAAATTAACAGTAGAAATTAGAACATATAGTAATAGCAAACTTTTATTTGCGTTGAAAGTGCGTAAGTTGATACCTGGCGTGTGTTTAAAACTATTTAAGTAATTTTTTGAAATAATTATTCAAACACAACATTTTTCGAAAAACCTGACCCATTTTTATAGGTTTATGGCTATTACATTAAGCCCACAAAATTGAAATTAACACATCAGGCCAATATTTGGATTTAATAAAAAAGAAAAAATGGAAAAGATTTTAAAATATATTTCGCTCAGATACTTAATGTGCAATATAAAGCAATGCAAATTCATGCAGTCATCAAGTTAATTGGTTAAGCATTTTATATTGAAAATAACTTAACTATCTTTCTTAAATATAAGCCGATTTTTTTTTATATTTACGCTCATATGTATTTAAGCTTACAACAATAAAAAACTGAACTCGACAGTTGTCTATAATTGGTAAACAATTTTGGTATTACTGTTCAACAAATATCAAATCAATATTTATTTATTTATTTATTTAATATATGGAAAATAACAATAAATTATTATTTTACAATAAAAAAAGGAGCACTAGCTGCTAGGGCTTACGGCTCAAAAACATAAATTATAAACATAAAATGCAAGCGGAAAGAAAAGTTAACATCTTAAAAGCTTTCGGAATTGCAGATTGCAAAACGCCGATAAAAACTACATAAGATCATGTTCAAACAGGGAAACTTTTGTCGCTTCATCTTTGCGAATTCTCTTTTGGTGTTGTTTGCAATTATTATAATTTTTAGCCTATTGCCAACAATATTGAGAATAATGAAAACGCAAAGCGAGTTGCGCCTCTCGTCCCCCTCTTCCGCAAATTAAAAGTTGCTTTAACAAAAGTTGCCCTGTATGAACGCGGTCTAATAAAACTTGGAAGCACCGATTTAATCCTCAAATATTTGAAAAGCCCATATAAAACTGTGTGCTTATTGCTTTATACAAATTTTAAGCGCAGACACATATGCGGGCAAAACATACCGACAATTTTGACCTAATTTTCTACTAATAATTCAATTCGCTCGAACGGAAAAATATAAAAAATGGTTCGCTCTTATAGTTAGCTGATGTTCTTTTAGTTGTTTGATCAGCTGGGTTTTGTTTGCTGGATTTTCCAACGGGCATTTGCAGCTTTGTCTAATAATAAAATATTCAGAGACAAGCTACAAATTTTATGGCGAAATCTCCATAATATTATAGATATACGTAGATGAATATTTTTTTAGCCGATAAGAGCTATTTCCCAACGTTTATTTTTTACGTTGCCTGATAACTAATAATCAGGAGTTTTCTAAATAACAATTATCAATAATATGAAATGTAAACTTTACATCACCCCATGCAACTGTAACACAGATATTTATCAATTACATATTACATAATTTTGCATATTTAACTCTCTTATTTCTTCTGATTTAGTCTCATTTATAAGTTCAAACCTTATTTTTTCCATTAAATAATATAAATACATACATATGTATATAATTAACTATAATTTTCAAAAAACTTACTTTAATCTTCAACAAAAACCTGGAAACAGCCATTTACTTTGACGAATGGAAGTTTGCTTTAATTTCACCTCTTTGCACATTAGGTTTAAGAAATCGAGTAGTAAAATACAGGCCAAAACATTCTGTTCGATTGGAGTGGATTCACCTGACCTATTAAATATTCTTTCTTTCTCTCAAACCTCTAAGCGATAAATCCATATTTTACATAACTAATGAAGTGATTCAACGTCGGTGTTTACTGATATTTCGACATATATTAATACTTCAACAATTAAATTCTAATATATGACACGATATATAAGCATTAAGTACATAAGCAGTTCTTAAATTTAGTCGATTTTACTTGAATCTGTGATGGTTAAATCCGGTAGATTAACTTAAGAAAACATAAATAAATAATTATAATATAGTAAATAAATAATTTGATCATGCGATACGGATGAGACCTTTAAAATGTTAAAAAATCTGAATCTGGGATGGTTAAATCTGGTAGATTGACTTAAGAAAGCATAAATAAATAATTATAATATAGTAAACAAATAATTTGATCGTGCGATACGGATGAAACCTATAAAATGTTAAAAAATTTCCCTTAATCCAAGTTGTAACCCTGGCGTTGAGCCTCAATATGTGAGCCAAGGCCTCCCATTCAAACATTGTATAGGTATGTCCCGTAACATCCAAAGAATGTTGTTGTTGTTGCAGCATAAACATTCCCTATACAATGTCAGGGAATACCGCTGGAGTGGCAGTCGGATATAAATGTGGGTCGTTCCGGTAAGGTAGAACCGACTGCTGTGGGAACGAGATCCAAAGAATCAAATGAGTTAGTTGAATGAGCGGACTCCTACAATTGAATAGGAAGTTATTGCGTCAACTCAATAAAATTTATGGAGTAATCAATATCTCCACTTCTATGTTTATAGTTTTCTCAAAAAAATTTTGCCAATTATGGTTTCGGACTTTCAGTAGTTGACATTTCTCCAATGGATTGGTTTTAAGAAGGAATAATTCCTTTCGCATCTCCGCTTAAAGCAAGGGTACCTAACTTAAGCCATCTATTTAAAAATATGGTAAAAACTATTTTTATTTATTTTGCATACTTATTTACCATGAAGTCTAATACAACACTTGATTTTATAAACTCTATATATAAAATATAATACATAAAAGATATAATAATAAACAATATAATATGCAAAATCTTAGCCAATATTTCTGTTTGCCAATTTCTTCAATAAATTATTATAGAGTAACACTTCAGTTTCTATTGTAATTTCTCAATTTACACTTTGTATTCTTAACATGAAACTTGTTTCTTGTTTTAGAAAATGGGTTTCATGTATCTCTTAATTTTCTTCCGTCCTAGGTGCAACAACCTCAAATGCAGTTGCCTCGATTTCTATCAGTTACGCTTACCGAATTCGTTGTAGTTAAATTTTTTTCCTATTCCAGAGTCGAGTTGGGGATTCTTTGAAAATGTATGCTGGCCTATACTGGTGAGGTAAGCGAATTAGCTAAATATGCTTGTAATAGCAAAACAAAGAAAAATATTTATACGGTGTCGAAGACCAAATAAGCAACACGAAGAATTTCGCACACCAAAGGAGCAACAAAAATTACTGTTGTAAGTTATACTGATTTGGCTACTTTCTTCATAATTGCAAAATGGTAATTAACGCGAAAATACCATAAAAAGCCACCAGTATAAGGGAAACATAAACCCCACATTTTTTTAACCTGAACACACAATCATCCCAGAAAAACATATTTAATTCGTAATGCTTGTGAGCTACACACAAGTTTCTTTGAAGTCTACATAATCTAAATAAAGTAATAGTCGGCACTTAATCCATTGCATATCACATCTCTTACACTTTTCAAATAACACTTCATAGCTGAAGTTCACATTTCGGGAGAAAACTCACCTATTATTCTGAAGAAAAACAAACGTTTTACATAAATGGCAAGACTTTCTTCTTTCACACTAAAATTGAAAATCGTTCACTATTCATTCATTTTAATTCAGCTCTAGGCCAATTTAATTGTTTAGTAAATATTTTCAAATTTTCATCAACAAATTATGGATACTAACGTGATGAAAATACTCGTAGGAGTACGGCATACAAGTGCATGTCTCTTGATTTACTTTTTAATTTCTTTAGTAATTTTTTATTGGCTTACTTCGCCCTTCCATCTTTAAATTAACACACATTCCACTGTTTTATTCACTTCGTTTACACTTCAACGCACTGCCGCACTGTGTACATAAAACTATTCGTAGTTTTTCATTTTCATATTTAATCTATTGCTTTGCTTACCTTTTCCTCAAATATGTCTTTTTACGTTCGCTTTTCTACTACCTTATTTTATTACATTTCTAGTTAGCAGCGTTTACGAATAGAGTTACCAGATGTATTTTAAATTTGGCCAAAATCACCTTTTTCATACCTATTTTCCTACAGCTTAATCTCATTATAAACTTATAAATGTGTTTTAAATTTTGAGGTGAAACAGCAGCCCAGAACCATATTAGCTCAGTAAATTCAGCTTGGAGACGTCGAAACGATACTCCATGAAGATGAAAACATATCAAGTTTCAGTAGATAATTTTGGCATTTTAATTATTTTCCATATGCTAAAATTTCCCGAGATTTGGTGTTTTTCTTATATCAGCATACAATTTCCCCCTAATGGTTCGGTTGCTGTGTAGTGATTGTACTTGGGTGGTATAATAAGATTGGTAACAAAATGCCAATATATCGAATTATACTTAAATATAACGTGAAAAATCGAATTTGGCAACACTCCAATGCATTTACAGGGTTATATTTGATACATCGTATCGTACCGATATTAAAGGTTATTTTTTGTACGATTATTCTATTTAATAGTGACTAAATCTAAAACAAACCCCTTTAAATGGGCGCGTGCAGTTTTTGGTATGGTGATGGTTACTGGGTATTGCAAAAAAAATGCGCTAAACGACCATGAGCCCTGCATTTACAACCTGACAATGCTGTTTTAACAATAAAAAATATGTATTAGTTGTCAAAAACTGCCTAGATTATATTCGTGGGATTGATGTATTGACAATAAATATTCATTTTACGTAAAATGCAGCAAAAAGCAATTTGGCGTAAGCTTAAAAATAGAACAAATAAAGGAATTACAGTAACCAATACTAAATCAAATTCTTTTCCATTATTATAGATCATTTGTTTTGAAGCTTTCTTATTTTTTGACCAGACGTCAAATTGTTATCGGCCTACCTCAAATCACTGTCATAAAAATATTCAAAACAACATATTTAAATAATCCCATAATACACCCAAGTTTTGGACATTGGTAAAATAAGTTTGGCAACCACATGATTTTCTTTTCGTTTCGCTTTCGCAATTTCTTCCTAAACAGCGCTTTCGTAATGCAATTTATGAAAACATTTTCTCAACCCCATATTTTGTCATTAATGAAGCACTTTTACACTATATTTCAAAAATACTATAAAATACGGTTTATTTGCGCACGAGGAGTCACCTTTTTATTTATTTTTGCACGATTATTTTATATAAAAAGACGACGATCCTTAACTATTCCATTTTGTCTTCAACTCCAATTTACTTCAATATCTAATGCATTGGGGTTGGCGTTGCATTGTACACAGTGTTGCTTAAGTGCTATAAAATTGTTTTCTCTTACATTAAGAAAAGGTATCAAATCCGTTGTCGCCTAGTCTATCAAAGAGTATTAGTGATTTTAGACATCGATCAAAGGACTATCAAAAAATTATTCGAAAAAAATAATAAATATTTTTAATATGTTTTTAATACATATGTGTTTAAATACAAATTTTCTACTATCTTTGCCACTTAATATACTAATGAGATAAAATCAAGATCATGCAAGATATTCTTTTAGTACTTGTCCTGCAATCACAAGACGCTGTATTTCAGAGGTGCCCTCGTATATTTCTGTAATGCGTGCATCCCGGTAGTAACGTTCTGCTGCCATATCGCTAACGTATCCCATGCCGCCTAGCACTTGAATGCATTGATGCGAACAGAAAGTAGCCGCTTCGGACGCTGCTAACTTGGCCATTGCAGCTTCCTTCGTATATGATTTTCCATTATCTTTCAGCCAAGAAGCACGCCATGTAAGTAAGCGAGACGATTCTACGCTTAATGCCATGTCTGCAAGTTTTTGCTGTATAATTTGTAATTTAGCAATGGGTTTGCCAAATGATTTACGTTTTTGCGCATAGTCGATTGCCAATTCAAGTGAAGCTTGCGCTATGCCCAATGCTTGACTGGCAATACCAATGCGTCCTGCATCCAATGTTTGCATAGCAATTTTAAAACCGTTACCTGGTTTACCCAATATGTTTTCTTTAGGAATTTCGCAATCTTCAAATATTAGCTGACACGTAGAACTAGCTCTAATTCCTAATTTATCCTCCTTCTTGCCTACTGAAAAACCCTTGATACTTTTGGGTACGAGAAAAGCGGATATCCCTTTGTGTTTTAATGATTTGTCAGTGGTTGCAAAAACTAATGCAGCACTAGCTTCAAAACCATTAGTAATCCACATTTTAGTGCCATTTAATACATAACGATCGCTCTTTTCTACCGCGATTGCTGAAGCAGCCCCTGCATCAGAGCCATTGTCGGGTTCTGATAATGCGAAACAGCCGATCTTTTCACCATTGGTATAATGTGGAATCCAAGTTTCCTTCTGTTTCTGTGTGCCATATGAATTCAAAGGGCCTAAATAGAGTGAATTGTTCACAGACATTATCACGCTAGAAGAAGCACATCCTCGTGATATTTCCTCCATCGCAATACTGTATGCCAGATAATCCAAGCCAGAACCCCCTAATTTGGAAAAAAAGGTTTATTTATTTTTGGTTTATATTGCCATTGAAATTTGAAAATTATTACAAAGTAGTTAATACTAACCAAATTCTTCAGGAATCGCTACAGCCATTAATCCAAGTTTACCCATTTCTCTAATTTGCTTCTCTGGGTATAAGTGTTCACGGTCATGTTTTGCTGCTTGTGGTATTAATTCGGAGTTAGCAAAATCTCGGCATGCTTTCTGCAACATTTGATGAGTTTCAGGCAGTGAGGCTAAACAGGCGATTTGCCGAAAACCATGATTTTTTATGGTGACCGAACGCCCTTTGAGTATCAAAATAGTATGAGATATTAAAAAACCAAAGTTCAAACCATACAAAAAAAGTACATAAGAAATTCAAGTTATTTTTTTTTTTTAACTTTTGAATACTTACTTAAAAATTTAGTTGTGTTAAGGACTGACTGCATAATTGAACTGGCGATTAGAATATCAAAAAGTGAATGGACTCTTACAGCTAATAAACTTAAATATAAATATGCACATATAAAAACAAAGCAAATAATAGCAACAAATAGATATGGCAAAAGAAACAGATCACTCGGTCGATAGATGTTATCGAAAGTTTAGGACGAAACGAAACAAAGCAGTACTGGTCGGGCAAAGCGGGCACATTATCTTTAGCGGGCAAATGATTAGAATAACTGATTAAAATATAAAAAGCTAAAAAAACTTATTACTGAATAAAGCACTCTTAGCCACAGCATCTGAAACGTTAGATATGAAGTTCTAAGAAGTAAATGTTATTGAATTATTGTAAAAATGTTGTAAATATGCATCCGAAATTATAGATTTAATATGCGGCAATAATTCGCTCAGATAAAAAAGATTTTGGGTTGTCTTTCCATTATGGAAACGAAAGTTTTACTTGCAATGTCTAAGTGTGTGGCCCTGATTTAAACATATTGCACAAAAATGTAATCAATGATCAGCCTTTTGATTTATAAATAGTAGAACTACCAAACATAAGAAAAGAATTAAAAAAAAATACAAGAAAAACCCCAGTCAGCTAAAGGGAAAAATATTTTCAATACTATTAATTTTAGAAAGTATTAATACCAAATGCGTTACCACAGCGGAACGGAATATCAGTACATTATACTGCAGTAAAGGAAAGGAGATCTCTATTGTTTGAGGGTCATGATCCTCGGGAAACAATAGCTATATTCGTATATTTCAATTTCAGGATTAACATATATGTACATATACATATATGAGAATATCTTAATAATAAGTTTCGTATATATGTGGCCCTGTTTTTATAAGATATACATATGCATATAAGTTTTACGATAAAACGATATTAAAAAAAATAGTAGATTATTGGTAACACATACCAGGAATTTATCTTGATAAAAAGTGATTTTATCATCGTCAAGACAATTTTATCCTGCTCGTTTACGCAAAATTAAATGTTTATACAGACCCGAATTTCCCAGCTAATAAAGATACTCCTTGAACAATTTTACAATAGTTTAATAATTTATTTTCAATATATTGTTTTTGCTCTAAACAAGTTGCCTTTGAACAAGGTCTCTTAAATATGTAAGTCTTTAAAAATTCGGAGTGTTAAAGTACTGTCTAACTTTTTGTTGCAACTCATGCCTGATACTGTCTTTAACAAATGCATGTTCTGCAGCATTCAAAGTAAGTTGCATCAAATCATCGTTATTTAAATTGAAATTCCTCTTGGCTAACTCAAATTCGCTCGATAACGTCGTGTCAAACACACCACAATCATCTGTGCATAGCACTACTGATGTTTTTTTAGATCGGAAAATGTGCTTAAAATGGTGATCATCATAGCTTTTTACGGTAGCGCATTTGACATTACTCGTCAAACAACACTCGATAGCAATATTTTTCCTCCCTAACTCATTCAATTGCAACTGACTCAGAAACGTCCCATGTCCGCAACGATCCATACCGAATTGTATCATTTTCTCAATTTCGAAGGGATTATCAATCTCTGCACAATGTAATGCCAGCTTTAAATTATTTTGTCGTGCTTTTTCCAAAACTGGCATGAATTTTTCAAATTCGCCAAGTTTTGGGTTACCGCTGAAGTCAATGCCGGTAATGATGTCTTTATGAGTATTTCGCAATTGTAGTGCAATGTTAACCGTATCGTCCGCTTCAGCTACGCTTTGTCCTCTATCAATAGATGGCAGCAGACATACATGAATATTTTCACTTTTCTTAGATCGGTCTATAGCGTCCAGAACACATTCCATATACTCCAGTTTGGACATTTCAATATTAGTTTTAGGGGTTGTACGTAATTCCAAATAAATTACATTATCTTTGGCAAAATCCCGTATACCTAACTCAGTAGCTAATTGTAGACCCTTCTTTGTTGAAGTTAATTCGTGCATGAAACGGAATTTTTTAAAGCATCCATCCAGGTCAACATTGTCAAAGTTAATGAATTCCTCACTGAGAGTGAGAAATTCTTTAGAATTAGCACCGTAGCATAGTTCACCCAATTCTTTGATTGAATTTGCACACAATGAACCATTGAGATGAGCGTGTAATTCAATCTTTGGCATTTTTCGAATAAGAGGAAAGGTATTCATTACTAGATGTTTTATGTATGCTGGTTACGGTGAAACTTTTGGATTGTTGATTGATAGTTACAAGCAGAGGTACACTATGAATATAAACAATTATGAGCAGATTGCATTAACATTTTAAACATATTTTCAAATATTTACTATAATAAATGATTACTTTATTGCTGTTATAATTCGCAAAAACATTTAATTTCTCTCTTTGCCTATGAATATACTAAATTAAAATATTATATTTAATTTTTCAATTGAAAAATATTGCAAAAATTAATTATTTACTTTTTGTGCAAAGCTGTACGGTTTGTTTAGTATAGCAATTGATTCGATACTTTGCCGAAAATAAATACACGAAACAGCTGAAGACCTCCGTTGCTAGCGCTGCGTTGTCTTTTTGCTTATTTAACAATTCTATTGTTATTTAAGCTTAAAAAAACATAGATAAATATATGACAATAAAAAAAGATAAATAAAAATGCATGAAATCTGTTATTGGCTTAAGCTTACCAGTATTAAATATCCTCTTATTCACAATCATTTGTCAATATAAGTTTGCCAAATATCACTTTTTTCTATTATTTTCAATTAGTGTGAGGGCCTTCCTACAATATATAAACAGGTGTTTTTTATTAACAAAGGATAAATGACCGAGAATGGGAGGAGGGTACGTTTGTACCGGTATTATATTTACACAGCACTTTAGTAGGACTTTTACTGGGAGGCAATTTGACTTAGTATCTTACTAACAACAGCGCCATCTTATGATATACAGTAAATAAGCAGCTGTGTATTTAGTACTGTTGTACAGTTTGCGTGAAAATTATCAAAAAATACGAAATTGGTAAAATATTTGCATTGACACAATTTTTGAATTTGTTCAAATTAGGATGGTAGGTTTATGTCGCTTATGCGCCGCTGTGCGTAAAAGGGATATGTTAATTCCCATGGCCGTTGATGTGCATCAGAAATTAAGGGAATGCTTTGCGCTGGAAATGTGTCAACCTGGTGATAAATTGCCAAAACGTGCCTGTGCTATTTGTTTAGATACATTGCAAAATGCATTTAATTTCTTTAAGAAAGTACAGGAGTCCCAAGAATTGTTAACGGTATTGTTCGATGAATTAAAGGAGGAATCAAATAAAAATAGCGAAGTATGTATGAGATTAAATGAGGAAATCGATGCAAAATTTCATTCCACTGATGTAGTTAAAGAGGATTCAGTGAAGAACACTGACATAAATAGTAAGCGAATAATAGTATCGGACTCGATCCAGTTAAATGTTGAATTGGTGAAAGGAAATCACGAAAGAGATGAATTTGAAGAATATCATGTAATGGAAAGCGAAGAGCTTATGAGAGTTGAGACCATGTCAATGAATAGCGAAAGCAGTGGAGCAAAAAGCCCCAACCAACTTTCGGAAGGTAGTACAGAAGTTGAAGTTGAAACCTACTTTTTGGAGGAAGAGGAAGATCTGGAACAAATATATGAGCTTGAACCCGAGAGACTATTAAAAAAAGACGATAAGGTAACCGATAGTAATTGCAAGCCTACAATAATTGAAATCATACCTTCGACTAATGATGACAGCAGATATTCGAAGGTTTGTACTTATTATAATATACATATCATATTCTGTTATAGTGAAATAGTAATAAAACTACAAATTTAGAAGATTTGGGAAAATATTTAGTAGTTTATAACACTACGTTCTTGGCAGACTGAAATAGAATCATTTAAAGTAAGCATTCACGTCTTCAGCATTCACTAAAAGTTTATGGGGAATGTTTACGCTGGTACAACAACGATAGCTATATTTTCAATCGAGAATTACGACTATCATACATACATACATATATATGTTGGTTAATTATTTCAGTGTTTACAAGCAGAAGACAACGACAAAATCCAAGTAGCAGAATGGAGCGCTTACTCTTGGGTTTGCTATTCCTGCTCGGAGACCTGCGAGAGTTTCTTTGCGTTGCTTTTACATTGCAAAGAAAATCATAACATCATTGACGCCAATTATATGAAATATAAATGTGCTGATTGCCACAAAATATGCACCCACTATAATAAATTCCTTAATCATATACGATTCCGTCACAACCCAGAATTAAGCTTACGATGCGACGTTTGCGATGCTCAGCACGAAAGTTATTCACAATTAGCTCTTCACAGAGAGACGACTTGTGCGGCAGCTCAGTCATATCCTTCGATCGATTTGTGTAATAAATGTGGCAAAAGTTTTCACAATCGAAATGGCACAATGGTACATGCGCGTGCCCAACACACTGAAGGGAATAGTGGCGAAATCAAGTGGCTATCATGTGCTCAATGCGATAAGAAGTTCAAACGGGTTGCCAATCTACGAGCACATGAGCATATTCATTCTGGTAAGACGTTTGATTTCCTTCATACTTTACATGCACTGTTTTAATTACATATGTATGGGTACATTTGCAGGTGTGAAAGAATATATGTGTGAAATTTGCGATCGCAAATTTCGTCAAAAGCACAACTTAGAAATTCATTTGTATACACATATAAATGATAAAGTTTTCGAGTGCAAAATTTGCAAGAAAAGGTATTTTTTTACTTTACATGTATAAGAAGAGCTAAATATTTTTCCCTATACCATTTTTATACCTATTTTACTTATTATAGTTTAAAAACGTCAGCAAGTTTGGAAAAACACCAGCAAATTCACAAAGATATCAAGAAGTTCGTCTGTGATTATTGCGACAAGGAGTTTCGCACAAAAGATGCAAAGCTGTCCCACGAACGTATACACACTGGTGAAAAACCATTCAAATGTATATATTGTGATCGGTGTTTCCGGTTTCGTAGCGGTTTGATGGTTTGTATGTCACCAAACAATTTAAAAACACTTTGTAAGCAGTTTTTGTTTGATATAATATTTAGGGTCATATTAATATACATACGGGGGAGCGCCCATATTCGTGTCAAGATTGCAGTCGTCAATTTACCAATTGGGGTAACATGAACAAACACATTAAACGTTGTCACAAGCGCGATAGTGGTGAGAAAAGCAAATAGGTGTGTTTAATACTTAGTAAGATACTTAATACCTTACTAAGATATTTATTTCTAGTACTATAATAGTAGTAGTTTGTAGCAACACAAACAAAACTACTAATCGAGACCGTTTCTGTATACCCGTGTGCATGTGAACGCGGCGAAGACAATGAAGACTGAAAGTGAATAATGTGAGTCGCCGAATAAGATGGATTTGAAATCAGAAACCTATGGAATGGTCACCATCACCTAAAAAACAAGTATTAGTAATATAAAGTTAGATATAGAGCTCCTGCTAAAAGATTTTTATACTAGCATTTAAGAATAAAGGCTTTCAAAATTTAGTATCTTTGAACTTTCATGACAAGAAACCTTGAATATTGGAAAAGTTTGAAGTAAAAGCGGCGGCCGCCGTAGCCGAATGGGTTGGTGCGTGACTACCATTCGGATTTCAGAGAGAGGTCGTTGGTTCGAGTCTCGGTGAAAGACCAAAATGCAAGAAAAAGTTTTTTCTAATACCGGTCGCCCCTCGGCAGGCAATAGCAAACCTCCGAGGGCATTTCTGTCAAGAAAGAAGCCCTCATAAAAAATATCTGCCGCTCGAAGTCGGCTTGAAACTATAGGTCTCTCGATTTGTGGAACAACATCAAGACGCACACCACAAATAGGAGGAGGAGTTCGGCCAAACACACAAAAAAGGAGTACGCGTCAATTATATATATATATATATACTATATACATATCTGTTATACGACGTTTGCGCATAATGCCTGAAAAACATGCATTGCTTTTTCAATTGTGGAAGGCGTTTCATAATATTTTGAGCTATGATGCGTATTATAAGCCATCCATGCTGAACGCTAAATGTGCGTTTGTTTAGATGTTAATGTAACTCTAAATGTATATTTATACCATACCTAAATGCAATTTAATGTCAAATATTTTTGCATTACGAATTTTAATGCTGAAAACAACAACGTAATCTTCAAAAAACTGGTTAATTCGAACAACATTTAAGATGCGTTTGTAACAATCCACGGTTTCTAAATTTGCTACACGAATTTCATTAACTTCCCCAATCGAGGTATTTATTTCCTCAATTATAATTAAAATATAGAATTTTAGACAAATATAACTTTACCATAGTTGAGGCAAACTTTATTTGACGGTTCTCACACTGATTTCGAAATGAAGTCACATCTTAGAATACATAAAAGACCGGCGTTTTGCTCCTCACCACATCGAATGTCCCGTTGAACAAATGGAAGTAAGTTAGTTTCCAATAAATTTGTGTATTCCTTACTAGTGATATGCCATTTATAAAATGCAAAGGCTATTGCTGATCTGCATTATTACACCATTTCGCTTGCTGGAAAATTTACTGTCCGCCGCAGATAGTCTCTATAGTAGGTTTTGTTTTTCCTTCTTATAACTCGTAGGTTTACTAGAGAACGTAAATCAAGAATTTATGAATTCATGGACTTACCACGTGCCATTGCTGTTTCAAAATTGATTTAAGGCAGAATATAACCAAAAACAACATGCAATTAACATATGAGTCGGATACCGGTAGATGATAGAACGATGGTACGAAATAACCGCCGAACAACTTGAAGTATGTTAGATTAGGTTTATCTGGTTGACTTGCAGTTATGAATAGACCGGTTCGAAACATAGCTATACCAGATGGAGTTAGCCCCAAATATTTTAAGCGCGTCTTGAATAACACAGGACACCGGAAAGGAGATGGTCTACAGGTTCTCTTTAGCCTTGCCCCTACATGTCCTGCATACCTCGCTGTGCAAGTTTCCTATCTTATAAGCATACGCTGCTACTTCCCCTTGTTTAAGGGTAGACCGTTCCCACGACAGCCGGTTCTACGTAACCGGAACGATCCGGATTAAAATCCAGCCAAGGTCTGTCACTTCAGCAGCACTCCTCGTACATGTATGGGAAATGTTTTGCTGCTACAACAACAACAACAACTTCCCCTTCCCAAGGGAAGTAACCAAGCACTATTTGACTTTTATACCAGTTGTACGAATTGATAATGGGTACTTTTGTGTTAAGTTTTTTTAAGTAGTAATATATAAAATTTAATAATAAAAGAACAGCGAAACACCATATGATAGAAAGTATTTCTAATAGCCGTCACCTCTCGGCGTCATCTATGCTCTCGGCAACGGTAAACCTCCAAGTGTATTTTTGCCATGAAAAAGCTCCTCATAAAAAACCATTTGCCGTTCGGGGTCAGCTTAAAACTTTTTTGTGGATCAACATCAAGACCCAAGGCAAAAAATAAGAGGTGCTCTCCCAAACACCCAAAAGAGGTGTAAGTTCCAATTACATATATACTTCACTTTATGAACACTCACTCTGCATTAATTACTTCCAAATAGCAAACGAGGCAAAACCAAATATGTAAACAAACAAAGTAATGTTCGCAAAAGAGAAACACCATGAAAGTGTCCACACGTTTTTTTTTATTCGAATCCACACATGTTGACTTCGGTTAACAGCTTATATGTCAAAGCTCAAAGTGCCCTGCTCTTTTGTTGTTGTCTTGTTTGTTTGTTTACATTCTCATTAAAACCACCAGATTGCAAAAACAAAATAAGTACATGAAATGTCTTGTTGCTCTACCGAACTCAACTTCAATGAATTCGCTTTGCGTGTATGCTTGGCAAACCAACCCAGTGATGAAAGTGACTTTTTATCTTATAGTAAAAGAAGACTTTGACTATAAGTGACAGAGACAGCAATGAAGTAATCTCTAATTTTTTTCTATTACTTTGCGCTTACACGGCTAATTTTTGCAAAGACAATAGCGACACTCTCACACTTTTTACTAATCGTAATCACAATTCTCTTAATGTCTTCGTCATAAAAAATTATTATAATCTACGTTTCACTCAAATGTAAGTCCAAATAAATCGAAGTCAGTGCGAATAGTTGTACGAAACGACACTAACGGCGGCTGTTTGTATTTAAAATTGCCTGGATGCATGGTCTCGATAATCTCACAAAAGTTTTCTTGGGCGAGATGAATTTTTCAACCCACTGAAAAAAGATGTAAGTTTATACTAAAAATATGTCAAACTTTTTAATGAATATAACAGGGCGCAAAATATAAAAATATTAAAACTTTTCTATAAAAAAGAAAGTATCCCAAAAAAAATCGCTCTTAAATATACCACTTTGCCTCCTTGGCATCCCTGCTTCTGACGTTTTTGACGGATAGTTTCTATCAAGGCGAATTCATACGCAAAATTATGATTCGCTTTGAAGTCAATAATGAGTTAATAGGCGATAAAGTTATTTAGTCAGCAGATAAAAAGTAGTGCAAAACATTAATAAATAAAGTTGGATGTCTTAACGATGGAGGAGAAGGTGGAAGCCACACCCGGACAGACAGTACGTTATGTTAGAATAGCAATCAGAAGCTATAGTAATTTATTTTGTTTATTTTCCCCTCTGCGCAATCTAGAGAAATCCCATTGAGGCCTTGAGTAAGGAAGATCTGTTACAAAAATACAAGGGACTACTTGGTATTGCAAAGAAGGCTAAACAAGCCAAAGATGGTTAGTATATAGTAGGTTAGTTTAGTTTGGTTAGTATTTACATCATTGTAATCTAAGCTTCTATTTTATTTTCATGCATATATGTACATATATGATGTGGCGTTATGCTACTCACATCGCGTTAATATTGTACAAATAACAACGTCATCGCTTGAACGGTACAGAGTTTGCAGAAGAAAATCGTAAACTAAAAGAAGTTCTTAAGCAAAATGAAACACAAAAAGATGCCGACAAGAAAGCGCTTCTGACCATGAAGGAGACACTTGAACAATTCACTGAACAAAAACTTAAACTTATTAACGAGTTCAGTGACCTACAACAAAAAAGTAAAACAGATGAGGAGGTTCTAACAAAATTGCGCATTGAGAATGAATCATTAAAACGTCAACTGGACCGACTTAATGAGGACAACGAAGCTCTTCTAAAAGATATCGACCGCATGGAAGATCAGCTTAAGAAGGTTAGTTAAAGCGCTTGGTACATTTTAAAAATGTAAATTGAAATTTTTACCAAAGGTTAATATTTTGGGAATGGAACAAAAAAAACACTTGGGATTGCTTGAACTTGAAGTAAATAAACTGAAGGAAGCAGAATGTTTAAATATTGTAATACAGAATAGAATAACAGTCACGGAAGAGGAAAATAAGGTGCTAAAAGAGCGAGAAAACGGTATGAAACAAGCCATGGAGGAACTTGCAAGAAAATATAGTCAAGTAAAAGAAATTAACACCGAACAGCGGCATAAATTCAATGGATTAAAAGATCGTTTTGTAGAAGTTCATCGTAAGCTTAAAAACCTTAAGGAATGCAAGCGTGTTCTTTTGGAAACGCAGCACGAATACGCTGATGCTGTATCAAAGTGGCAAAAGGAAATAGTGAGAGCCTCTAAACTGCTATGCGCACAAATGAGTGCACTACAAATAGAAAACGAAGAGCTACGACAAAAGACAAAAAAACACGAAGAAAAAGAAGACTCAGAGGAGTTTACACAATCATTAGTGATAAATGTCAATGTGGAAATGCTCCTTGAAAAGTTGCAAGAATTGGAAAGACTCTCCGCGCGTGTGCGGGCCGATTCACTTGAGAAAGATACCCTTTTGGTGGCATCAAAGCAGAAAAACGAAGAGTTACAAAGACGAATTGCAACGTTAAATAATGATCGCAAAGATGAGCTAGAATCGACAGAAAATTCAAAGGATTGTGAGCAGCTCGAAACGGAAGTTAAACGTTTAACTCAGGAGTTGTCCGACTTAAAAGTATTGTTTAACACAAGTGATTCGCGTTTACAGGGCGGGGAAGTAGACATGCTTATGGAGCATAATGAATTATTGCAACGTTTAGATGCTTTAGAGGCAGAACGAATTACTTTAAAGCTGGATTGCAATAAAGTAGAAAATCTACAAAAGGATAACCAACGCTTAAAGCATGAATTTGAACATTTAGTATCCAAACTGAAAGAAAGCGCGCAAGTACATGAGGATTTACAGCAATTACGCCATGATTTGAAAGCACTTGAACAAGAAAAGATTGCACTCTTAGAACGATTGCAGCAACAAGAAAGAGAGCAACGACAGCAGCGTTCTGAAGAAAGCGTAAAATCATTAGAGGAAAACTATACAGAGCTGAAGACACGTTATTCACAAATGGAGCGAGAGCATGCAGATTTACTCTGCGAAATGCGTGAACTAAACGAAGCGTTGAAGTCACGCGGTGATGTAATTTCGAGACAACAGGAAAAGCAACAGGAACTTATGAATGAGTTACGAAAAACCAACGCGAAGTTGAAGCAAATTGATGAAGTCTTACTGCAGAAAGATGAAGCAATCGCAGAGAAGGAAGCGAAAGTGCGCGAAATAACGCAAGAAATTGATTTAACGCGCCAACAGGCACATGAACTTGAGGCCGCTAGCACTCGCAGCCAGGAGCAATTACGTATGCTCAATGAAGAACTGCAATCGTTACGCTGTAACGCCGATGCTCAAAGCGAGGTACTGTCCACTTCTACAATATCGCGTGCTGAAGAAATGATGCGCATGCGTGAAGTCGACGATAGTTTCGAGGAGAAGTACAACAAAATGCGTGGCCTTGCTGTCAAGCTAAAGAAAAAGCTACAAGAGCAAACTGGGCAACTAGCGGAAATGGAGCAGCAACAAAAAGAGAATATGACGATGAAAGCGGAGTTAGTAGAGCTGCAGAACCAGCTGAATGACTTGCAACAAGCAAACGACAAGCACCAAAAACTCGCTGAATCTCTAAAATCTGAGAATCAGAAGCTGAAGTCATCACGTAAGCAAGCAAATGTACTTAACTTAGAAATTGAAGCAGCAGAGAAATCACTTATTGAAGCAACTACTAAACTTGCATCAAAAACGAGCGAGTTGGAAGCGGTGCATGAACTCTTATTCAACAAGGATCATACGATTACTCAACTTCGCAAAGAGATCACAATAGTTGAGTCGGCAAAAGAAGCCGAGACAACACACGCGAAGGAACTAAAGGAACAAGTAGATCTTTTGCAGGAGAAATTGAAGGATGCTTTATATGCCAAGCAGTTGGCGAATCAGGCCAACAAGGAGCTAGAACAGGCACAAGACCAACTCAAGCAAGAACTAGAACAGATTCGTTTAGAGGTTGCGCAGTGCGCAGCCGCAAGCTCCGCGGCTTTGCTTGCAGCACAACATGAAAAGAAAACAACTGAAGAGCGATTGCAACAAACAAAAGCAGACCTTAGCGAAACACAAACCAAGCTGCACAACGTTGTACACGCCTTAGACGAGTTGCGCGCCGAACACACCGAATACAAACAAAAAGCACAAGCTGTGTTGCGCAAACATCAGAGTGTCGATACCACGCGTGAGCGCGAGTTGGCAGAGGAACTAGCGCATATACGCGCCGCCGAAGAACAAAAGCGTCAAACCTTAGCTGCGCAAACTAAAAAACTAGGCGAAATAGAGCAACATACTGCCGACTTATATTTGGACAATGAGAATCTGCAGCGGCGTACACAAGAGTTAGATGCTTTGGTGAATAATTTACACGAACAAAACGACCGATTGGTAGAAGAGCACCGCGCTCAATTACAAGTACAACAGGAGAGCCTGCGTATACAGCGGCAGCAACTGGAAGCTGCACAAGAGTGTCACAAGCAGCAATTGGTGGAACTTGAAACAAAGTATCAACGACAAATCGAGCAATTGCGTGCCGAACAGATGCAGGCAGTGCGCGTACCGCCTATAATCGGAGCAGCATTAGGCGCATCATCCAGTTCATCTTTAGTTCACGCGCCCTCCTTCAGTGAGCACAGCCCAAATGAGCTGCTAATGCTGACAGAACGCGAGGACGCCGAGGGTTCAGAGGAGGCCACTTTGGCAACTAACAACTCAGCCGCCGTTACTGCCACTAGTAATTCGCAAGCATTGCGTAAAATTTCCAGCAGCTCACGACGTTCACAACACGACTTTATGCCACTGGAAGAACTGCTGAATACGCCAATGCATGCGTTCCAAACTGACACTGTGACCACGATTAGCAGCAATAGTCTTGGGCGTAATGAAAGCGTCAACTTCGAATCAAATGCCGGCAATGCTAGTACAGAGAGCTTACATGTAGAATTGCATATGACACGAGAATTGTTGGCAAAGCAAGAGAGCCGAGTACGACATCTAACTGCGCTTTTAGCCGAAAACGAACAGGATTTAGCGAAATTGACGCAGATGAATGATATGTTAAAGGAGGAACTGCGACGACAAGAACGTGCTGTTGAACGTGAGAAACATATGCATAATGCAGAGTACTTGAAGAATGTTGTACTAAAGGTATGTACAAATTCAAGGGTTTGGGTTGTGTCCTAAGTTGTGCATAATGTATTCTTATTAGTTACAGAAACACAAAAGTGGGCGTATTTGCTGTAGAATTTTATTCATATTTAGATGACGCTAAGACACAACACGATACGATAATTGGTTTTAGTTATTTAGTTAAAAATATACTTGCCTATACATACATAAAGTAGCCCGGCCACGCAATTTTTTAACCATCTCTTTAAATACTTGTTTTTAATTCTTTGAGGGCATCTCTCACAAAACTTTTCTTCATTAACCTACAAGTCTCTAGCCATGGCTATGCCTGAAAGTTGACCGACCTGTTAGTAGTTGTAGCACTACGCAGGAGCTAAGGATCGACCATAAAACAGTTTTAAACTATCTGCGCAAAAAAAAATGGATTTGTTTTTCCCCAAACTAATATTACGGTAACTATATTTCTATCTTTATTTTCTAGTTCTTGACGCTTACCAGTGGTGATGAACGTGTACGTTTAATTCCAGTTCTCAATACTATACTCAAATTGAGTCGCAGTGAAACAGAAATTTTGAACTGCGTAGCCAAAGGACAGAAATGTTAGTAATTTATCAGCACATTGTCAATTTATTTTTTATTTATTTAAGTAATTTTCTTTCATAGTGCCCACGGAATCACAGGGACGCAGTTGGGGCAGTTTTCTACCACTTTTCGGTAGCGGCGGCGGCGGGGGTGGCAATAATAATTAAAATCCAAAATAATGTAGTATTACTTGTGACATCCATTCCTTCAGTTATTGACATCGGAAAATTAAATTTGGAACAAATGGCCAAATAAGAAATGTTTACACATCGCATTGACTTGCATAGCTGAATGAAACACACAGTCAAGAAATATAAATAATATTTTGTATTTTTGCAAATATTTCAATAATTAAAATCCAAAATTATGTAGTATTACGTGGGACAACCAGTCCTTCAGTTATTGACATCGGAAAATTAAATTTTGAATCAAATGACCAAATAAGAAATATTTACCATCGCATTGACTTGCATAACTGAATGAAACTCTCAGTCAAGAAATATAAATAATATTTTGTATTTTTGCAAATATTTCAGCGTTGACCACTTTCACTAATTCTCAAAAGTTTGGATTTTTTGCCTACTTTTTAAATATCGACACTTTATAGTACGTCTTTACGTTTCCAGTTATCTGCGTCAGTATGTATTATATTATATATTGTGTGTATATATTTTAATTGTTGTATTCAAAATTACTACAAATTGGTTTGTTTATAAACAATTTATGTACCCCAAAAAATTCTCTTAAAAAGTGAGAAATACTGGCATCAATAATCGTATTATTTACTTAGATACATAGATACATAGCTACACATGTACATATTATAGTAGAAAAAGAAATGATGTAATGTATCATACTCAAATAAATTTGTCCAAAATTAACTAATGTATAAACAGAAAAAACATTCTTACACAAAAAATATAATAAAAAAACAAATTAATGCGATGCAAATGAAGTAGTTTTTGTTATTGTTGAGTTTCTTAGAAATTCTAAATAACATAGAACTGTCTGACGTGGAAAAGTTCGTTTATTCTTTGCCTCCAATTCAATGCCCACTGTAGTCACTGCTCGAGAGGAAAACCCTTACTATTTTTCTGTTTTTCATTAATATTCGCTTAAAACTTTTTGCCATTCGGATGTATGTATCCTAGAACTCCGTGTACTTCCACTTGTAGGAAAATAAAAATATGCACCACAAATTCGGAAGAAGTTTGACCAAAAACCTAATAAAGGATCTACAATGTACATCCGATGTAACACAGTCATCAGAACGAGTAAGTATCCACCATTCTAAGTATGAAAGTCTTAATCTAGGATCTTTATGTGGAGAAGAGCCACTCGCTTTGTGTGTTCGTTCTTCTCAATGTTGTTGGGTGTAGACTGAAAACTAAAGTAGTTGCAGGCAACGGAGTTGTGCTGTGTAAACGACACCGACAACATCAAAATAAAATTGCATTGCTTCCTGAGGGAACCCTAGGGAGCCTCCAGAAGAAGCGTAAAAAATTACATTTTTTCACGACCGTATTTGCTTAAAAATAATTGTGGTGTGCTCCTATTTGTGGAGAAACCTACAGTTTTAAGCCAACTCCGAAGGGCAAATGATTTTTTATGAGGAGTGTTTTCATGGCCGCAATACACTCGGAGATTTGTCATTGCCTGCCGAGATGTGTCCGCTATGAGAAAAAGCTTTTTCTATAATTTCTCAGTTTCATGCACGCAGATTCCAACCTATGCACTGCCAAATGGTAGTCACGCACCAACCCATTCGGTTACGGCGACCTCCTTACCACATTTGCTTATTGTACTGAAATATCGTTGAAGATAAATGTACAAGGGGGTGCAAAGTTCCATCTTCCATTCATCCAATTTTGTTTTTCAATCACTTGTTTACTAAATAAAAAAATTATTTTGAGTGATGGAAATCGCTATTTTCACGTAAGCGCGCTCCATTGCTTGTCTGTTTGTATGTATACTGCGGCTTTCTAGTGCATAAGTGCTTAATATGATTGGATTCTCATTCCTCCATTTAAATAATAGTGCAAAAATTAAAACTAATTGTTTGTCGTGCAACGCCATTTGCAAAAATTGTAATGGCCATTTTGTGCCACCTTGTATAACGCAATTGTTCACCCGCCTAGTATTTGACTAAACTTTTATAATTCATAATATTTATGAAAATATTGTATTATCGTAAAATGTATATACATATATTTATATCTTAAAAAAATTGGAATAAAAAAAGCGCGTTTTCACTATTTTTGAGAATATTCTCATATATTATATGTACATATATATATATAAATATATGCATATATAGGGTTTTTTAATAGGTGCGCTTCAACTTTTTTCCGCTAGGGAGGGCGAACGACGCAATATTTTTTATTTTTCGCTTGTCATTTGTAAACTTCATTAGTATACATTTCATCATGGAACGCTACACACTTGAGCAACGATTGCAAATCGTGCAAATTTTTTATGAAAATAATCGTTCTGTTGCTGCTACTTTAAGAGCATTACGGCCATTTTACGGTCCATTTAACAAGCCGTCCCGTTTTGGGGTTATGTGAAGTCATTGGTCTACAGTAACAAGCCGGCGACAATTTGTGAGCTCAGAGCCAATATTGAACTCGAAATTGCAGGAATTTCGGCCGATTTATGCAAAAGAGTGGTCGAAAATTGGGTTCAACGATTGGACTTCGTAAAACGTGCACGCGGTGGTCATGCAAAAGAAATCGAATTTCATACTTAATGCATATGTTCAAACTCGATAATAAAAAAAAAATTAGTTAAAAAAGTCAAACCGTTTGTGTTTTATTCAAAAAAGTTCAAAAGTTGAAGCGCTCCTTCTGAAAACCCCTATATATATTTTGAATTTGAAATAAACGAATAATGCCTGTCGTACAAAAAACAAATCGAAATTTATACAATTTTCCTTTCTGTTGCCGCAGTATTACGGAACAAAATTCTCCCTATTACTGCAGAAACTTGCAATTTTTTACTCTAAATTCTTAAATCAAAAAATTCTAGTTGAAAAATGTAAAGTTTAATGAATTTTCGACAAAAGTTGTAGAAAGTTTGAAGCTTTGAGTTATATGGTTTTTGTTGTAGTATGAACTATATTTTTATAAAAAAAAAATAGTGGTGTAAAATATAGTTCATTATATTACAAAAACTAAAGGGTTCTCCAATAACAGGTGTTACAGGTGAATGGATTGCGTTATCGAGAGATGATTAACGATTTTTTATGGCCGGAATTGGATAGTATGGATCTGGACAACGTTTATTTTCAACAAGACGGCGCTACGTGCCACACAAGCAACGAAACCATTGACCTTTTACGGGAAAAGTTTCCGGACCGTGTTATTTCTCGAAGAGATGATCACAATTGGCCACCGATATCTTGTAACTTAACACCTTGTGACTTTTTTTTCTTTGGGGCCACGTGAAAGAGAAGGTCTACGCCACCAGTCCAGGGTCGATTCAAGACCTCAAAGATGGAATTCGTGAGGCTATCGAGGACATAGGGCAGTTACTTTGCAATTCGGTTATGGAAAATTTCATGAAAAGGATATTGTCTTGTAAACGTGGTCGTGGTGGTCATTTGCCGGATGTTATTTCCCACTATTAACGGCATACCTTCCTCTTTATAATGAAATAAACATCCGATCATTTATATTAACAAATAACATTTTTCTTTGAATAGCAAAATAACACATCTTATTGCAAAACCCTTTATATAATTCCAAGTTTCAAATAAAATATTTTTTTTTTATTATTTCCCATATTAATCATAAATCTGTCTTAATGGTAATAAATACATTTTTTAGATATATTTCATCATGGCCCGTACCAAGACGAATACAGTTTAAGACACAGAGCGATTACATTTTACATGGAACAGTTATATTAAAGTACCAGAATACATATTTAATTTAATAGTCTGGGAGCCAGGGGTCGATTTTGGACTGCGTTTTTATACCGTTAAATTCTTGACTATACTTGTGATTTAGCTTTCATGAATAACGAAAGTAAACGTCAGCTGGGGCACCGGCGGTGGGTGTGATTGTGGGAGGGTACGAAACGTGTCGAAAAAAATTTCTACCAACTCATTTTATACCGGCTGAAATTTTTTTCATGTATTGTTGACATTTAGTAGAATAAAAAAAAATAGTCAGCTGCGCGGTAGAGGGCGGAAAACACGTCAGCTGAACTGGTGAACTTGTAAAAAAAATTGAAAAGTAAAACTACTTTATGCCGATTAAAATTTTTTACATAATTTTTAGTCCGGGAGCCAGGGGTCATTTTGATATCATCATTTCATGCCGACTGATTTTAATACTGAAGGCAGACGCCATCCAATGGATGACGAAACCAACCGGCAGCTGGTCCAGTAGCGGTGGGTACGTGGGTGGGATGCTGCGAAACGTGTCGAAAAAAAAATTTTAACAACTCATTTAATACCGGCTGAAATTTTTTTTGTGTATTGCTGACATTTAGTAGAATAAAAAAAATAGTCAGCTGCACCGTAGAGGGAGGAAAATACATCAGCTGAACATGTAAAAAAAATAAAAAAGTAAAACTACATTATGCCGATTGAAATTTTTTTACATAATTTTGGACACATATGAAAATATAATAATGATGGTCAGCCGCGTTTACAGCGGTGGGAAGACCGTCAGCCGAAGCAAGAATGTATCATTGCGTTCATACATCTCGGCGGCGCGCGGAATTTTCAATGCGGACAGTTTTATAGTGCATTGAATTTTAGTATAACAAGTCCAAAGTTCAGAGGTGCCTCAAAATTGCGGTGGTGCATTTCACTGTATAGGCTCAGTACGGTGCCCATATAACGAATGCATGGAATTTTTATGAAAATTTGTTGAATTTTGTATTCTTAATATTAATTATAAAAAATAACTGGCCAAAGCGATTGCAGATATACAGAAGCAAATATATTAATTTTTTATGACTTAAACCACTAAAACACTGTGTGAATACATATTGCAGGATAGGATATTTGTTTACTTTCACAGAGTTTCACACCAAAATTAATCGTAAAAGTCCATTAATTATTATTAAGTCTAGAATTACCGTTTTTTAAATTTTGATTTAAGGAATAAGCTCAAAAATGCAGATCTCGGGCATAATACTAGTAGTCTAAAATTTTGTTTCATGATTTTTATGAGGAGCTTTTTCATGGCAGAAGTACACTAGGAGCTTTGGCATTACCTGTCGAGAAGCGATTGCTATAGAATCATTTTTTTCTATTATTGGTGTCCCGTGCCGGGGGTTTCGAACCAATGCACTTCCGCATTGTTATTTATAGTATGAAGAAATAAAACAGATATAAAAATTATATTGCAGGCGGTTGCGATTTGAACCTGAAAAAATACTCCATAATTTTAGGTTCTGGATCGTGAACTTTCTTTTTTTTATTTAAGAATAAAAAGCAATTACTGTTATGTAGTAGATCCCAAGATAGAAATGGAATTACTTGGGCAAAGTTGCAGGAATTCGCACTTAGTTGTACATGTAACGAAAATCAATTACTATATTTAGTTAGTTCTACGTTACCGGAACGACTCGGATTTACTATATATCCGGGCACGGACTGTCACTCCAGCAGCACCCCGCATGTACGGATAATGTTTTTGCTGCTACCACAGCTACAGTAACTATATTAATGAATTTCATTGAATTTCAGACTTAAATAATCACTTATAAACAAAGCAAATCTATTACAGGTGGTATCGGCAACTCAGCTGGTTTTTTGACGTGATAACGTCTTATAACTCGATTTAGCCGGCTGCACGCACGAAAAAATGTGTCGTTACCTTGCTCATTTGTCGGTACCTTGCTCATTGCCGTTACCTTGAATGAACTGCAAGCGAAAGCGCGGAACGAACAAAGCAAACGAACGGCAACGTTCGACATCTTGCTCTCTCCTACTTAAGTGAGCGTATATATGTATGTATATGCGCATATGTACATATATAAATTCACGTATTTGTATTTGCATATGCCTTCTTATTGATTATTATTAATTTGATTTACTTGAAGAATTTAAAATAAAACCAAGTTTGTTAATAATACCTGTTGTTTTAATGTTATTATTATTAATTTTTTCATTATATATGAAGGAAAAACTGTATGGTAATATTTATCATATACCTTATAAGATATGTTGTATACAAATATATGTATATAAGCATGCATATACATATACAATTTCGCGCAATTTTCAAAAAGAACAAATGTATGTATATGTGAAGATGCATACAAGTCATATGGATATATCAAATATACGAATCTATTCCGTACGCAAGCAAATGTAAGCTTATGTGCTTGAACTGTAAGCGAGAGCGCGGAACGAACGACAAAGAGCACAATCGGCCCCCGCGTTCGGCAACGTTCGACATCTGGCTCTGTCCTACTTGAGTGAGCATATGGGTATATGTATGTATATGCGCATTTGTAGGTATATAAATTCACATACTTGTATTTGCATATGCCTTCTTCCTGTGTGCATGGTAATGAACCATTTCTCTGTTGAGAATAGGACGATGAGAGAAAAAGTAGGAAATGAAAGGGAGTGTTACGAGTGTAAAGTGTCTTGAAAAAGGCAAATCGATGATGGTGCCTCTTAGTGTTGTTGACTTATTAACGTCTGATGCACAATCGAAATTGAAGATATCTTTCATGAATTTGATAAATGTTTCGTCATTTTTCATGTTTGTGTAAATGTAACTTGACCTATTCCATTGCAATTCCATTTACCTCCTCCTCTTTATCCATACAAAGTATCTATCAAACAAATAAAATTAAAATTTTGGTTTGAAAATTGCAACCATTCCATCAATATTTTCTTATGACGTTGTCACGTTAAACTATCGTCAGTAAACCGACTTTACAGACAACCTCTTTTTTCTTTGATTTATAAAGTAAGACAAAATTGGCATGGGTTATTTGTCGAAATCTTCAAAGACCAACAATACTTGTTAATAATGAAAACTCCTACGTAGAAAGGAGTGAAACATAAAAGAACAATAACATTTATCAGACAACGTAAAAAATAAACTTTGGGCAATAACTTTTATCAGGGAATGGAAACATTCTTTTTTTTGTGACAGTTATCAAACAATAGAGAAATAAACGCTTGGATATAATTGTTATTGGCGAAATAAAAAAATATAATAATATAAAAATAATAATGTCCTGGAAAATTTCTATTAAACACCTCGATATCGAACAGATATGTAAGTTATTTGAACTAGTATCGCCCGTGGTCGAAAATTCCACCAATAACAATTCTTACTATAAGTAGTAATTACAATTTCAATTGAACTACATATATAATAGCATTCCATTAAGATTGTTTTAAAATTTTGAAATTTCCGTTGATTAATTTATTCAATCTTTAGTTTGAGAGGCGACGTCAATATGCCTGGAAACCGTACGTGCTGCAATAGCTAAATGATCTAATTGTTTGAAGCAAATGGTGAGCATTTCGAATGAAAATTAAATTTTTTTTTTTAAATTACATGAATAAATAAAACTAACTTCATTAAAAAAAACGTATTATAATTTCATATCTATTTATAACGGACATAACTTGTAACAAAACTTATGGCAGGACTAAGTAGAAAGAATTTTTTCTAAAAGCGGTCTCCCATCGGCAATCAATGGCAAATCTCCGAGTGTATTCCGGCCATGAAAAAGCTCCTCATAAAAGGCATTAGGCGTTCGGAGTCGGCTTAAAACTGGAAGTCGTTCCATTTGTGAAACAAGTTCAAGACACATGCCATAAATTGTAGGAGGTGCCTGGCCAAACACACAAAAACGGTGTAAGCGGCAATTATTTATTTATTTTTAAACACAATATAATAACACAATAGAGCTTTCATTAATAGAATTATTTGCTTTTATTTATTATAAAATCCCCAACAGAAGGCATTGCTTATTAATGAAATAATAATTGGTAGCAAGTTGAAGCATTTCGATTTATTGCTGCATGAAATTAAAATACTTGTAGTAATAAAAAAATATTTTCCTACTAGTTGTAAAACGCGTTTTAATAAAAATTTGTAAAATAAAGGTGGAAACACTTCCAAAATCACACACAGATACGATTATCTGATTATCTGAACATTTCAGCTAAGTTACAGCTATCTAATTTTTTGTTTGTTTCTTTGCTGCACTACTGCCAAACACCTGCATAGTTGCCGACAAGTGTAGCTGGCAGGGGCCCACCAGCGGCAAATAGACGCATGCCAGTGCTATCGTAACAGTGTGTGTAAATAGCTGGTACATATTTTACTTGTTGGAAGCCATCCATTTCATCCTCAGGATACTAACAAATGAAAAAATAGCATACGGTGATACTATGTGCGACGAGTGTGTTTTAAACACATTTTTACTCACCACAATACCTTTGCTACATTTCAACGCTACTGTACGAGAGGCATTTACGCTGCTCTCCAAATATTTACCAGCACGAATATCGTAGAATAGTAGCATGCCTAGCCCGGTGCCAACTGTGAGAAGATTGCCTTCGAATGTGGTTGCACGTATACCGCAGCCATTGTAGCGTGAAGTGATCTTCTTGATTGTCTATAAAAAAATCAATTTTTATGAGATTAAGAATACGTAATATACAAAATTTATGCAATTGTAAAACACCTGCAGCGTGCGTGCATCCAAAAGTATTGTATATGAACGGCAGCCAACGGCATATAACCCGTCGCTGTGATATGCTATGCTCACATTATCCTGACAATTGGGCAGTTTGCGAGATAGCTTTTGCTTAAAAGTTTCTGCGTTGAAAATATGTATGTAGCCATTAAGTGAAAGTGCTGCGATCTCCTTAAATTCTTTATTGAAGCAGAGTGAACGAATCTAAAAGTGCAAATGTTATATTTATATTCTACACACTTCAATAGTATGTGTATTTACCCGCTGTGCAGTGCGCACTTCTTTTACACAGAGTGGATTAATAGTGGCGAATGTAGGACATGCTTCCTTGCCGCCATCTGGAAAGTCCATGAGATCTTCATTGATACGCCAAAGTGATAGCCGCGAATCTTTTGAGCCCGATACCAGGAATTGATCATCCAACCAGCACATGCCCATAATTAGATCACGATGTCCGTTCTCACCCACACAAACCGGATCAAGTGTCGGCAACCGATAAACTGCGACATCAGCAGAATTGCGTGCGCCAGTGGCAAGGAATGACCGACTTGGATTGATTTCAATCGCATGTAAACCACCCTGTACCTCTGGGTGATTAGCCCGATTATTTGAAAGCGTTGGGATGGCATCAACGCGACGCATATTCACATCATATACAAGTAACTAGCAGTAGTTAAATTAAAATATATAGTGAAATACAAGTAATTTAGTTTAGTATTGAGTCACCTTATTGCATTTGGTGCCAAATACAACTTGCCTATTGCTAAGCCATTTGGAACAAAAAACTTTGTTGATATAACCCAAATGTATTTGAGTTTCTCGCAACATATCATGCGTGAGCACATAACGGCTAGTATTCTCAAAATTGAAGCTGCGTTGCTAGAAAAGTATTTAATTATGTAGCCGTATACTTTAAACACTATAAAAAACTAATATTTTACCTCCTTCAAACCAGTCTCTCTGCTGCGTAAGTAATCGCAAAGATTAAATGACGTGTTTAGTACTTCTTCTTGTTGTTGTGGCGTCTCTTCATCACTGCCAGAGTCGTCATAAGTCACGAAATCGTCTGGCTTATCGGGTTTGCGGCGTCTTTCTTGGCGTAGTGCCCGAGCCTTGGCACGTCGCTCCTCCAGACGCGCCGGAACATGACAAGAAGGATAGCTACCTACAACACTGTGCTTTATAGTCTTAACCATGGAGGTGAAGACCATAGTGTTTTTGTTGCGTATCTCGAACATGTTTTACCAGAGTCAATATAACACGCCGTATGAGATTTTTTGTCAATGCTGTTGATGATACCAGACAGGGATAGTGCGTAAGCGCTACCTGTGTATGACTCTTTCAACGCTTCCACAATTAGAATTCATTAAACTTTTGTAAAATTTCAAAAAAATCCATTGTTTACACGGTCTCAGAAAAATTCGTTTCTGTCTAATTTTTCTGTCACGACAATAAAAGAGCGCATGACAGTAGATGGAAGATGACGAAAAACGAAGAAGGGAATTAGAGTGAAGCAAAAATATTCGTCCGGTTGTAACTAAAGCGCATTGAATATATTCTTGCACAAGGCGAATTGAATATGTAAGATGGCGCCATTAAAAAACCTTTTGTCAAGTCAACGTCAGCTCCCTTCGCAATACAAAACAATGAAGAGTAGGAGACATTACGTGTGTGTTAAAATTCCGAGAATGGCTTGGTAGTTTGGTGATTTGTGAGATTTAAACTAATCAAACTAATGACAACGAAGTGCCGTGTGTTAAATTTTGGAAGCATGAATTAATATAAAGCCTCCAAATGCAGTTTGTTTGCTTTTTTATGCGTAAGACGCCGTAGCTAGTAAGTATGTGGGTGTGCGTATAATATATTGTATTTGGTTCTTTCCATTGCTTCCGCCTACTCATCTTTACAAACAATTAATACCCCTTCTCTTTGTTTGTTTATACATATACGACATAGCGAATTCGGAAGGCGCAATCTATTTCTCTATCATTCTTGGTTCGAAGCAAGGCGCATTCATTAAAGGTGGTGGCACTAGACCAATAACAATGATTTGTACGTTTGTTTTTCAAAGCAAAGTAGAAAGCAAAGAATGGATTCGCCTTGCTTCATTCTTAGCTGACGGCCACATGAACACGGCGAAAGAAAAAAATAAATCACCGGAGCTACCGATACCACCCGAAAATGATACAATACACGATTGCGTGTAGCGAATCCGCCGTATCGTAAGAGTCCATGAATAATCAAGAAAAGGAGGGGAAATTATTTGTTTGTGAACAATAAGAGTAGGCGAAAGCAATGGAAACATCCAAACACAAGGAATTATACACACACACATGGCGTCTTCTGCATACAAACGCAAACAAACTAACTGAATTTGGAGTCTTTATATTAATTTGTGCTTTCACAATTTAACACACGGAACTTCGTTTTCATTAGTATGATTAGTTTAAATCTCACAAATCAAAATATTACCAAACCATTCACTGAATTTTTACAAACATATAATTTCTCCTATTTGTGTTTGTTCTGTTCGTTTGTTTTGTATTGCGAACTGAGCTGACGTCAAACTTGTCAAAATCGCGAAAAATAAAGTAACTGTTTTTTAATGGCGCCACCTGAGATACCCTATTCCGCTTGGAAACCACCTTTAATAGATTCGCCTTGGTACAAAGTGAACGTTTTGCTATATTTGAGAGACTTGGCAACTCTTGCGGTTTTCGTAAAGAAGTCAACACTGTTCGTATTTTTTTTAGTTTTGTTGATGTAGTCCACTGTATTTTTCTCTTCTTCCGCCGAAATTAAATTTGTTGAATAATTGAAGAGGACAAAAATTTTAAAATAATTGTGCTGCATTTGGGCAATGAACGCATACGGTTTGTAAAATTAACAATTGAAAGTGTAACTTTGTGGATACTTAACGAATCTTCAGTTGTTTCATATCAAAAGCAAGTGCTCCTTTGCAATGCGCCGTCCCCACTTGCGCATTATATGTATAATATCTTTGCATTACTATAATTTCTTTATGTTTCTGTAAAAATACTGTTTGAATTAATCTTATTGATATTTCCCTGTTCATAAGGCTTTGGGGTAAATTGTAAATAGAATATTATTTTATTGGCTCCGCGTTTAAAATATTCACCCAAAGCTTGAATATGCTGTGGTAGAGCAGAGTTCGGCTAAATTTTTCTTTGCAATTTAAATTTATTATTGTATATATATGTTTGTAAGTTTAATTTGTGTTCCACATAATACACATGCATATGCGTTAATTGTGCGTGCAGTTAATCGTATCGAGGACAAACACGTTTAGACACAAGGGCAGGCCCAAACAACTCTTTGAATCATACAAGTATTGTAGTGTACGAAAACATCACACCCAACCAACCAACATTATAACCATCACTACCATCTTCCACCACCACCACCAATACCAAAAAACAACTACTGCTACTACAACTTCCACCACCGTCACAACCAAAAACAACTTTCCGGTCCAAGGTTATTGTGCGTCTACGCCTTAGCGGAGGCGCTAGTTCGGTTGACAATTAGAAACAACACCATTAAGAAACAGAACCGAGCCTTTCCATGCACCATGGCCAAGATGTATGGAAAGGGTAAGAGTAAGTAAACTGCTAATTTTTAGTTACATATTTGAATCAATAACGTAAATCGTCATGCCAGCACTAACATCTACCGAAATCCGTTGTATAATAAAATTGTATAATTAGAAATGCTAACACAATAACTTTTGGATTAAGTTTTTAAACGATCCTATGTTGATTTCTAGTGTATTTAAAAGTTTCTCTTTTTTTACATAATACATATATCATATATCGTCCCCATTACGGCAGGAGCATGAGTGTGCAAATTTTCCAGTTTAATGGTTGACTTGGTTAATCTTTGGATGTTCTATGTTATACCAAAACCCAGGCGTACAAGGAAATTACAAATAACCGAACCAAACCTGCTAATTTCTATTGAGCGATAAATTTTCCAACATTTCCATTTTTACCCATTCATATTTTTGACATAAGGGGGACGATATGTACGTGTATAGTAGAAACATACTACTATATGATATACCTATAAGAAATAATGTTTAAATTTATTTTGCTTTCCCATAGCGGCTATCGAGTCAGAGGATCAACAAAAATTGCGATGGCAAGTTGAACTTGAATTCGTACAGTGTCTAGCCAATCCAAACTACTTGAACTGTAAGTAATATATTCCTTGCAAATTAACTAATTTTAGTGCAATCTCTTTTCTCTTGCAGTTCTAGCCCAGCGCGGTTATTTCAAGGACCAAGCCTTTATTAATTATCTCAAATATTTGCAGTATTGGAAAGAGCCTGAATATGCAAAATACTTAATGTATCCAATGTGTTTATACTTTCTTGATCTCTTACAATACGAACACTTTCGACGTGAAATTGTCAATTCGCAATGTTGCAAATTTATCGATGATCAAGCCATTTTGCAGTGGCAACATTATACTCGTAAACGCATTAAAATGTTTAACAGCGTCAATGGTATGGGTCAGATGAATGCTGCTGATCCAGGTGCTATAGATCCACAACAACAGCAACAGCAAAATGCGCAGCAAAATCAACAACAACAAGGACAACAACAACCGGGCGTTGGAAATGCACCTGTAGGTTTACAAAATGGCATGGTTAATAATGCACAGTTGCAGCAACAGCAGCCACCACAACAAGCACAACAACAACAACAACAACAGCAGAGTATTGGCAATGCAGCAATGGGTATGCCTAATGGAAATAATGCTGCCGCTAATAGTAATAACTGAGCGTGATGCGAAAAGATTTAAATCTGTCTTTCTCCAATTAGTTAGTAAGTTATTTAATTCTATTGTAAACTTAAAGTAGTAATATTAAAAGGATTAGTCACTTCTCCATTTAAATTACATGAATGTGTTTGTTTTGTTTTTGTAGTAAAATAAGAAGGTTCACAAAATTTTGTCTCCACAGAGTTTTTGGTATTTAAAGCTTTACAGTGAAAAAAGTATGGAAAATTTCTTTTTATTTTAGTTCATCGGCATGACTAGTTCGTATTTCTATGGTGTGTATTTGCTCTGCAGCCTGAATCCTGATAAACGCTTCGCCGGGCGTTGCTATATAGGCTTCACTGTGAACCCTAATCGTCGAATAAATCAACACAATCGTGGTAAAGAATTTGGCGGTGCCAAACGTACCAGCAACAAAGGTCCTTGGAAAATGGTCATGATAGTACATGGATTTCCAAATAATATAGCGGCGCTGCAAGTAAATATGAATCAATGTTCTGTTTATACATACATATAAATATAAAGAAGTCTGAAAAACTCTCAATAATTTCAGTTTGAATGGGCATGGCAACAACCAGCGCTTTCCACACGCTTGAAATCATATCCAGAGTTGCGTCGCAAAAATCGAAAGGAAAGTCATTTTGAATATAACTTTCGCATTTTGAGCCGCATGTTAAATGTCGGTCCATGGCATCGTTTACCACTTACCATACGCTGGCTAGAAAGTGAATACGAATGTGATTTTATGGTAGTACCAATAACAATATTAATAACAATACTCTCATTTCTAAACTTTTCCTATTTTTCTGTACCAGTTAAAACCACCAGCGCATATGCAAATAGTGAGCGGTGATATTATACTACCAAAATCACAATCAGCACGGCAAAAACGTAACGAGGAATTGTCACCACCACGCGCCATTTGGGCACACGAATGCCACTTGTGCATGCAGCCGATTGAAAATCCGGAACGTTCTCGTATTGGTTGTATAAATTCCCTGTGTAAGCTCACATGCCATATTATATGCCTAGCCAATTATATACTATCCTCTGACGAGAGCAATCGTGGTCACTACATACCCATTGCTGGCGAGTGTCCGCTGTGCGAGGAAAAGTTTGCTTGGATTGATTTACTGCAGCGAAAACGTAAATTACAGGCAAATGGTGTGGAACAAATTGAAGAGGAAGATGATGATGATGATGAATATGACATTGACAGTGATGACTATAATGGTTACAAAAGTGATTTTAGCACCGAGGACGCTAAATCCGAGAGCGAAAATGGTAGTATGATCGGCATTAATTCTAAAAATGATATCGATAATGAAAATGGGCATGTGCCTGTAAGAAGTGAAGTCCCTAAAGAAGATGATTTATGCAAAAATGATGATATAATTTACGTGTTGAGTGACTAAATCGAATGTATTGTAATTAATTATCCAATTCTTAATAAAATAAAATTAATATCGTAAAAGATGCTGATTAAAACAGCTCGCTGAGATTATTCAATTAAATGCTTAAATTTACGAAACTGGAAATTTGAATTTCCAATGATATTTATGTATTTACTTTAATGAGGTTGTTTATTTGTAAGACTCTTCAGTTGTGGTTGCTGTAGCAGTTCAACAAGCCCGGTACGGTGTAATTACTAGTTGTCTTCGTCGGTCTCATATAACGGTAGGCCCAAGAAAAATGCTCTTTCGACACGGTGGGTCAGAAGCGAGAATGGTGTTATGTGAATAGGTGGTTAGTTTCGTGTCGGGGTTATGCCGGATATATGTTGGGTATGTCGGAGTCAATTCTGGATAGGTAGGAATTTAACCCTTTACAATATCCTGACCGCAATTGTGCTAAGATGACGCGGGACTTACGAGGCAGCTGAAACCAAAGAGACCAAACTATCAAAGATCGCTCCCAATAGTGTGGTATTATTTACACTAGGTAAATGTGTGTCGTTGACAATAACCTTTAGCTCTAGTTTGACCTCCTTGGTCCACGTGGTGAATAAGGTCGCCATGGATTTAGTGTCTAAAAGTTGAAGACTGCTCACAGAGAAGAAGCGAGAAAGGCCGGAGAGTTAGTCGTTCATTTTTGGACACAAGCCACTGATGTCATTGCCGTACGCAAATATCGAGGAATCGTCAGCGTATGAGATCAATGAAACTTCCTCTGGTAGGTGAAGAAGCTTCGAAATATAGAAGTTGTAAAGCAAGGGTGAAAGGACACCATTCTGCGGCTCTGTTTAGAGTTTTGATACCGAAACATTACTGGCAAGTGTCGACCACACAGAATCGACTGTTGTAGTGTGGAGCGTCTAACTTTTTCTAAAGGCTTCCATAAATGCAATGCTACTAGGGCAGTCCTCTCGAAGGGGCGATTTTGTTTAATCCTGCAGTTTATCTGCGTGTTTATGGCGTCAAGTGGTGGTACCGTATACTTAACATAAACCATGCTGATGTGTAGCTGGGGTCAGATGTTTCGTAAGGAATGGGATGAGGAGGGACTCAAGTGTCTTCACTATTGTATCAGGCAATAATGCTACCCATGTTTCTGTAGTGGAATCACTCTGTCTTTTTTCTATTTTTCAGAGTAAGAGTGGCTATGATTATGACAGATTAAAAACACTTTCGGCTCCCGTCCGACCCAAAATTTTCCACTGTACGGTCTGATTGCCACCTAGACCTTATCGCTGGAGAAAGCAAGTGGTGCACTGTTGTTTCGCAGATTCTGCAAACCATCGAATCAATTGACTGGAATGATACCGTAGGAATTGTCGGCTAAAAGAGCTCGCCCATCGCTACGGATCTACCGAAACACAACCACCAAAGATAATTACCATCTTTTCATTGTACTTCATCGGATTCGATAGGACGTTACGGTGGATCAGTACCTCCTCACACTAGAAGTAAAGTTGTATTTGTGTTCATTTACCAGTAGCTGAATCTCCAAATTCATATGCTTTAACGGACGAAGTAAAATTGTCCGTTCACAAATTATTTTTGAACGCTATTAAGAACCACTAATTACAAGCATTCGAACAATCTTACTTCACAACAAAAACATACATGCATGATTCTTGTGGGTTTCCGGTAATTCTAGGATACCAAGCAACAGGGCAAAAGAAGTCGTCCATGAACTATTATATTTTAGTGAGTGAGCGAGTGATTCGCAAAGACATTCGAAAGCTGGTACAAGAACATTTGCATAAATTTTACGTGAGAAATTGAAACACATTTCAGCACCTTTCTACGATATGCAATTCCGAAACGAAAGCTGTATATCCCTCTAACATATCTTGTCAAACTCTCAAAAAATTCACACTACTGAAGATTGGCCATTCAAGATCCACTCACGTTCGCTTACTTAATGGTTCGCCCAAACCGACCTGCCCTCCCTGCAACTCCAGCGACTACTCTACGATACATATTCTCCATTCACTTAAGCTTGTCTCAATACATCTTCTTAGGGCTGGCATTGAGCCTAACCCTGGACCCGACATTTATTTTTGCTGCGTTTACCAAAGGCATCTTAACAATTGCTCAGTCCTTAAAACCCAAAGGGAATGGTCCATAAGCTTTGTAACCACATGTCCCTGACATTCCCATGGCAGCCGGTTCTACGTTACCGGAATGACTCGGGTTTTTCCCGACCAAGAGCCGCCGCCTCAGTATACTAGCCCTGTCTAGTGGACCGCATATCACCCCACCCCTTACGTCACAGGAGCAAATTCTCGCAGCAATCCTGCTCCAAATGCTTCTCCTCAGGGCTGGAATCGAATCCAACCCTGGGCCAGAAGTATTCTACTGCTGCGTCTGCCACCTCGGTTAGGTGTAACAAGTGCAACGGGTGGAGCCACCTTAAGACCTGTTCAGGCCTTAAATCACATAGGGAGTGGTCCACACGGTATGTGGCCACGTGTTGCTCCCACCAGCAGGCGTCTGATGCCTCCACGGCTACTATACGCCCTGATAGGCCGACACTACCAACCGCCACCACAACCCACACCTCCACGGTGAGGAGCCTATCGGAGCAACACAACTCCCTTTCAACCCCTCCCCTTCCTTCCTGCTCCAACCCCAGTGCGGGGACAAACCAGCAGCTCCTGGTCCCCCGCACAGTCTGATCCGTGTGTCAGACCGTAATACCTCGGAATCTGGTATCAGTCCAATGCAATTTTTGCAATGGCTGGTGCCATTTTCGGAGATGTTCCGGTCTGCGCACCACCCGTGAGTGGACAACTGCCTACGTTGCCCCCTGCTGCAGAGCTCTGCACCCACTACCGCCCCCGGAGGCGCGGCCGCCCACCACTATCAGGCCGCAACAACCACAGTGGATTGCGCGGCAGGTGCAACGTAGACAACCCCACGCGTCCCTCATCCCCCGAACTACACAGACCTCACCGAGAAACTTCAAGCTTTTCCAATTTAACTGCAACGGACTTACGAGTAAGGTCGACGAGATAGTTGACTTTATGAGCCGGCACAGTATTGAAATAGCTGCGGTCCAAGAAACAAAGCTGCACGCTAGGTCATCTCTGATCTCCAGGGATGGCTATAACGTGCCCAGACACGTGCAGTATCGTCTCATCGATGAAGGAATCGACCGTAGGGACAACACCTTAGAATGTCAAGGCATAGCTGTCCGGTCAGGCGATTCCGAGCTCGAAATATTTAACATATATATACCCCCTGTCACCTGCTGCCCGGCAGGATATCACCCTGATATAGGTGCGCTCATCAGAGGTGAAAACCGATTGGTTGTAGGTGACTTCAATGCGCATCACGATCTTTGGCATTCGAGCCTGCCAAATGATCGTAGGGGACAGCAACTGGCAGAGCAGATAGACGATTCGACATTCAGCACTGTGAACGGCGACGCCCCCACCAGGGTAGTGGGCAATTGTAGCAGCTCGCCTGACCTAACAATAGCTAGCGCGGGTCTCATAAATAGCATAACGTGGCGACCTATGCTATCGCTAGCATCAGACCACTTGCCCATTATCGTCTCGATTGAGAGACCTGCCGACTTTGTTTCCGCGAATCACCGGTCCTATTTTAACTTTAAAAAAGCTAATTGGGCCGGCTTCACGGAATTCACCGAGGACACCTTCGCCACTCTTCCCATCCCCCTGATGTGCGCGTAGGCGAACGCGCATTCCGCAAGGTGCTCACAGCTGCTGTGGCTCGCTTCATTCCAGCTGGAAGTTATAAGGACATTTGTCCTCATTTCCCAGCCGAAGCAGCCAGTTTAGCAAACGAGCGTGACCACCTACGCCAGGCCGATCCCGGGGACCCCCGCATAAGGGATCTCAATTTGGAGATCCGGCAACTGGTAAATCAACATAAGCGGACCAAATGGGTTGAGAACCTGAAGAGCTGTAACCTCACCTCTGGGGTGAGTAAGCTCTGGTCCACCGTTAGGTCCCTGTCGAACCCGACGAAGCACAACGACAAGGTGGCTATCACCTTCAACGGCTGCACTTCGTCGGACCCGAAGAGGTGCGCGAGCTATTTTAGCCGGCTTTTCATACTGCATCCTCCGGGCGACAGAACCAAACGTCGTGCTACCAGAAGGCTGCACAAACTGACGAACGACAGTGCGACTCTTACTTTCTCTGGTGATGAGGTTCAGGGGGCCATCAACAAATCAAAATCATCGAAAGCCATTGGCCCTGACGGATTAAACGCGCTGATGCTGAAGCAACTGGGACCCCTGGGAGTAGGATTCCTCACAAGGGTCTTCAATCTGTCCCTGGCCACTCTCATCATCCCTGACAAGTGGAAAGCAGGGAGAGTGGTCCCACTACTGAAAGCTGGGAAACCCGCCAACCAAGGGGAGTCTTATCGGCCGATAACTCTCCTTTCCCCAGTAGTGAAGACACTTGAAGCCCTCCTACTCCCACTCTTCACGAAACACCTGGCCCCAGCCCCACATCAGCACGGATTCCGACGAGTGCATAGCACCACCACTGCACTCACCGCCATAAACGCCCAGATAAACCGCGGGCTTAACCAAAACCGCCCCTGCGAGAGGACTGTCCCAGTAGCGTTGGACCTGAAGAAGGCTTTCGATACAGTCAGCCATTCCACGCTACTAGATGATATTTATCAGTCGACACTCCCGCCAGGGCTGACGAGGTGGTCCGCAAACTACCTGAGCGGTCGGCACTCGTCAGTGATTTTTCGAGATCAAACATCAAAGCAGAGAAAGATTAAGCAAGGTGTACCGCAGGGTGGTGTCCTTTCTCCCTTGCTATTCAACTTCTACATCTCGAAGCTCCGCCAACCACCAGCGGGAGTTTCCCTGATCTCATACGCTGACGACTGCACGATAATGGCGTCGGGCAATGACATTGATAGCCTGTGTTCCAAAGTGAACAACTACCTCACCGACCTTTCTCGCTTTTTCACCTTTCACTCTTTACCACCTGGAAAAAAAGGTCAAGCTGTCCCTTAAGGTAAAAATCGATGACACACCAATTCCAACGGTAAATAACCCCAAAATTTAGGGTGTAACCTTTGACAGCTTGCTCTCCTTCTCTGCGCACACAACCGCAATTGCCACTAAAGTCCAAAATCGCAACAAGGTTCTCAAATCGCTGGCAGGCAGCACTTGAGGCAAAGACAAAGAACTGTTGCTTTCGACATTTAAGGCAATTGGCCGGCCGGTTCTAAACTATGCTGCGTCTGTCTGATCGCCTGGAACTAGTGATTCGCAGTGGACCAAGCTACAGACTTGTCAAAATACCGCCATTCGGACAGCGACCGGGTGCCTCCTGATGCCACCCATTCAACACCTACATAACCAGGCACAAATGCTCCCAGTAGTGGAGCACAACAAACTGCTCAGCAAGCAGTTCCTGCTTGGATGTTACCGCAGGTTTCACCCCTGCAGACACCTGCTTGAGCCTGAGCTGCCTCCCAGGCACGTCAGGAGACACCTTTTAGACTACGCTGACGAAATCCAGGACAAAACTGACCGCAACCTACTGGACCGGACAGTATTTAGACAGTCAATAAACGACATCCACCGGGAGACCGTTACCACCTTCATGAACTCCCGTCCTGTGAATGCCGTAATCGGAGTCCAACCACCACCTATTGCAGACGAAGAGCTCCAGCTTCCCCGTGAGACTCGTGTCACACTGGTACAACTACGTTCTGTATACTGTAGCAGGTTAAACTCCTACATATCCAGAATTAACCCCGACATACCAAACACATGTCCGGCATATGAAGGTACCCCGCACGACACTAACCACCTCTTCACATGCCCCCTCAAACCGACTCATCTAACCCCCCTCTCCCTCTGGATCCAACCTGTCGAAACAGCATGTTTCCTGGGCCTACCCCTAGATGAGCTAGACGAAGATGACCGATGATATGCCTACACTGACAGG
>JAYXIM010021775.1:0-17203 GCA_037575425.1 Anastrepha fraterculus | reverse complement strand
TATGGTCAAAATGGTCAAAATAAGAAAAGCGTAGCATTTGTCCAACCTTGAGCATTTATTATGAATTAAAAAAAAAACAGCGCAGGAGAAAAAAACATTTTCGGTAAACCAGTGTCGCCGATGGGTATTATTTCCAGCAAACTGCTCGAAAACTCAACTCGGACGTTGTCTTTCAGTTGAAAATTCAATGAATAATATTGTGTTGGATATGGGAATAAGTTTCCGTTCTTTCTTAGCCAAAGTTACGAATCATTTAAACAATTAAATAATTCATGACATTATGTGTGCCATTGGAGGCTACAACTTTACACCACCTTTCAGGAAGCATACGGATTCCTCTGACGAAAAATTCGAGTTCTTTTGACTTGATCCATCCATTGAGCCAGTTTGCGATGCTTTTGTAAGAGATTAACTTCTTCGTTCTTCGCTCTCCAAGAAAGGCTGACTGCATTGCTCAGAACAGATGGTAATCAGAAGGTGCAAGGCGTGGGAAATACGGCGGGTCGGACAAGATTTCCCAATTCAGTCCCTTTTAGCAACATGTGGCCTGGCGTTTTATTCAGTAAAATCAATTTGTCATGTCTACCGTCCCATTCCGGACACCACTTTTCTTTGAGATCTTACCATTAGCTGCAGTCGGTGACGATCGCCAGTGATGCTTTCAGATGATTAAGGAGTTCAGAATAGATGACATCCTTCTGATCCCAACAGATGCACAACACATCCTTTGAAGCATGAGTATTTGTTTTCGCTGTGGATAGAACTGGTTCATCTGGCAGGCTCCAACATTTTCGACGCTTAGTGTTATCATAATAGAGCAATTTTTCACCGCCAGTGAAGATGCGATGCAGAAAACCTTTTCTTTTCTACCGTTCAAGAAGCATCTCACATGTCACCAAACGTCTCTCGATATCGCCCTCCTTCAATTGATGCGGCATCCAGTTATCTGCTTTTTGGACCATTCCCATCACGTGCAAATGTGTACCCACGATTGATCTGTCAACATCTAACATTTTAGACATATCATCAAGGGTTCGACATGCGTCTTCATCCAATAATTGTTGTAGTTGAGTGGCTTCGAATGCTTTCGGTGCCCCTTCCAGATCTTCATAACTCAGTCGTAATTGCCACTTTGGAAGCGTCGAAAGCACTCAGTACAAGTTGTGTTTGATGGAGCGTGGTTACCGTAAATATTGATCAATATACCACACGTTTCAGCTGCATTTTTTTTCAAAAGGTAATAATGAAGCATGACTTCGGCAAATGCTGTGTTTTCAGGACGAAAGTAGACATATTTGACGTCAGATAAACGAATGTCAACTACTGCTATCGAGACCTCACATATACACCTTCAAATCACTAGTATATTACTAGAGCGAATACAAAAATAGCTGCCTAGTTGCAGCTTGCATGGAATATAATGAGCCGGGTACAAGAGTATCCTTGACGTATCTTCTATCTATCTACTGGCTCTCTCCCTATGCCACCTGTATGTTGGCAGTTTTGAAGGACTAAAATCCATCTCTGAACTGGAGATTGAGTGACTGCGAAAATTCGCGAACAATACGCGAATCTTGAAGGATGCATATTTCCGCTAAAAGAAATTAAAAAAAATACTCTGAACTGGTATTGCTATGGAACACAATGAACTCTGCGTGGTTTCGGCCAACCCATATAGCCCAACCTAATTTATATTTGAATTAATTAATTTTAGCTTATTTCAGCTCATTTCTTTCATGTCGTTTCATTTCGTTGCTGATGAAATGAAATTCAGTCGATTGCATTACTTTTAATTGGATCTCATTCCAGTCACTCCTTTTCATTGCATTATAAATTAAAACAACTTTTTTAATCTATTCCATTTCATTTCGTTTCTTTTCATCTCATTTAATTTCGGCTCAATCATTCCATTTTATTTCAAATTTTTCAACACTTCCAATGCGAGTAATAGCATCATTAGCTGACATTGCATAGAGTTGCCCAAAAACTGGGTCACATACAAATGAACAGTACTTAGCCTGTTTTGGCGGGTGGCATATTAACAAGTGGCAACACGAATTCCCGAGCTACCATGTGTGGCATGCATGACATGATATGGTGTGGCATGTACGAGTGCGAGTGCTCATTTGGAAATGCATAAAATTGTATATGATGGTTCAACATATTTGCATATTTATGTGTACGAGGTACAACACAAAGGTCCGCAACCTGCGCGCCTAATGCCGAGTCAAATTGCCGAAAAGTGCAAAGCTACACGAAATCCCTCGACAGCCGGAGTTATGGATGGAGTACATGGATCATAAAAAACGCTCTAAGAACTGTACCAAAAAACGAGTTTATTTTTCAAACTCAAGACCGTTTCAGCCTGAAGTCCAATGGATAATATTCCTTGCCAACAAGTGCTCCTTTCGACTCAGCAGACACCTTAGTAATAAAGTCCTCTCTCGAGGAACAAAACTGCCACTCTATCATCATGCCCGTCCTAAAATATGGCGCAGAAACTTGGACGATGACAACAAGCGATAATGCGTCCTTTGCTATGTTTGAGGGAAAGATTTTGTGGAAGACTTTTGGACTTTTGGACGTTGGTGACGGCAAGTATCGGAGGCGATGAAACAATGAGCAGTATGACCTTTACGACGACATCGACATAGGGCAGCGAAAAAAAGATGCAGCGGCTACGCAGGCTGGGTCATGTCGTCCGAATGGATACAAATGCTCCGACTCCGAAAGCATCCGATGTGGTGCCAGCTGGTGGGAGCAGAGGGAGAGCAAGGCCTATTCTACGTTGGAAAGATCAGTTGGAGAAGGGCTTGCCTTCATTTAGTGTTTCCAACTGGCGCCGGTTTGCATGAGAAAGAAACGACTGACGCATTTTTTTACACTCGGCAAAAAACGCTTCAGCGGTTATCGCACCAATCAAAGAGAAGAAGAAGACCGCACTTTTTCAACACCAGCCCAACGACGCAGAATAGCAACACCAGTGGTGAGGCATTTTTGAGGTCGCATACTTTTTGGACATACCTCGTATTTATGCCTATGTATGAGCTTCACACGCTCCGGAAAAAGCACTCGAACTCATGAATTGGTAAAACCACAGCTAACTACTTGTATACAAAAATTTAGTGGGCTATAAAAACAAGTGAACACAACTCTCCCACAACTACTTGATAGCACAATTGCCGCGGAATAGGCCACTTTGCTGCATAACATACTGAGTAGGCTTGCCATGCATGCCACCCTTGCATTGCATTGCTGCAGCTCTTAAGCACTCGAAAAGCCAAAAAATACTTTTAATTTGGCGAATTAATCCACTAACGAGGCTCAACACTCAGCACCCAACACTCAGCCGCTACTCGTTTACCCACTCAACTCGAGCCATCGAAAATTTTATGCATGCCCGCCGCGCTTTGAAGCCAGGCGCTCCGTATGGCGTGTTCGGCATAAATTTTGACAGCAGCTGTCAAATGATGGTGGTGCACATCAAAAGTGCTTAGTTAGCATGCAATTCGCTTGTGCGCGTCAACAAATGCACGCCATAAATTTGCGTTAGGGTAGCGCAACGGAGGAGGGAGCGGTATTTAATACGAGGCATTTTTGTGTGGAATTTGGGCATACGTGTTTTTGTTAACGTATTCTACTAGTATTTTTTTTCGAAATTTCTGAGGATCCTATAACACTGAAGCATATACTCGTCAACTGAAAAACATTGTTAACACAAAAAATATATATGCGTGTGTGTTGAATCAGAAATTTGAATGGAATACAAAGAAATCGTTTGACCACATAAAAAAATTTTATTGTCAATTAAGCGCAAAACGGTTGTGCTTTGAATAGAAAGCAAGATGATTTAAGGCTTGAAAAAATACGAAACGATGAGTTTCAACATTTTATAACAAATACACTGTGCAGCAGCCAAAAGAAAGCAGGTATGCCGTGAGTAATAATAAAAAACGATGAACTGTAAAATATTTGATCACCTGCCGTTTTGGCGCTAAATAGGCAACTTTTTTTAAACTGCAAATGAAGTTTTCTTAATTTTGCCTCTAACATAAAACTACATTTACCAGTAATATTGACTTCAGGAGTGTACAATAGAATTTATTCGCGCATATTTTTGTAGAACATTTTAACCCAATATTTTGTACCGGTGTGGGTCATTTTAAACCCAATTTTAAACAATCTAAATAATATTAGGTGTATGGGGTCGATGGAGGTTTCAAATATTCAACAAAAATGTTCTCAAAAAATTTCAGTTGGGGTCTTCTCAGACGAAAACAGTGTGCGGCAACGGAGAAAAGCACGCCAGGAATTTGTTTCTAACACTGTTAGGCTTTTCTTGCTCACTATATTCTCTAATGAACTATGTATAATGTAAATTATTACAAAGAATTTCCCTGCACAAAATTGCACTTAAATTTAATATAATGAAAAAATTTAAAAATAAGCTACACTTTGGGCTCAAAATTAAACAAAAAATTCAATACGGGGTTAAACAAATTTCGACGTTTAGCGACTAAAGGGCATGTAGTCCAATATTCTGCAGCTCTTCGTTTTGATAATTCCGATACCGCATTCTTTTGTGTTTCATTCTTGTATTTTTTTTTGTGCTATAAGCACAGCTATATTAACCCTCTGGAACTGAAATATGGTAATATGAACATCGATATATATTTATGTGTATGAGTGTAACTTGCATACATTTATTACTATAATAAATAACCTACAAAAGCAACTTGAAAGTTTTATAATAAAAGATTTGTTTGTTTACCAAACCGTGTATTTGAATTATCGGTTTTCTACTCATTTGTGATTTTTTTAAACTGCTCGGGAAAGCCTGCCACTTTTTCTAGATTTTAGTGCCATCTAATTGGTCTTCACCATGCCGCTCGGCGGCACACTCAAATGGCGTTCAGAAATCGGTCAAAGGTTACCCGAATAGGAAATTATTGAGCTTCATACTACAGGATATGATATGAAGTCTTACCTATTCAAAACACCATAACTTTTTTGTGTGAAATTAGTTTTTATTGATTTCCAAGACAAAATTGTTTAAAAATGGTTACAATTTTAATATATATTCACTTTAGCTCGATACGACCACCTTTTGCCTTGACTATAGCCTTCAAACGGTCAAAACATGAGTTGCATGCTGCACGAGTGTGATCTTGAGGTATTTTGGCCCATTCTCGTATAATCGCTTTTTTCAGCGCATCCATACTGGCATATTTTTTAGTACTCAACTTGCTCACCAAAATGAACCAGATGGAATAGTCCAACGGATTTGCGTCTGGCGAATTCGAAAGCCCATGTGTGGAACATGATTTTTGAACCATTCTTGGTTCACACGAGCTTTATGAGACGGTGCGGAGTCCTGTTGGAACGTCCATGGTCTACGAGCGAAATGTTTGCGTGTCCACGGCTCTAAAGCAGCTTCGAAAACATTTTCCCGATAATAAGTCGCATTCGCTTTGACACCAGGCTCAATAAAAACGATTGATGAGCGTCCATCAGCGGTCACTGCGGCCCAAACCATTACTTGCGATGGGAAATTGCTTCGAGTGGTTATACGTAGGCTCAAATTCTCGTATGAGCGTTCGGTCAAGTAAACACGATCGTTTTGAGTGTTTATGAACTGCTCAATTGGGAAATTTTGTTCATCAGAAAACACAATGTTAGGAAATTCGCCACGTTCGTGCAAGCGCAACAACTCCTTTGCTCTTTCGCACCGAACTTTTCTTTGCTGGGATGAAAGATTGTGTGCTTTGTGGAACTTGTAAGCCTTGGTCTTGAGCTCATTTTTCCATATGCGTTGAATACTGTCTTGCCATATTTTCAGTTCTTTGGCCATTTGTCTTCCACTTCGACATGGATTTCATTCAAGTCGAGCCTTCACTTTCCGAACCATTTCTGGCGTTGTTGCGGTTTTTTTGGTCCACCTCCATAGCGTTTTGCAATACTACCAGTATCATTGTAACATTTTATGGTGCAATACACAAACATTTTATTCACTTTGAGGTGACTGAGCTCACGAACAATGGCTGGTTGTGATTTTCCAGCCAAATATAACGCAGAGGCTTGCAGTTAGAGAACTATTGAACTCCCAACTGCCACTACTCGAGACTCCCAAATGAAATCCCGCCTGAGTCTGCCTGAATTGGAATTTAATGAAATTCGTATTGCTATCGCACTTCAACACTTCCAAATGGATTTCAAACAGAGTCTCCGAGAATAGAAAATTATTAATCTCGAAACTGCCCCTATTTGAGGCTACCAAATGAATTTCAGGTCAGGTGGATCAGGTGGAGAAGGACTTGGCTTCACTTGGTGTGTCCAATTGGCGCCGGTTAGCATGAGAAAGAAACGACTGGCGCGCTTTGTTAAACTCGGCCAAAATCGCGTAAGCGGTTATCGCGCCAATTAAGAAGAAGAAGAAATGAATTTCAAACAGAGACTCGCGGTATAGAACACTATTATTATTGGATGATACTCAACCAATTAGATCATGTACAGCCCGAAGTGATGGGAATATTGCGACTGTAAATGAGAGTTTTGCTGAAAACCCGTAAAAACCGGTTCGGCGCCGACCTTAAAAATTTGGCCTATCTTATGGCACTACTTGCGGGATTTTACGCAAAACTCTTGGTTTGAAAGCGTATAAAATATAACCAGCCCTAGATTTGAAGCCGGTCGATCTTCCAGTTCAGTCGTTGGGCTCTTGAAAGCTCGCCGAAGATCCGCATTTTGGGAACCGAATTTTGTTCACCGAGTAGTCCTATTTTTGACTTAAAAGCAATTGCCATATTTGGGCTAAAGACCAACCCGAAACCATTCAATTTATCTCTCGTCTCGGTCAAGCGGATTTTTGGTTTTTTTTCTTTTTGGTGAGTGAGGTAGGTTATAAAATGCCTTCGCACTTACTTCTACTGCGGTGTGGTGTGCCCACTAAAACGATCCCTCCTCTCCTTCTGGGGAGACACCCTTCCGGGGACTGTTTTCTGTATTACTTCGAAAGGGCCCAGAATGGCATCCATTAAGGACCAATTCTATTCACCCATGTCTGGGTCCACCATATTTGTAGCCAGCTTTCATGCAATAGGCTCGTCTTCTTGTGTCTCTATCTGTGCGGCTTCGTTATGTTTCACTGTGTCCAGGTCAATCTGTTTTTCCTGTAGTACGTTCTCGATGTATTTCTTTACCGCGTTCCAGCTGTCCTCGCGTTCGGGCATTTTGCTGATTATGTTGCTAGGTGCGATGTCGCCAATCTGCTCCCTCAGAGCATTTCTTTCCGCGAGCCACCTATTACAACTAAGAAATGTGGTATAATGGATTGGCGTCCAAGATCGTGTGATATCACACCTTTGGACCTTTCCTGTGGAGTATGTAAAGTTTAATGGATAAACCAGCACCGATTGAGACATTGGAAGCCAACATTACTAACGTTATTCATGAGAAGCCAGAAACCGAACGAAGTTCTCTAGCGAGTCATTCAAAATTGGCGTTCACAGATGGCCGAATTACGATGCAGTTGCGGCCATCATTTGAAAGGGATTATCTTTAAAAAATAAATGTTATGAATAGCTCGATAAAAAAAAATCAGATTGTCCAATCAGTTTGAACTTTCGTTGTTTTATTTCAATTTAAAATCTGATACCTCTAAAAACGTAGAATTTATAAAAATGTTAAAAAACTAAAGATATTTAATCTTTAAATCCCATATACCAAAAGTTTCAGCATTCAGTAAATCACAAAATTATAAATTTTGTATTCCAAATTTTTTCAGTTTACCTTTTTTTTATACTCGACCCTTCAAATACACAAATTTTCAAAAAAATTTACAACAATGCTCAAAATATTTTGACCACTTGACAAGGAATCGCTCGGTAGCGATTAAATTCAACGTTGTTTATGAAAATTTTTACGTTTTTCGAATATCCATTTAATTTCTCTAATATCTGTTTAATGAATATCAATTTTACGCGCTTAAAGTTCACTGCAAATAGCATAGTATTTAGCTTTTTTAATAATAATAACGAAAATTATCATAAAAATTGTGCTATAGTTTTTTGTTTTTTGATAGAGCTTTGATTATCTCTTTATTTATTTCATTTACTTATTTATTTTTTGTATTTTATTTTATATATTTTTGTATTTCGACAACTTTGCTCATTTGTTTCATTTTCATGGTATTTAACCAATAGCCAAGGCTGAAAATTTGCATTTGAATAGATTGTTTTGGTTCTCATGCAATTTTTGTTAATCACTGCACGTCTCAACTGTCATTTATTCATGCATTTATTCTTCATTTCCATGTTCGTGATTTTGTTCCATTATTTTATTTATATTTTTTAGGCCAAAACTCATTAATTCTCGGCGTTTATTCATGCCAAAAGCGAAAATGTTTGCCCGAAAATAATTGGTAGAGATTTTATCGGACATACAAAATTTGCATACCGTCGAATATGCCAAAAATGTGACGCAGTGCAATTTGTCGAAAATTTAGCTGACTTAAATAATTTTTTTTTTCAATAATTTAATTTAATCTGTGCTTCTAAACTAGGTAAAAAAAAATTCTAAATTTAGAATGATTTGTAGTTTAAGCAAAGTGATCACTTTGTACCCCTCTTCACTTAGATGGGCAGTCTGATAAGCCAAGTTTGTTGTTGTTTGAGTTTCTAATTCTATATTTGCAGTTCCCCTCAATGTTCTAAACTCAAGCGTGCTTTAGGTGTAAACTTGCACTGTGCTTTTTTTCGTTTATTAAACACTGTTAGCTCTGGTTGGTTGAAGTGGTGATTCTCCAAGAATCCAAGTACCGCTTCCGCACCATTTTGTTGCCACATCGTATCTACCAACAAGTTATATGGGTTATTCTTGCACAATTATATCCAGTATATGCGATTGAGAATCCTTATAATATTGTTTATGACTGTACCAGCCAACTCTTTGAGGCTCTCAAAAAGCGGTTTCCCAAGAGTTAACAATCTCGCCTTACATATAACAGGGCATTCACAGAGTTAGAGGAACATTTTTTTTTTTTTAATTTAAACGTTATAAAATTTGTATATATTTCATGGTATTACGCCTAGCTTAAGCTAACAAGTAACATTATTCTATCCTTAACATTGAAATTAAAAAAAAATTATAAATATTTTACAAACAATTATACAGTATTGGCGACTAAATCTCGTGGCTGAGTTCTTCGAAGTCTTCTTGTGCTGACTGTTTTGGTAAGCTCTGTGGCCTCCGGGCTTGTGTGCTCTTTCAGCCTGATTTCATGCTTATTTGCAAGAATTTGGATTATATCAGCAACTTTTTTCACCGACAGATCATTGTGCAGGTCGTGATTTCGCACATACCAAGGGGCGTTGACCATGTCTCTGAGAATCTTATTCTGCAGGCGTTGTACAGCTTCAATGTTTGATTTAGTGGTACATCCCCATAATTGAATGCCGTATGTCCATACCGGTCTAACTACTTGGTTGTATATTAATAATTTGTTCTGTATTGACAACGTAGACTTTCTGCCAATTAACCATTTCATTTTTTTACTTTTTAAGTTGATTTCAGTTGCTTTCATTTTTACATGCTCTTTCCATTTAAGCTATGCATCCAAAGTCACCCAAGTATTTTGCTGTATTACTATACGGAACAGTAGCAGATGATATTTTCACTGGTTTATAGGTTATATTCTTGTTCGTAAAGTCTACGTGAACAGACTTGCTTTCATTTAGTTTGATTCTCCAGTGTTCAGTCCATGCGACAACTTCGTCTATCGATGCTTGTAACTTTCTAGTTGATTCTTTTGCGTTATTTCCATAGGCTAAGATACACGTGTCATCAGCAAAAGTGGCTATCTTACTTGTATTTGGAACAGGTAGATCTGCAGTATAGAGCAAATACAGTACTGGGCCAAGAATGATGCCTTGTGGTACACCAGCTTCAATTTTTTTAATGTTTGAGTATGCTTGTCTTTGCACAGTATATTGATATGGGAGCATCGCTCTGAGCTTACGGATTAGACCTTCGTGCCACACTTTATCAAACGCCTGTGCGACGTCAAGGAATATTGCTGAACACACTTGATTGTTTTCTATGGCCTCTTCTATGATGTGTACTATACGATGTATCTGATATATCGTTGAATGTTTTTCTCGAAATCCAAATTGGTGAGATGGTATTAATTGTTTATTAGAAATTATATTCTTTAATCGTTTGGAAAATAGTTTTTCAAACAGCTTTCTGATGACTGGGAGTAATGCTATTGGGCGGTAAGATGTGACTTCGCTGGGATTTTTCCCTGGCTTTGGGATCATTTTAATTTCAGAAATTTTCCAATGCATTGGTATGTATTAAAAATCAATGCATGCATTCATTATTAAAGTGAGTTTGATTAACGCTTTGTGAGATAAGTTCTTAGGCACTTCGACTGTGATTAATTCAAATCCCGAAATTTTCGTTTGTTTTAATTTGGAGATTTCATTTGCTACCTCATCTGTGGTAAAACTTGTAATTTCAACAGATTCTTACACAGTATAGGGAAACAAAGTGTTATTTATCGTTTCAAATGGCTTAAAAATTTTTTGGAGGTGTTGTGCAAATAACTCAGTTAGTGGAACATGATCTCCTTATTTTCTGGTTGATTGCAACTATGACAGTATGAATTGTAAGGGATACCCATTTTCGCTGCTTGCTCACTTTTGCAAGTGATAATTTTATCAATGTTGACGTTTGTTTGTGGTTGTAGGTGGAACATAACGTTCTGCCAACTTTGCGTGTTGTCTGATCTCTCCATCTACAATCCGCGATTCGTAAGTATTCTGTATTACCCCTAGTGGTGTCAATATCGATTCTGCAAGAATGTTACCCATGGCAGATTCCCCTCTTGCCAGTTCATCTGCTTCTTCGATTCCTTCAATGTTCCGATGTGCCGGGACCCAGATAAAGTTAACGTTATGGTTTGCGCTCAAGGTGATAAGACTACTACTGCTTCGTTCTACCGGTTTAGAGGTTATTTTAGCCAAATTCAGTGACTGGATTGGAGCTTGGGTATCCGAAAGAATAACGATATTGCCCTTAAACGTGAAGTCTGCGACTAGTGGCCTACAAGATTCCCCCATGACCAGTACTTCCACCTGGAAGGCACTGCAAGTATCGGGAAGGCGCACAGATTTTTTAATTCTCAGCCTAAGAGAATATATACTATATCAAAGATAAAGCAAAACGAAAGGGCTCCCTTTCTACTATGTAAAAACTTCAAGCTTATTATTTATTTATTTACTTGTTAATCAACAAACAGGATGCCTGCAGGCTATTAGGTAAATAGATATAAACAAAACAAACCCTTATGACAAGGGTCTTATAAGTAACTTCTTAAAAGTAAACTTAGAGTAAGAGAAATCAAAGTTTAAGGAAGAAGAATAAGCAATAAATTGAGAACCTTCTAAAAGGAATATTGATTCCACAAACAGCTTAAGCAATACCACAAAAAATAATTCATTACAACGGAAATGCGAAATTAATTTCATTGAGCAGATATGGGCAATCTAGTGAGCCCGCACTAATACCAAAGACAAAACACATCGTCAATAGAAGACGCCTAGACTCTAAGGACAATGGATTTATTAGTAGTGGAGCGATCGGACGGAATGTGATCAATGAATTTCATCAAGTGCAAAGCAAAACGCGCAAAAGCTCTCTGAACAGACTCTTATCTATAAAATATAGACTGTATGAAACGGTCTTCAAATGAATACCGCGTATTCTAACCTGGACCGAACTAAGGACGAGTACAACAGTTTCAGAGTAAAGGTCAGAAAACGAAGAAGTAAAGATCAGAAAACGAAGAACTATTTCGACGAATAAAGACTAACATTGCGAACGATTTAGAAAGAATATAGTTTATGTGGGTGGTGAAGTTGACCTTGGACTCAAAATAAACATCCAGTTCTTTTACTTCACTAATTGTCTTTAACGGTAAGATAGGAAATTAACCACTTAAGAAGTCGAGAGTGAGTCCGAAACCCTCAAGTTGAACCACTGATATTTGGTGAGATGCGCTATCAAAAGCGTTAGAAAAATCTGTAGAGATTGCATCCATTTGAAAACTCCTTTAAAAGGTATCCAAAAAAATACTCAGTAAGCGCATTAAGGCAGATCTGGAATCATGTCAGGGCATCGGATTAGCTAAATTAAGCGATCTGAGAGTGCAGCCAATAACATTATTTTGAATTCGTTGAAGCCTATCAATACAGGAAAGTTGTATTATTACTTTTCTTTTATCCCTTTATTATTGTTTCTTTTTAATATTAAAATATAAATTTTTCTTTCTTTAGAGTTTTAATAATATTTAGAAGCGAATACCACTATATACATTGATTTAAAAAAGTTAACTCGTTATTTAATTATGCATGTATTTACTCATTCTTATTGATAAAGCTGTGACACCATTGAAATCTGCAGGTCGTTTGCGGTTAAGTCTCCTCGTCTCGGTTTCCTTTTTTTAATGGAAGTTGCCGAACTTCCCTGCTGGACTGTTTGAGTAGTCGATTTGTGTGTCTTAAGCTGTTGTTAAGTGGACAGTTTTTAATTTAAGGTCTCAATGGATATTATCATTTAGTATATACCATTCTGCTTTTGATATTATAAGAAGTATCTTATTTTGCGTTTGTTTTATAATTTTTATGTATATTTGTACTGCTTTGGGGGAACCGCTCTGAGTCATATTTTCATATTGGTGTTATAATTACTTTATACGAGTATATTAGAATCTTATTTTCTAGTGAGAGCGTTGAGACAATGAAGTTGCTTAAACCTTGTCTTGATTTCGCGTCGTTTTTTGTCCAATGTGTAACTTCCAATTAAGTTTTTTGTCTATCTTCATACCTAAATATTTTGCCTTTGTGTCGTGGTGGATTTGTTTATTCTTTATGAATATTGGATTGTACTGTTTTTTCTCTTGTTAGTGTAAGTAACGTGAGCGGTTTTATCTTCGTTTATTTTAATTTCCCATTTCTTGAACCATTGAATGGTGTTGTTAAGTAATTCCTGAAGTTTAAAAGCAGCCGTTCTTGTCTAATGCTAGCAATACAGTGTCGTCTGCAAATGTTGCTGTTAAAGAGTTCTTCGTTGCTTTTATAGGGATATCTGCTGTATAAAGAAGGTAAAGAAGCGGCCCAAGGACACTACCTTGCGGTACACCTGCTTCCATTGTTAGTATATCAGAATACTTATCTTCGAATTTTACATAAAATTGTCTTCCAATTATATGGCTTTGCTTTAATTTGTAGTAGTCTGTTGGTAAATAAGTCAAGAGTTTTTGTAGAAGTCTGGAATGCCATACTCTGTCAAAAGCTTTAGCTACGTCGAGATATACTGCTTCATACGTTCGTTGTCGATGTTCGTATCGATGTTTTCAAGAATTTTGTTTGTAAGTGTGTTAACTTGCTGGATGGTAGAATAGTTTTGCCTGAATCCGAATTAATGGCAAGGTATTATTTTATCTTTTTGTATGATGGGCTCGATTGTGTAAAAAACGAAGTTTTCAAAATGTTTTGATTATACTGATGATGAAATAAGATGACAACTCTTCTCCAGTAAAATATAAGAAAAAGATAAGAACGCGTTTAAATTTTTGGGTATGGCAAAGTCATATCGGGCGGCCGCCATAGCCAAATGAGTTGATGCTTGACTACCATTCGGAGTAAGCAGGTTCGAGTCTCCGTGCATGAAACACCAAATTAAATACAAATTTTCTCTAATAACGGTCGCCCCTCGGTAGGCAATGACAAACTTGCGAGTGTACTTCTACTATTTGGCGTTCGGAGATGGCTTAAAACTGTAGGTTCCTCCATTTTTTGGAACAATAACAAGACGCATGCCACGAATCAGAGGAAAAGCTCAACCAAACGTTTAACAGAAGTGTACGCGCCAATTAGTTATTATCATTTTTTTGAAATCATAAACCTTTCCAACAAATAATCCATTCACTGTAATAAATACTGTATTTTTATTAAGGGGTTAGGGATAGTCAGAATTTCCAACAATCAAATTTTTTTGCATTTTCTGAAAGTATAATATTTTAAAAATATTGTGTGAAAATTTGAAGTGAATCCAACAAATACTTTTTGAGTTACGCAGGTAACCTCAACTCGACATTTTGGAAGCTGCTATGACGGCTGAAAAACTATTATATGGCCCAGGACTAGCTGACGCAGTGAAAGTAATTAAGTAATTCGTATAACTCTACATAAATCGATAGCAAAACTTTAAATGCGCTTTTCTCAAAACTATGTTTTTTGAACTGGTGATCACAGTAACTTAAAAGCCGCTTGTAAGTATTCAATAAGATTTATATTACCTTTGAAAAACATAAAAAACTCGTGCCTCATCGAAGGACTATTTTTTTTTCAAAAATGTCGATTTTTTTTTTTTTAACAATTAATTGTCGGTTTTTTCTCGAATATCTGAAAAATATTTCCTGAGGCCACCATATTGTTAATTTTGGAAAAAAAGCCTCGATCAGGTACAAGATTATCTATTAATAAAACTAGTTCTCTTGTCCGTTTCACTTTAGATGAATCTCCAAGGACTTGTAATGATCACCGCAAGGGGCTTCTGGAGAAACGGGCTCCACACAAACAGCGAAAACTTTTACAATTATTAATTATTTTGTTTGCAAAGTTCGTCGAAAGATGATTTAATGATTAATTTATTAATGAATTTTTTATTTTTGTAAAATAAAGCAATTGACTAGCAAAAAAAAATTATTGAAAATCATTATTTTTTCGGGCCCCTTAACCTTTTTCAATAGTTTCAAGCTCAGCACGCGTTCCGCTTAATTTTAATACTTCCATTTGCCTTTTTCAATGCCGATCATTGCCACCAAAAAAAGTGACCCGCCCTAATGAGTACATAAATGCACTTTACTTTCGTTAAGCTTTTTCCATATTTGTAAGCTCAAAAGCCGTATCAATTAATCAGTTTTGCATCTTTATTTTCATTTGTCTTTTTCACTTATGAGCTTTACTTCAAAAAAATTAGCCCACCCTAATAAATATAGAAAAATACTGCTAAGTACATCCTTTTTTCGTATTTTAAAGTCCAACATTCATCCCATTTAATCAGTTGTATGTACATGTTTCTCTTCATTTAACTTAATCAAATAGAATTTTCTACATTAAAACATTAACCCACCCTAATAAGCACACAAACTGTTTTATATTTTTAAGGTCAGTATCGGTAGTACTTCATCAGTGGTCTACTATTTGTTTTTTTTTTATTTAAATATACTATACCTACTATCCACTAATATGCGATTTTAAAAATCAAAACATCCAAACAAAAGTCGACCCGTCCTAATGCATAAGCAAAAAAAGCATTGTTTTCATATTTTTTTTATTTTTCAATGCATTTATGCCAAATATTTGTATCCCTCAATTATTTGTCAGTTTTTGCTTGATTTTAATGCGCTTTCGAATTTCTGTTAATTTGCGTGCGACTCCCACAGCGCCAGTCAAAAGCCAGTTTACGATATTGTTCGCCTTTTTTTTTTTTTTTTTTTTAGTTCATATTCGCTTTGGTGTCAACCTTATTAATGATGCCGCATGTGGCGTTCGTAATTTCTTGTCACCACCCACACTGTGGTCTCACTGCTGGGCTGCGTTTATGTCTTTGCCGAAGACAAAACCTTAATTATGAACGAAACAGCAGGCGATAATTACCAATCAGTGACCGCCGACCGCCGACCGCTGACCGCTAACTACTTGCCAAGGCATCAACTAAACCAACCAGTCTAATGCAAAAGCACAAAAAAATATGGCTAACCGATCGTTAACTGACCAGCAGTCAGCCAACCAGGCAACCAATTAAACGAGCAAAGCAATTTGCATAATTTACAAATTCTCCGATGTAATTGAATGATAAGCCGCTGGGCTGTCAGTCAGTCAGCTGAACAAGCAGTTAGCCAAACAGCGAAGGCACATACAAATATGTCTGCTTTTGTGGCTCATCTTGTTTGTCCTTCATTCAGCAATATTTATGTCATTTGGCACGTTTGGACGATTATCAGCAATATCTGTGGAGGTTTGAAATTAATTTTCACAAAAATTGTTTGATAAATTGGCGATAAATTTGTGGGAACCAAACAGCAAATAGAGGTGGTATTTAGCTGATATTTTTTGGCTCATTTCAATGCGAAAAAAAAATCCTTTGCAAATATGAATTGAACAGCTGTCGGTTGTTATAAGTAGATTCCATAAGATATAAAACCAGAGTATAATTTGACTGATCTTATAGGGAATATGTATCGCCCAAATGAGTCCTAAATTCTTAGATAGCCGAGGGATATCAGCAAGTAGGAGAACCTCATTCCAAACAACAACTTTTGCTTCCAGTTGTCCGATCATTTAGAACTCAGAAAAAGTGAAGTGGTATGCGTGCCTCGCATTCGTCACTGTGATTTAAGCTGGGATAGCATAAAAAATCTGCCACATGGCTTTCATGTCAATATATTTATTTTTGAGCCAACGGATGAATGTGCTGGTGCGCTATCGTGCGCTCTTTTTCTGTTGAAAACGGCGATTTTGGGATGTCCTTGGCGACGTCTCAACACTGGCCCGTACAAGAGCAATATTCTCATCCCATCGCCTTGGTCGGGCTTGATTTGGCCTCTTTGGGTTAGAAAGAGCATCACCAGTCGAAAACCTTTCGTACAAACATTCAATGGTGTTCTTAGAAGGCGCAATTTTCACATTAATTTATTTTTTTACGTACGTTGAGTTTCCACAATTGACTTCTTTTGTTGAATGTAAATTTCAACAATTTGGGAGCGCTCGCATGGCGTGTACTGTTCCATGGTAAAAATCTGCTTGGACCGGCGCTTCCAATGCGGTATGTCATTAAGTGATCTGACGTCTCTGTCAAAAGATACAAGGTTGCCAGATGGGTCCGTCGAATATGGGCAACACTGTATTTCTTCAGCTGGTCAAGCAGTCATCTTAGCTTTAAAGTCAACTGCAACATATTCAAAAACCGTCAGACAATGCAAAGAAGAACTTTAAACTTTGCAAAGAAGAGCTTTAGCGCATACGACAGACATCACTCTCATCTGGGTACCTGGTAATAGGAACATAGAATTAAGGGAAAAAGCTGATGAACTGGCAAAACAGGGGGCATCCTATAACGAATTCGAAGCCGTAGAAAT
>JAYXIM010021770.1:0-23243 GCA_037575425.1 Anastrepha fraterculus | reverse complement strand
CTTCAACAGCCATTTAAGAATTTTCGGTATTTTTCAGTCAAAAATTAGAACTCCTTATTTCTGTACAAACACCGTTAATCAGCCGTGGGAGCAATTTGGAAAAGGTAAGATTCCGAATTTTTTACTAAAAAGCGAAAAATATTGAGCAATGTTTTTTATAGTGATTTGAAAAACTTGCTGTAAGTAACCATTTAGGCCTGGTTGGCAATAAGCCACGCATAGACCTTTTGGTCCCTAGCGATACCAGATGGAGATCGACCTCTATGAATACAGAAAGTAGACATCGTGTAGGATGTCAGCGCTTTTGGCGATTCTAAGCAGAGCTGGGAGATCCGCTTTTGAAACGTCCTCCAGACCCTTAAACAGTGGGGCTCCCAGGCATTTTAAACGCGTTTTTAATAATGCCGGACAGTAACCATTTATGTCGCATTAAAAAAATTAGCAACTTGAATCTCACACCATACCGATCTATTTTGCTATTCGAAGCATTATGTATTTCGAGAAATATTCTACAATATTCCATAAAATTTTTGCACGTTTTAAATTTCAATCATTACTCACTCACAGAATTCCTTGTTGCCTTTTTATAAGACATTTATCATTTCTCCTCACTATAAATCAGAAATATTTGTTGACTTTTCAACATGCAACCGCCTGTGTGTTACTATAACGAACTGTCAAAATGGACAAGCGCGAATTTGCACCCAAAAAAGGGAATGCAAATTTTAATAAAAGCATAAAAACGAAAATAAAATTAAAATAAAATTTATTAAAATGTACATTTCAACACGCAAGACACATTTAAATGCAAAATAAATCAATGCGGACATGCAAATTTATTTTGATATGCAAAATATAATAAAACATACATACAAACATTCAAGGTAACATACGTGCATTCGTATATGTATTGAATTTCAATATTTCATAACATTTTTTAATTGAATTTTCGAACTGAGTCCTTTACTTTGACAGGTAAACGGCAGCAGCACTCCATTTACGTAGAGGCCACTCACTACTGACTCAGTTAAACGTTCAGGGTGGAGGCGCCTACACAAGAGATAAGCAATTTATAACAACCACAGGCAAGAAAGTAGCGAAACTCTGTTTCAGCTGAGAACGCAATTAAAAACAAGTGTCTATAATATCAGTTCCACTGTCAGGCACAGCTGTGTTGGTGGCACATGTGTAATCCTCGTTGAACACCCACGCACGCAAATGCTTACACGAACACGTACATGGTGGTGCAGGTAGGGCAGGGCACTGCCACTTTCGATGCATATCGCGAAAATCGGCAACACAAATTACAGCATGAGGCATGATTGACAGCAACAGTGGTTAAGGGGGTAGTATGGTTAATTCGGTGTAAAACAAGCATATTTTTCGAAATTTTTTTTGTCGACACAGTTGATTTATTTAAAATTTTAAAATTACTTCATTATAAAGTCATATTTAAAGAATATTGTGTGAAATTTTCATTGATTTTTATGAAGAAATGAGTTGGTGGCAGCGAATCTTCGCGGACGTCTCATAAAAAAGTTGTCCCTCAGAACTCTTACTGGATCAACTAAAATCAAAAAACCAAATTGATTTCATCAGCTAATAAAGTTTCGCAGGTAACAACGTCGAATTTTTTTTTTTTTTTTTTTAATTTTTTAAAGCGCTTTGAAGTCAAAACACCGATTTTTCATAAAAAAAACTTGAAAACTTTGTTGTTTTAAAATATGACAAAATTTAAAAAAAAAAAAAATCGACGTCATTACCTCGTGAATAAAGTAAAGAAACAAAAAAACCAAATTTGAAAAGAATCGGTGCAGTAGATATGAATCTACAGTGGACACCGACCGTAAAAAAGGCAAGTGTGAGAAAACCGCGTTTAAAGATTTTCGGCAGCGTGAAACCCGGTTGGAGAGGTAGATACTTAATCCTTTGTGTCTTTGTCAATTTTACTCTAATGCACTTCAAACTTTCACACAATAATCTTAAGATGTTATAGAATAATTTAAAAAAAAAAAAAAAAAAAAAATTAAAAAAAAAAAATACCATACTACCCCCTTAAGGCCAGTGTCGGTGTGGAGTGATTAAGATGCCTTGAAAAAATTTAAGTGCAATGGATATGCAATAGTTTACTACTTACTCCAGTGTTGGCTCTTGTGGCATAAAATTTGGGGCAGTATGGGGTTAGGCGACTATAGAAATTTCAATAAGTCCATTATCTTTGTTTTCTGCTTAAAATATATGTAGACATATATATATATATATATATATATATATATATCATATATAAGTGGCGTGTACATTCTTTGTTGTATGCTTGTGCGAGCTCCTCCTTCTATTTGTCCTCCTTGATGTTGTCTTCTTGATGTTTGCCATTGCATACGGAGGGGCTGCGGCTAGCAGGAAAAATTGTTTTGCACTGTTTGGAATATCGTGCACACTATAGGTAATACTCTAAGAGGGCATAGAATATATCTTATTATGTTAAAAATGACAAACTCAAACTAATATATTAAGATGAGAAAGATTTTAAGTAGGTATATCCATTCTGAATTTCGGGGCAGCCCCACTCACTCATACCGAAAATTGCAAATACGTTTTTATTAAACTAAGCATATGAATGGACTGTTTCGACATGTAGCACTTATTTCAGTGACAAGACGATTAAAGTGCGATTGGGATCGTGTGTTGTGGCATACGACGTGTGTTCACAAAGTATTGTGAATTTTGAATTTTTTGTGGCGATATGTTGGTACTCATGTCTATCACTCATGCGACGAGTTGACAGCTGCTTTGCTTGCTCGTTCGGCTCGTCTTCGATTTTTACCTATTCAAAAAGATGGATCAAAGAACCTATATCAAATTTTGTGTAAAAAACAAATTTAAGTGCGCGGATGCATTCCGAAAGTTGACTGTGTCATACGGAGAAGCTACTTTGGACCAAAGCAACGGTTTTCGGTGGTACAAAATGTTCTCAGGAGACAAAAAAATTGATGAAGTCAAGAAAATGGTATTGGCCAATCGTCGAATCACCGTTAGAGAAGTTGCTGACGATCTAGACATACCGATTGGCTCGTGCCACTCGATTTTTGCTCAATTTCGACCAAAAGCAGTATCGCATCAACATAATGAGTTGTTGGATTCTGTCGGCAACGACCCAATTTTGCCCCAGAGGGCCATAACTGGTGACGAATTGTGGCTCTATGGTTATGGCGTGGAAACCAAAGCTCAATCATCTCAATGGAAGCTGCCGCACGAACCAAGACCGAAAAAAGCGCGCCAAGTTCGGTCGAATGTAAAAGTTTTGCTTACCGTTTTCTTCGATTGCAGAGGCGTTGTGCATCCGCGCGAAGCAATCCGCCAGAAACGCCCGGATTTGTGGAAGAACAAAAATTGGCTCTTGCATCACGATAACGCCTCTGCTCATACATCGTTGCTTATGCGCGACTTTTTGGCCAAAAACAACACACTAACGATGCCCCAGCCACCGTATTCCCCAGATCTGGACCCCTGTGACTTTTTCTTGTTCCCGAAACTGAAGAGACCCATGAAAGGACGACGCTACATACAATTGACGAGATAAAGGCGGCATAGAAGGGGGATTGATTTTTTGAAGTGCTTCGAAGATTGGAAAAAACATGGCACAAGTGCATAATATTTCATGGGGACTACTTTAAAGGGGATAAAATAGATATTAATGAATAAATAAATAATTTTTGAAAAAAACACAAAATTTGCGATACTTTTTGAACACACCTCGTATTTTCTTATTTCTTCAATTATTGTGCATATTTTCATTCTGAGGGTTTTCGACTTGAATATTGCAGGACCCAAAGTTGAATGCCCATATCGGTTTCAAAATAGTAGGTAATCAAAGTGAGTGAAGTCAAAACTTACTTTCGAGGAACACATGAGAATCTCGATGTAGTAGCCAATATAGGCTACTGAGTTTTATTCCTAGAGCCTTCCGTTTTTGCTGCAAATATGAGTTTTCCATGTAAGTTAGCTATCAAGATGCATGGCGAGATATTTTGTGTCGTTAGTTTGGAGGATGATTATATTATTGAGCTTAAAGGGTGGGCAAGTTTTTCCATTTAGTGTAAAAGTGGCTTGGGAAGATTTTGTCTCGTTTGGCTTAGTGCGCTACTCTTTTAACCAATGAGTTATTTTATCAAGTCCTTTGTGGAGTTTATGGGAGCCCACAAGGGGGTGGGAGTCAGTTGTGAGTGCAGACATTCTGACTTTTGTTTCTTCAGAAGCTGATAGATCGTATATTTATAGCAAGTATAGGATGGAGCACAAAATATTGCCTAGGGGTACATCATATGAACGTGCACATAGTTCAGACTGTTCCTCGCCTTGTTTGACAAAGAAATATCGATTTTCGAAGTAGGACTTAATATGTAATAATTTATTGGTAGCACGTGAAATTTTTTTATAAAAAAAATTCGGATTTTCGATACATTCAAAAAAACAAAAATTTATAAAAGAATTTTCAAAACAAAATAAAATTACAAAAACAAAATTGTCAAAAATAAAAAAATTTTAAAACAAAAAAATTAAGAAAACAAAAATTTTGCAAAACAACAAATTAAAAAAAAAATCGGCTGGAAATTAGAATAATGTATATTGGAAAATTTTTGGCAAACTATTATGTCTTTATTAATGAAACTTGGTGAAGGTGTTAGTGACGTGTTAAGGAACACTCTTAATAACTCCAAATTATTCGGGAAATAATAATTTCATAATTATTTGCCTTGAAAATGCCCTTTGGAACTTCACTATAATTTGCCACATTACACTATATATTTTTTAACACTTCACTAAAATTCACCAAATATACACTCACACGCGTATTTTTACTTATTTTTATGCTTATATTCGAATTATTTCTATTAAAACTAAATGCAAATACATTTGTCCATGCAATCACTTTCCAATTTTAAACGCGAATAAGAAGAAGATTGGAATGACAACAGTATGGTGTTGCCAGATGCCTGCAAATGAAACAAAAATATGAACAAAAATTAAGTATTTAAGTTTAGTGTTAATGATGGGGATGGGGGTTATTGTGCCTCCTTACTACATACACGCATATGATGTTTTAATTTTGGGTTCAATGGTTTTAACACAGAAAGGAGTTCTACGAAAAAATACTGTGCTAATTAATTTAATTTAATTTTAATTACTTTATTATTTTTGGTGATACGCTTAATATCATTATTTTTAAGTTTAAATGAATCAAAAGTTTTTATTTTCAAAAATATTTCTCAATTTTAAATTACAGCAAAAAATACTGCAGTTTTACAATGAACCTTCCACTGAACATCCCTGCATACGAACTTCGTTTTTATTTCAGTCGTATGGCAACACCAACTTTTCGCTAAATTAAAGAACTTCAACATAAAATTACTTTAAAACTATAAGCCTCCGGCAGGTTCGGTTTTCAGTTTTAAGATGGGGATACACCCCTCTATCCCCCCTTTTAACCTTTGTTTTTCAAAGCGATATACATTATACTAAAGTTTTCCCAAAAATTCAACAAAAAGAATGTTTTTTTCCCCAAAAAAAAATTACCAAAAAAAAAATTTCCTAAAAAACCAATTTAAAAAAATTCTAAAAAATAAAGTTTTTTTTGGTTTTGAATATTTTTTGATTTTGAACATTTTTTTTAGGAAAATGTGTTGTTTTTTTTTTTTGAGGAAAAAAAACATTTTTTTTTTGATATTAAATATTTTTTTTTAATTTTTTTTAGTTTTTTTTGAAGTTTTTGGCTTCTTAAATTTTTTTTTTTCCTTTTTTGTATTTTTTTTTATTTCTGAAAATTTTTTTTTAATTTTCTTTTGAAAATTTTATTTTTTGGACATTTTTTTTTAAATTTGTTTTTTTTAATATATCGTTTTATACAACATTTCATCTATTCAATTGGGAAATAGAAAAATTTTGTTTGGTTTCCAGTAAAATAAAAATTGCACGTGCCTTTGGTCAAGACCAGGCGGCCTTTCTAACAGGCTTCATCGAAGAAATGTTAACATTAACATCATTTCCTTTTATATTACTTTCCAAAAAAAAATCGCTTATACAGTTCCTGACAAGTTTTGTAAAACTTTCGACTTATTTCATAATTCCACTTTAAAAAAAAAAGAAACAAATACCCTCAATATGCTTATATTTCCGTCGTAGCAGTGGCCAAACAGCAAATTCTTTGCTAGCATTTGGCACTAATTTACTGCGCAAATTCAAAATTCAAAACCAACACCAAAAAATAAAATAGTAATTCTTAATAAATAAAACAACTTTCCCAAAACACATTTGAGCCTTAAGCCTCCTAAAAATACCCATCAAAAAATCATTACCAACTTTGTCCTTAGCAGAAAATATAAAATTATACTTGATTCCATTTTTCCCCGAACTCTCCAAGTGCAATCACTTTCTTCAACTTCACTTCTCCTCATGCTTGACGATTTCTTCCGTTTTAACTTTTGCTCTGAGCTTATCGCCAATGACGCATCTTTCCTCTCACTTCAGCTCCTTTTGAATGACATAATTTTTGGATCGTAAGTCAAGTAAAGAAAAAAGAAAAACTGACTGCAGTCAAAGCTATCTCGTGCCTGTCAAAACAACGAAAGCTTAATTAATTTTCTTCACAGACACGCAGTAGAACACAAATGCACACAACAGAGAGTCAGTCAAAGGCAATGCCGAAATGGGATGGTAGTTTCGTAAGTGCAGAAAAAGTCAGAAAAGCAAACGACTCAATTATTGTGTGGCATGCCGTATCAAATTTATTAAAATTTTTAAAATTATCTAAAAATAAATACAAATAGTGGGTGGACTAAAAAGCATTAAATGGCGCATGACACACCAAAGTAGCTACAAGTCATACTTGAGAGAGCGAAGAAGTTTCTGCACTTGGCCGAAAGCGGTCAATTTGCGTACATTGTGTTTTCTGACGAGAAAATTTGTCAACGTGAGCAATTCCTGAACTCCCAAAACGATAGGGTTTATTTGACCGACCGTTCATAGAAGAATTTGAGTTATCATTTGCCACCAGGAGGCAGCACCCGCCACGGGTAATGGTTTGGGCCGCTGCAACCGCAGATGGGCGCTCTCCAATCGTTTTCATCGAGCCTGGCGTCAAGGTGAAATGCGAAATATTATCGGGAAAGTGTTCTGGAGGTTATTTTCAAGCCGTGGACGTTTCAATAGGACTCGGCACCGTCTCACAAAGCTCGAGGGAACCAAGAATGGCTAAAAACCAACGTTCCGAACTTCATCCACACAATGGCTCTCAAATTCCCCAGACGCGAATCCGATGGATTATTCTCTTTGTGCCAATTCGGAGAGCAGGGATCGAACTAAAGATGAGGCGCTGAAAAACCTGCAAGTCACACTCGGGCAGCTTGTGATTCGTGTCTAGATCGTCTCAAGGCCATAGTCAAGGCAAAAGGTGGCCATATCTGGCAAAAGTAAATTGTTTCTTAATTTTGTATTATTTTCACACATTTTTTACTTTGAATTGAATACTCGTAACAGTAATTTTCCAAACTAAATTTATGCCATTTTTAATTGATTACACTTCGAGTGCCGGACCCTGTAAATAAATATCTGATATGACTCTGGTCAGCCAATCATTTCTGTCAGATATTCTTATTTTATAATCTTAGTTCAGATCTATCTTGGGAACCAGATAGTCTGTTTTCTACTATGGACGGAATATGTTGGATCAATTCCAGCGCCGCCTGAGGAGCGCACCTGTTATTCCTACACAAGCTAATCGTTGGGCTTTTATGAGAAAAAAATAAAATAAATAAATAAGAAAATCGTGTGAAGGACGCGCAAAAGAAATATTAGATATGTTGTATTTATTTATAGTTATACCTGTATGTATGTATGAGTACCTAACTGCATGCACACGTTTGCGAAATTATATTTTAACACGCACGTTCTCAAAGCAATTAAGCGACACCTTTCGCTTGTAGAGAATCTTTATAAGTAGTATATTTTTGTGTTCGTATACTCGTACATATGCTTAGGTGTGTAGAAGGTAACCACAACGGCATTCCGCATAACTATTTCAGCAGCCAAGCCATTTATGTTCACACTTTTAGTTATTTAATGGTTAGCACCTAAAACACCCATTGTCGTTAAAGTGTTCGCGAAAATACTGAAAGAGATAAAAATACCTAAGAGGCATGCGAAGGTAATGAATGGTGTCAGGAAAACGAAAAGTGAAAACAAGTGAGAAAATATAAAAGTTAAATTAAAGACATGCATACGTACAGTGGAGAGCAAAACTGTCCGGATGTTTTGCATTAAGAAAGAAAGGTAATGAAAACAATACAAATATAGGTATATTATTAAGTATATGTATTTTTTTCAGTTAATTGAATATTATTTTAAATTATAAAGCACAAAAACTAATATATTTGCTTCAAGAAAAATAGAAAAAATTAAAAAAAAAAACAAAAATTCCATTACTCGGACACTTTTGCACCGATTTGTGTTATACACATTATCACGATATTGCTTTGTTAAAATGTAACGGTATTTGTCCCGTTATTTTTTTTGCTTGTTGCTAGCTCATTGTCAATCTTTTACTCCTGTATTTTTGCATTGTTGTTTGACCTGTGAAGTGATTAACTTGATTTTAAATTCAATAAAACAAAAAATCTTTAAAAATGAGGAAAACACCAAAAGACATTGAAAACAATGTGATAAATTTGTTGAAAAATAATAATTCATGCCGTAAAATTGCTGAAAAGTTAAATTTAAGTAAATCTACGGTAAATGACATAAAAAAACGATGTAATGTAGCGTGCAATAATAACCAAGGTGGTCGACCAAGACTGCTTTCTGATGGTGATGCCCGGCAGATTGAGCGTTTGATACATGATAAGGCCATCAAGACACCAAAAAATGCTGCAAAAAGTATTGGCAAGGATGTCAGTTCCTGGACGGCCAGACGCGCATTAAAGAGAATTGGTTTAGTAGCCAGTGTGAAAAAGAAGAAGCCAGCCCTTTCCGATAGAGATGTGAAAAGACGCCTTCATTTCTGCAAGGCCCACAAAAATTGGACGGTAGATGACTGGAAACGGGTTATTTGGAGCGACGAAACGAAAGTTAACAGATACCAGTCTGATGGAAAAGAATACTATTGGCATAGGCCGCATGAACGCATCCAAAAGCACCATGTGAAGGAAACGATGAAACATGGTGGTGGCAGTATTATGGTGTGGGGATGTTTTACCTGGTGGAACATTGGACCTTTGGTGAGAATCCAAGGTATAATGAAGAAGGAGGATTATTTGAATATTCTCCACACAAATTTACCGGATTTTGTTGATGAGAGTGCTTATCCGGCCGAAGAAGTTTTTTTTCAACAAGACGGTGATCCGAAGCACACGGCTAAAATAGTTTCCACCTGGCTACAAAACCAATCTTTTACACATCTACAATGGAATGGCCTGCACAAAGTCCAGACCTGAATCCCATAGAAAACTTATGGGCTATTGTTAAGAGAAAGCTGGGAGTATATGAAAACCCTCCGAAAAATGTTGACGAGCTTTGGGAGAGAATACAGCATGAATGGCGAGCTCTTGACCATGATATCATCCAAAAGTTGGTAGAGAGTATGCCAAAACGTATTGAAAGCGTAATTAAAAATAAAGGCCTTTGGACGAAATATTGAATTGGCAATATTAATTGATTTTAAGCAAACCTCGCAATCAGTGCAAAAGTGTCCGAGTAATGGAATTGTTGTTTTTTTAATTTTTTCTATTTTTCTTCAAGCAAATATATGAGTTTTTGTGCTTTATAATTTAAAATAATATTCAATTAAATGAAAAAAATACATATACTTAATAATATACCTATATTTGTATTGTTTTCATTACCTTTCTTTCTTAATGCAAAACATCCGGACAGTTTTGCTTTCCACTGTACATCTACTATGCAGGTATAGCGCACACGTGAGGTGAAAATGTGTCGAGCAAGTGGAATTTACCCATACGAAAATTCTTAACTACATTTGCTGAGCAATACACCGGGAAATGATTGAGTAACAGACATGCGTAAGTATAAGTTTGTACGTATCAATGACTCGGAGGGCGTCTGTTTACCAAACCAATGAATATAATTGATCACACATAAATACTTAGATAAAAATATATGTCTGCCTGTATGTGTGTGTGTGTATGTAACCAGGTTGTCACTAACCAAAGTCATTACAAGCCGCCGCTTAAGAAGTCTTTGTCAACGCCTCCACACCAAACGTAATGAGCGCCACGCACAGGCATGCGAGTCGTTAATGATAGTTACGGGTTGTGTCGGCACAGGTACCATCAAGGCACCCAACGTAAATTCGAATTGCACGTGACACGCTCACTTGTGCGCTATCATATAATGTGCCCTGTTGGCGTATAAAGTTATGCACAGTTGCGAACATGAAAATATGGAAAAGAAAAGTAAAATGAACCTTTTGCTGCATTTCTTTGTTACAGGCAAAAGTGTTGATAATTCTTTTCTTTTTTTTTCTTATAATCATAACTCATTTAAATCCCTTTTTAACTTAATTGATATTTTTGTAAAAGCTTCTATTTAGAGCCTCGGAAGAGCTAAACAAATGAGCAGTACTTATTTATTACAATATTTTAAATACTTGCAAATATGAAAGAGGTGAGTTTTCAAGAGAATAAGGTAGTTTTAAATACAAATTCAAGTCGACATATGCAAAAAGTTGTTAAAGAATTATATTTTATCATAAAACCGCTAAAGTGCCACAACTCAAATCATATGGAGTTCACCACTTTTTCTACTCTTCGTTGACTTCGAGCGTGCATCTGACATCTTCCCTCGTGACGCTATATGGAGTTCGTTGCATAGCTGCGGCGTTCCTGACAAACCCATCAACATTATCAATGCATTGTATACCACAAATTTACCACAGGCAAAGTTGTTCGGCAGAGCTGCCTCTCATCACCCATTTTTTTTTATAATCATTCTTGATAGCGTCTAAAAACTCACCAACACGGAAGTTCGAGAAGGACTGGAATGGGGGCTAATCCAACAACTTAGTGACCTACATTGCGCCTACGACCCTTGTTTTATGACTCACACATTAGCCAACTGCGCCACTTTGCCAACTAGAAAAGAATGCCCGCGCAGTCGGTCTTAAAATAAACTTCACAAACACTAAGCTTATTAGAATACTAACAAAAAGCACATCTCATCTTGAACTAACTACCAACAACAAACGCCAGCATTATCGAAGATGTGGATGAGTTCTGCTCCCTCGGTCGTCAAATCACGAACGACGATGGCGATGTTTTTCTTTGTTTTTTTTTTATGAGGAGAAACAACGAAAGCCTTACCCCGTCAGGGTGGGACTTTAACCCGAACTAAACCTCCTACCGTCAAAGTACCGATCTCCCCGGTACAACCGTCAAGTATTTCGTCGCCTCCTTGCCTGCTCTCTTTGTCGGAGTTACTGCATTATTTCAGCAGCCATGTGCCATGGACTTTCTTCGTGTCCAAAGCGGGGAAGGTACGCTTTAAAGCAGCCATGACCACTAAGGATTTGGCAGAGATAGAAGTCTACCTTTCCGTGCTTTCTCTGGAGCCAAACTTCAACGTTGGGGACGAGACGGTTGGTCCACCTGCCTTTATTTTCACTGTCCCATCGCGTTTGCCACTGGTGGTTTATTGATTTTCTCAGTGCCAGCTGGTCGCATTGGGCTGGGTTGTTCCTCATACGTCTCATTTCGCACATCTCCTGCGCTATCAGGTCATGTGGGCATAGACCAGCTATGATGAGCGCCGCATCTTCTGAGACTGTCCTGAAGGCAGAGCAGACTCTAAGTGCACACAAGCGGTACGTGGGCTGCTGTCGCGGTCGCAGCTTTGTTGCTAGCGTACTCCAAGTGGTCTTGAAAGCTAATTCGATGGTCTACCAAGACGCCTAAGTATTTTACGTATGGCTTTGAATCGATGATGCTGCCCCAACTCTAATCTTGACCTTTTCAACTCGGCTGCTGATAAGACGATGGCGATGTGGCAACACGAATTTGCAAAGCACGAACTGCGTTTCATAAACTTAGCAAACTGTGGCGAACTTGCACCCAGTCACTAAACACAAAACTTAAAATCTTCAATATCAGCGTAAAATCGGTCCTCCTATATGGTTCTGAGACCTGGCTTGTGTCTGGCCACATAAGTAGACGTCTTCAAACATTCATCAACAAATGCCTCAGAGTTATATGCCGAGAACAATTTCCAATATGGACCTTATGCTGCTTACTAAAAGCTACCCAACTATTGGGTATGGGATTAGGTTTCTGCCCTCGTAAAGGAGGTGTCGCTGCTGATACTATTTTTGTGTTCACTCTAGTAATATACTGGTCATTTGAAGGTGTATATGTGAGGTCTCGATCGCAGTAGTTGACATTCGTTTGAAGCGTAAAGATTATTTTTTATCTGACGTCAAAAATGTCTACTTTCGTCCCGAAACCACAGCTTTTGCGGGAAGTCATGATTCATTATTACCTTTTGAAGAAAAGTGTAGCTGAAACGTGTCGTATAGTGATCAATATTTACGGTAATCACGCTTCATCAAATACAACTTGGAAAGAGTGGTTTCGACGCTTCCAAAGTGGCAATTTCCAAGTGAGTGATAAAGATCGCGAAGGGGCATCGAAAAAATTCGAAGATACTCAACTACGGCAATTATTGCATGAAGACGCATGTCGAACCCTTGATGATGTGTCTAAAGAGTTGGATGTTGACAGATCAATCATCGGTAAACGTTTGCACATGATGGGAATGTTCCAGAAAACAGGTAACTGGGCGCCATATCAATTGAAGGAGAGGGATATCGAGGGACGATTGATGATGTGTTAAATGCTTTTTGAACGGTAGAAAAGAAAATGTTTTCTGCATCACATCGTCACTGGCGAAGTAAAAGGGATCCATTTTGACAACCCTAAGCATCGAAAATGTTGGAGCCTGCCAGGTTCATCAACAGGAGAACCAGGTCCATCAACAGCGAAAAAAAATCATGCTTCAAAGATAATGAGCTCCTTAACCATCTGAAACCATCACTGGCGATCGTTATCAACTGCAGCTAATGCGTTTGAATGCAGCTCTCAAAGAAAAGCGGCCGGAATGGGACGGTAGACATGACAAACTGATTTTGCTACATGACAAGTCGACGCCATACGTTGCTAAAGCGGTCCAGAAATACTTAAAGGGACTGAATTGGGAAATCTTACCCCATCTGCCGTATGCCCCAGACAGAGCACCTTCGGATTACCATCTGTTTCGATCAATGCAGTCAGCCAATTCTAAAAACACTAGATACTAAAAGGACTGTTCTCTACTTCACTCTCGCTTTTAATTTAATAAGTGGAGCACTTGACTCTCCATCGCTACTCGAGGAATTTAATTTCAATATTACTCAGCGAAGCTTACGAAATCAGGATATTTTCGGGTAATTGATGGTTAGAACCAATTTGCTTTCAATACTCCGATTTTTAGAACTTAGAAAGAATTTAATTTGCTTTCAAATCATATCGGTATGGATTTTTCTTCGTCAAAGGACTACTTCAAAATGTTATTAAATGAACTGTTTGACTAGTTTTCTTTAATATTCTTTCTCTGTAAACTATAAAAAATGTTAAATTTTCTTTCACTCATTAAAATTGAAGAAGTAAATTAAAGTATAAAATACTAAATTTTCAGATTATTCAATGAATAAAAAAATTGTATTGAAAATTTTCATGACACTTGCGTACTTCAGATCTGATTAAAACAGACCCCAATCTCATTAACGAAATGTAAAAATAAATACTAGTGATGAATACTATCCTGAGGTATACCAGAGAGTACCACGAAAGGGAAGTATTTAATATTTTTAGTGTCTGCGTGCGAACTTATATTGGAGAGTTTCGATCACACCCCGGTATAAGAAGTGTTAGTCTCAGGGAGCTACCCTATGTGCTATTCAGAAAAAAGTTTTGAAAGTTGATGAGTTTTGTTTTGCAATTTAAGCTAGCAAATGTCACTTCTCACCAAAAACTACTTTCATACATATAACGACTGTCATATTCTACTGCAGCAGTTTGCTTTCCATAAGAATGCACTGTATTAATACCAGTGCCAATTTCCTTGCACATTAAATATTGGTTAATCTTCATTACTTGAAATAGCTAAAAAGTAAGTTGAATAAAAATTCGTTGCTAAGCATCTAAGCATCACAAAAATGCTTGTTCTTCCACCTGAAAATCTGCATAACCAGTGCCTTCAGTCAACCGAAATGAAGTGAATTGAACTCAGCCATGCCTATGGAAGGTAATTTAGCTGAACTGCGTGCCTGACCGCAACGTGCCACACCATTGGCCAGTTGAACTATTTCCAAAAACTGTGGAAAACTTGCTTGAAGCATGCATTCAATCATGCTTCATAAGCTCAACAAACAAAACTGGCAACAAGTAACTAAGCCTGTAAGTGGTGCATGCAGGAAGGTGTGAGATTCCTAACAATTTTCCAACACTTTTTCAGCCAAATTACACTTTCACAAATTCAGTGGTGGTGCAGGAGCGAAAAAATAATAAAAGTGGAAATAAGAAATAAAAAGAAAAAGAAAAACATAGAGAAAAAAATATAAAAAAACAGAAAAACAAAAGCAAACTCAAAACAACACTAACAAGCAGAGTGGCAAATAAATCATTGCTGCTGCCAAAAAACAAAAACAAAAACAAAAAACATTAAACAAACTACACACCAAAAAGGTCATAGCCGACGAGGCCATTCCAGCAGCGCCAGTAACTCAGTGAGTGTGTGCTAGTATTGGTGTGCCATTGCATTTTGTTGCATTTGCATAAACCGCACCAAGTAAAACATGCGCACAAGTTGCATGCAACGTGAGTTAGCAAACGAATGAACCAACAATAAATCGACGGCATGTGGCGCCTAAAGGGGCAAAGAGACAGAAACAGAGACAGATTGATAGACCGGCGGGGAGGGAGTGAGCGGCGGGTGATAGAAAATATAGAGTATCCTTGCTGTGCTGTGCACTTCCTAATCAGATATGCTGCTTTTGGTGTTCTATTGCAGCTATGCCTTTTTCCTGTACTCGTTCGTTGTTGTTGTTGTTGCTGCTGTTGTTATTGCAATTTGCTTATCAATTTCGTTGTATCTTGAAAATTTGTTACAAATTTCGTGTGCGCCAGGTGTGTGCTGCTATTACGCACACAAGCACAGCACGCAGTATGTGTGTGTGTGTGTGTAGTAGAAGAACCAGAACAGTTAAGAATTTGCGTATCGCACAGAGCAGCTGCAGCATCATCAGCGCCATCAGCGCCACTAGGCGAGCAGCCAAGCGTTATAAATTGCTGCTGCTTAGTTATTGCCAACACCAAAGCAACATCTGCATATCTGCTGGGTGAGTTTTGCTTTCATTTGTTTTCTTGTTCTATTTCTGGTTGCCATTGCTCAGCTCGTTTAGCTCCGTAAATCGATGATATTGATGACTTTGCTTTGGCAGCGTTGGCGCTGCCGCTTTATTACCTGCGCTGTTGTCGATTTGTGGAGAGTGATAAAATTGCGAAAATAAAATGCAATAACAATAAGCGCAGCTTAAAAAGTTGAGGAAAGACATTACGGTGTGGAGAAATGTGTCGCTGGAGGGATTATTGTAAGGTAAAATGCTTACGACTTTTTGCGACTTCAGGCGTGGTAGATACAGTAATGGCAATAACTATTAGCACAGTACTCAATTTTTGTACGAAAGTGGTTATATTTTGTAAATACCAGGTGAAGTCCAAAATAAATAAGACTGAGCTAAAATAGATACGAAAGGAGCTTTGTTTTGATACCTTTGAGTTTATGCATTCAAAATAGTCCCCTCTGCTTTCTATACACTGTTTTGCGCGATCTAAAAGCTTTTCGAAAGAGTTTTTCAGATCATTCACCGGAATGTCCTTCAGGATGTCGGTACAAGTCTTTTGGATGGCCGCTACGAACCCAAAACGTTTTCCTTTCATGGCCAAATGCAATTTTCCGAATAGGTAGAATTCACAGGGAGTCATATCAGGCAAATACGGTGAGTGATTCATAGGCAAAAAATCAGTCACCAGAGTGGATCGATGAGATGGTGCATTATCATGCAATAAGCGCCAGCTTCCTCCTTCGCGGTGTTCAGGGCGAATTCGACGAAAGCGATGCCACAAACGCTTCAAAACGCCAAGATAGAAAATTGCATTGACAGTTTGGCCCATTGTCACGAATTTCTTGTGGATAATTGCCTTGGAATTGTAAAAACAAATGAGCATCGCCTTAATTTTTGATTTCTTCAAACGCGATTTTTTGGGTGGTGGCTCACCACCTCGGCACTTTGACGCTTAGTTTGCGATTCATGTTGAAAACATTACGTTTCATCACCCGTTACAATGTTATAAGCAAAGTTCTCGACTCTTTAATGAGGTATTTCGAATGTTTAGCTCTGAGCAATTTCTGGTCCTCAGTTAACTTGTGCGGAATGAAACGTGCACAGACCTTTCGTAAGCCCAAATGATCAGTTAAAATGCGTTAAATCCATGTTTCGGAGATATTCAACTCCGATTCCATGAATTTCAACAATGATTTCGGTTCATTTTTGATAAATTTTTGAACAATTTCCATGGAGTTTGCGGTGATTACAGATTTTGGGCGACCCTTAAGTTCATTTTCATTTATGTCCTCACAGCCATCTCTGAAACGTGTAAACCACTCATGAACTCTGGCACGAGATAGACAATCATCGCCATAAACTTTTTCCATCAATTCAAATGTTTCGGTAAACGTTTTACTGATTTTAAAACAAAATTTGATATTAGCTGTTTGTTCGAAACTCATTTTTGCACCGATGACACAAACATACTGCCACTTCGGACGCAATAACTTCGCTTCCACTGAACCAAATGTCACCAAGCTTCTACTGGAAATCAGCTAGGGATGTAACTTCTAATGACTAACTCATTAAAATGATGGCGCCATCAAAAATATTTGTACGACACCAGTCTTGCTTATTTTGTATGTGTGATCTTCGACTTCCATTTTTCATTCAATAGTCACATTAACTTTTTTGTATCCACTTCTTACTCAATTTTAAGTTTTATGCGGCAAAACAGCACGAAGTTCTCGAGGTTACACTTCTTCTCTCAAACTACTGTTCACATCATTTGTGCGCTCCAGATTAAAGTTTGCATCATTTATCTGGATGCCTTGCCACCAATTGTGAATTCAGGGAATTGAACGTGTACAGAAGGTGTTCCTTAAATATGCTCTCAGGTCATTGAAATTCTCAAATCCTACCCATTCCTATAAATCGTGTCTGATTTTAATTAACTGAAAGCCTCTAGAAAGTGGAAGGTCTATGCTCTCACTGTTTTTTATTTTGTTGTGTAACTAAAGAAGAAATGGATTGATCATCCTTAGTACGGAGCATTCATCTTCATATCTCTACTTGATGTCTACGCAACACTTACCGATTTCATCTTGAATTTTTTAACACGAATTATGCGCGTACTGCTCCGATTGCCCCTGCACTAAGGGAATTCAAAGAGACCTCGAGTTCTATTCCGCTTCACTTTTCAGTGTCAAATAATGAGTTTTATAAATTTCCAACTCATTTTTAAATTATTTATTTAACTATTTGTAGTAATTTAAGCTCGAATTAGCTCTATGTGAGACTCTACGTTAGACTTGAAATCAGACTTAAAAAACAAGTTAAAGAAAACTAAAAAAATGTCAATGAAAATTGGTCTTATTTCAGATTATTTACAAAAATTTCAGACACAATTTTGTAGCCGATTGAATTCTGGTACAATAAAAAAAAAAATAATAATAATTGGCGCGTACACTTCTGTTAGGTGTTTGGCCGAGCTCCTCCTCCTATTTGTGGTGTGCGTCTTGATGTCGTTCCACAAATGGAGGGACCTACAGTTTCAAGCCGACTCCGAACGGCAGATATTTTTATGAGGAGCTTTTTCATGGCAGAAATACACTCGGAGGTTTGCCATTGACTGCCGAGGGGCGACCGCTATTAGAAAAATGTTTTTATTAATTTTGCTTTCACCGAGATTTGAACCAACGACCTCTCTGTGAATTCCGAATGGTAATCACGCACCAACCCATTCGGCTACGGCGGCCGCCGTGTACAATAAAGTGTACATTTTAAATGGCTCAAAAATCGCCTTGATTTTTGAATTTTTTTTTTTTTCGCTGATGGGGTTGGATGATTTTTTCCATAAAAGTTAAAAGAGAAAAAGCAAGCATTCGTGTCATGAAAATTATGTTTAAAAATATATTTTTAACTAATTAATTTCGTAGAAGCTCTACCATCTTACTGTTCCAGGTGTACGAGTATACTCAGAGATTTGAAGTCACTTTCTTTCAAAGCCACTTTACAGTCCGTAGTATTTATCTATGCACAGTAAAAAATGATGGTTTATATTTAATACCAGTTGCTATTGAATTTATACAATTTTGGAATTAAATTTGATTTTTAATTCTAAAAAGTTTTATTTTAAGACGATGAAATATTCTTGCAATTATTTTAAATCCAAAATGGGTTTAAAACAAAACTTTAATTGGTGCTGAGCGTTGCGTTTTTGAAATTTAATACCTATTAGATTTAACGTAAGACCAAAAAACATTAAAATGCTCTCTTTAATGTTTCAAGCTATTTTCGTTTCAGTTTAAGTTTCAATTACATTCAATTTAAAATGTATTGGTTTAAAAGTAAAACCAAAAAAGTGAAGTTTTTAAAAGTGAAATACCACGCGGAAGGAAAGCGATGATATCGATGTAATTTCTGAAGAAGATCTTCATTTTTTTCAAAACTGCATAGTTAAAGACGAACTGAATCTGGTGCAGCAGAAATTGCGAGAAACGTTAAAATCGAGACAAAAATTTATCGCAACTGCGTGGAATGTTTTGGAAATAAGCAGTGTGGAACAAATTTTTATTGCTGCGAGTGGCGGTTCTAATTTGGGAAACTGTACAGAATGGACGTCTGAATACCTTATTTGATTTTCTTAAAGTTGCTGCCAACCCCTGCCAGTGGACGCGAACAAAAAAAATCTGTCGACAGTTTTATTTTTGAAAACGTAATTTACTATAAATTTTTTGTTCTTAATGGGCATAAATAAAAAAATTTGTTTTTACAGCTTAGAAGAATATAAAATAACGTCTGGTCAGCCCACAATCGTTGCAGTTGGACAAGACAAAGCCACAATTTGCCAATATTTTATAACAATTGATGGTAAGAAGATAGCATTTTCCGAGCATTATGAATTTAGGCAAGTTTTTCACTTGTATTTTAAAGCATTTTACGTATTTAATATACAGTTTGATGTAACTTATATATATGTTGTCGATAACGAAATTTACTTAAGTTTAGAAATCTTTGTCACTAAGGAATTTAATTCCATTTTGCAGTGTTATGAAATTATTTCAACAGATCTTTCAGAACTAATTAAATTTAATAGCCTTAAAAATGTAAAACCATGTGAAATTATAGAATAAAATTTAAATATGTATTATTATTTCACTTATGTATATAAATTTATGTAATTTTAAATAAAACGTAAATTTTTATTTAAAAAATTTATTTTGTTTTTTGTTTTGAGGATTCGTCAACAATGTACTAAACCTACTACAATTTTGGTTTGGATTCAATTCCTTTTTGGAATTAAAATATCATTCAAGGGTTTACTTTCAATTCCAAGAAAGTTCTACATTCAATTCAATTTTGGATTAACTTAAATTCTAATTATTATTAAATTTATTTCAATTCTCGTATAAAGTCAAAATCATTTTTGCTTTATTTTTAAACCCTTAAAAGTATATAATTTCTCTCATTCTTGGTTTTTTAAAGAGAATATTTTAATTAACTTCTCTCTCTTTTTTCTGAAACCGGAATGGTTTTAATCTTATACTTTCTGGAATTGTTATATATAAACACCAAATTGGTATTAATATTAAACTAAAATTTTTACTGTGATGGCATTAACTGTGGTCTCGTCCAAAGCTAAGTTGGACAACGGAAATATCAAAGGGAGTACTTTCGTCTAATCCGGGTTATTAAATCCAATTATAGTGAGTAATTGTTTCATTCATAGCCTAATAATGTTTACAGGGGTCCATATAAAATGAGGCCCGCCGTCTAAAGGTTTCAGCAGGGGACTCCAAAATTTACCAATTCTAGTAATTGTGAGCATTGAATGTTGCCATTGAGAACATCTCATTCAAAAGTTATATGCAGAGGTCACTCTTTTGCACTCAAGTGTATGTAGACTTATAGATTGTAGATTGCAGGTTTTCGAAAATTACCGGAACTCTTCCTGAAACACATAGAGAGCTAGATTACAACACTCCAAATTATGTTTTGAAAATAGTTTTTCCCACACGAATCCCAAAAATTTGTGAATGGGATAACGTTAAGGACTCTGACTGCGGGTCAGTGGCTCTTTTCACTGAGGACTCAAGTTTAAATAATAAAAACTATATAATACGGTCGGCAGTCTCATACACTCAGAAGCACTGCAGCTGAACTTCGAATTACGGCAACCAGACTACTGCAGGGTTTATAAATGAGACTAAGTTGTGAGGCAGAAAGTCGTCTTTTGTAGCACAATCGATGCCCAACTACTCTGAAAGTCAAGTTGCCATAAAATTTCTACAGTGCAGTGCAGTCCTCCAAAGTAGCAATTGGATTCTTAACGAGCTGCCTATATGATGCGCCACGAATATTGTCTGGGTCCGTGGAAACTGAGGCATTTCTGGTAACTGCGTCACGGAAGTGCTGGCTAGGAGGGGAACTGATATGAATTCAGTCAATGCATTCCTTTATACTCAAGCCTGAATCAGGTCAGCCCACATCAAGCAAGCTAACAGTAAATAGACCACAGAGTTCACTTATGAGATAACTGGGGCGAATGAGCACAAAACTAAGTCCCTAATCAATCTTGACCGGTCTTCCATTAGAAACATGCCATCTAATAGAAACATGCGAAACGAATGAGGCTTCCGGCTAATGACTCCTATAGCAAGTGCAGAAACGAGGTGGAGGTGGAGATCGTTGAACACTTACTCTGTCAATGTTGCGCTTTTGCCAGAACACTGTCAAAAAACTCTTCCTTCCTTGGATGTGTAGCAGGCTTGGAATCGGCAGCCATTAACAGAATTTGAGTTATTAACATTGGGAATTATAGGAGGAGCAAAAAAAACTAATGGTATCACAATGGACCTCCAGATCTAGGAGGGTCTCTTCTACACCCTTATGGAATGTGGCCACCACCGAAACCTAGCGCAGCCTATTAGTCTACACCTTGAAATTTAAGAAGGAACGAGTAAATGAAGATTCAAGTCGGATAAGCAGTATTTAAAAAAAATTTGAAAACGTTCAATTCTCATATTAACGACATCGTAGAATACATTCCATATTATGGAATCATCTTCCAATTTTGGTCTCATAGAAGCATTGTGCAATAATTTTTTGGCGCAAAGATCCTTAATCTGGAAGCTATTTCTTTTGATAAATCCTAAAGATGAGAAAGCTGTAAATATTATAATTAAGGGTTTTCCAATAACAGGTGTTATTGCTGAATGGATTGCGCTATCGAGAGATGATTAACGATTTTTATGGCCCGAATTAGGTGGTATTGATCTGGACAACGTTTATTTTCATCAAGACCGCGTTACGTGCCACACAAGCAACGAAACCATTGATCTTTAACGGGAAAAGTTTCCAGACCGAGTTATCTCTCGAAGAGGTGATCACAATTGGCCACCGTAATCTTGTGACTTAACACCTTGTGACTTTTTTCTTTGGAGCCACATTAAAGAGAATTTCTACGATAACAGCCCAGGGTCGATTCAAAACCTCAAAGATGGAATTCGTGAGGCTATCGAGGGCATAGGGCAGCCACTTTGCAATTCGGTTATGGAAAATTTCAAGAAAAGAATATTGTCCTGTAAGCGTGGTCATGGTGGTCATTCGCCTGATGGTATTTTCCATTTTTCAACGGCATACCTTTCTCTTTATAATGAAATAAACATCCGATCATTTAGACATATTCAAAAAATTTCATTTTTCTTTGAATAACACCTCTTATTAAAAATCCCTATATTAAGATGTTCAACAAATATATTAAAATCTGAATGTAAACTCAGAAGAATGATGATTCATGAATCATGGATTAGAAGATTATAGGAGAGCACTTAGGTTTATTTTTCTGCTTACCGTAGGTTTCTGAATAGAACTTATTTGTATTTAATGCTACTCTGTTTCAGCAGCACCAATCATAAAGGTTATTACATCTCTATTTTTAGACCTTCAGCATATAACAAATAGCTGTAGCATCTAAAATAAAAACAAGCTTCCTTAATTAAAATAGCAAATATTGTTAAGACTTCGTATCGCTTAAGTTATTTTGGCCGAGCTTAAGAAAGCTTGTCAATCCTTTCTTTGACATGCTAACCAGCGCCAGTTGGGCACACCAAGTGAAACCGAGTCCTTCTCCACTTAATTTTTCTAATGCATTCTGCTTCCACTGCTACAACCAGCTGATACCGCATCGAATACTTTCAGAGCCGGAGCATTTGCATCCATTCGGACGACATGACTTAGCCAGCGGAGCCACTAAATCTGTATGCACTGCACTCTGTCGCCGTAAAGCTCAAACAGCACATTGTTTCATCACCTACGACCGTCAACAACTGGCAAACGTAGAAAACATCTTGCGTAGAATCTTTCTCTCATACATTCAAAGCGACGTCCAAGCTTCTGTTTCTAATTACTTTTCGATTAATTTCATACCAGACTGCGCAGTAGCGAATCGCGCCCTTATTTGTTAGAACGAGTTTTATGAACAAGGTTGGTCAAACTTAATATTAACAATATTTACAATTTTTGCATCGTATGTCAATCATATTTGACACTTGTGAACTAGCAGCTGTAGTAAACAAATAGACAAGTAAGGCAGTGCCCAAAGGTGAAAATATAGATGCCATTATACAGGAGTTATCCAAAGTTGTATGATTAATTTTATAAAAGTCAGTATTTCTTGCTGCTCAGTAACTTCCCTAATTCTGTTTCGCATTGAGCCTTCCACTTTTTTAGTCACATTTTCACACAGCTTTTATCATTTTTAATAGAGTTTTCATTTCAGATATGTTAATTTTAGCGCCTCGCCTACTTAGTTCTC
>JAYXIM010021768.1:0-16893 GCA_037575425.1 Anastrepha fraterculus | reverse complement strand
GACACAAACCAGAGCCACAAATGGAAAAAGTGTAGTGGGCTTATATATATATATATAATTGGCGCGTACACCCTTTTTGGGTAAATGGAGGGACCTACAGTTTCAAGCCGAATCCGAACAGCAGATATTTTTTATGAGGAGCTTTTTCAGGGCAGAAATACACTCGAGGTTTGCCATTGCCTGCGAGAGGCGACCGCTATTAGGAAAATGTTTTTCTTAATTTTAGTGTTTCACCGAGATTCGAACTTACGTTCTCCCTGTGAATTCCGAATGGTAGTCACGCGCCAACCCATTCCGCTACAGTATAGTAGGCTTACCGAAACTAAATAGTATGTATGTATGTATGGCGGACGCCTTGTCCGAAAGTGTTGTTGGGTGACTACCATTCGGAAGTGCGTAGTTTGGAGTATCTGTCCATAAAACTGCAAAAAGGGGTTTTTTCTAAAGCGGCCGCCCTTCGGTAGGCAATAGCAACCTCCGACTGCATTTCTGCCATAGAAAAACTTCTCATTGAAACCCTTTGCTGTTCGGAGTCGATTTAAAAATTTAGGTGTCTCCATTTGGAGAACAACATCAAGACGCACTCCACAAATAGGAGAAGGTGCTAGACCAAACACCTAACAGAAGTGTACGCGCCAATTATTTATTTATTTATTTTTAACTACACTTTGAAAGTCACCTTTGAACTCCCATGAGAAAAACGCACTTTTACGTTAATTTAGTAAAAAGTGTTTGTTGATCGGTAATTTAATTTTAGTTTAATTAAATTTTTGTTTTCTTGACAAATTTCCAAAAAATTATAGCAAAAATAAAAAAATGATATATGTAATTACTTATTTCTTCTTTTAATTTTTTTTTATGTGGGGGGTTTTTCAGAATCCGAATTAAAAATAGTTACATTTTTTCTTGTGCAGTGCCGTCTTCCATTATCGGGTTGCAAAATAACGCATTGATAATCGCTGCGTACTTCTCAATCCATAATTGTTGATTTACCCTATTTAATTTATCACAATAAAGGTTTGCATTAACAGTGTCTCCAAGTTTAAGCACTTTAAAATTAACGACTCCACGAATATCCCACCCAACACACAAAAAGGCCTATTGCGGAGGGGAACCTCGCTTAGCAATCCTTCTTGGCGCCTCATTCGGAGAGTACCACTGACTTTGGTGTGTTGGATTTTCATGCAGAATCCACTTTTCAGCCGCAGTGATCAAGCAGTCAAAAAACGGTTCGGTATTGAACCGTTGAAGCTAGTTGAGTTGCATGTCATGGATCGGTTAACTCTTCAGCCAGATTATACGAAACCCAAGCATCTGCTTTGTTTATTTTTTCATTATGTTGCAAATGTTCTTGGGTGGCCAACCAAGGTTGGTTAAGAGTCTCTGGCAGTTACTCGATTGTCTGATACTTATTTGCTTCCCCTTCCGCCTTTAATACGTCAGTGTCATAATTGTTGGTCTTGCTGATCGATGTGAGCTGGAAAGATCAAAATTATGAGATTTGAACTTAGAAAATCACCTTTGGCATTTACGAACATCTAAGGCACTTGGGTAAATATTGCAAATTTGTTTGGTAGCAACTGCTGCATTACTACCCTTGTGAAACTCCAAAAGCATGCAATGCCGGATATGAATCTCATCTGGTATTTGGCTAGCCATGTCACTTAGAATGGCAAAAGAAACTTCAAGTTTTAAGTTTTCACAACTAAACAAGCCACTTTAACTTTGAAATGCCCCTGGCATGACATTCAAATATGCAATTAACTCCTAAAGGGCAAAGAAGCATTGACATGCGCAGACGATATTACTTTTCGGTCACACCAATAACAGGAAATTAACAGAAACTCAAAAATGAACCGAGCTGAACATTTTCAATAAGACAAATTGTAATTTTTTCAGTTTTTTTCAAAATTATCGGACAAAATTAGGCTCAATTCAGATAGCGATCCACCCACTATTATAGAGATGTCAGAAATTTTTAATTGATTTCAGAAAAATACTTTGTAAGAAGACTGTTACATAACACACACGAGTTCTTTTATCCTTTGCTTTAACAAATCTTACCTGAAATGTATGGCAAATCATTTTTTTTGCACACTCTCTCTTTTCTACCGAACTGGCTCTGCAAAAAGTAGTTTACGGTGACGGTACGATATGAAATTGCGTTTTTAACCCCTTCTCGCCAGAGTATTATTTTCGTTACCGGAATACTTCTTGCACGCATACTCAAAAAAAAACGAAAAATATAATAGAAAAAATATGTTCTGCATACTTAAAAAGTCCTTAATTCCTTGCACTATCCTGGGAGGTATTGTCCCAGTAAGGATTTATATTGGGACAATTTAATAAAACGTCGAATTTAGTTTTAAAAAATGTATTTGAAAAATTTTGTATTTTTGTGTTTTATTACAGAAAAAGTATTTACTTATGGTACGAGGCAAAACATTTGAAACAAAGTGCATTGTTGCATCCAGAGCAAACGTAATTTGTTCTCGTTTCTTTAGATGGTCTTCCACCAGTTCGCCGAGTTTTTAACTCCTTGTGCTTGGTTCCTTCCGCAATAAGGGACTCTGCTAATGGGACTATGAACTGTATCAGTGTTGATTTCTTACGGTTCAGGTCGTTATGCACAATCCAAGCATTAACAGTTGAAATCATCAGAATCTTGAAAAAACCTTTTTCCACTTTTGAGATTTCCGTTTGATATCGTATACCGCTGCTTTCTGATCAGCTAGATTTACGCCCCCCATCAAACGATTATAATCCACAATAGCTAAGGGGCGGGCAACTTTTTTCTTCTTACCGTCCTTTTGCTTCCTATCTACTTCTCCTATGCTCGTATGCTTGTGACAGTTGGAGACAACAAGTACTTCTTTCGAGTCCATCCAACGAGTAGCTAGTAGACCATCGCAGTTTATTTGGAACTGGCTTTGCCCACGTTCTAGTCGCGTCCCGAACTCCGGTGTTTCTTTTCGATTTCTCATATATGTACCAATAGCAGGAAATGGAATGGATTTCATCAATGTTATTGATGTGAAAAATCGATCGAATACAACAGCCACATCATTATCACGGATAGTACCTACTAATTACAGAAAGATTAGTGGTGACATCTGTACCAGTGTATACATTCAAATCGTATGTATATCCTGTTTTTGCATCACATCGCAACCAAATTTTAACACCGCGTTTGATTGGTTTCATAGGCATGTACTGCTTTAGACTGGACCTACCTTTGAATTTTGCCATACATTCATCGATTGATGGAAGAGGACTATCACTTCGTATTCGCATGAATTTTTCTTTCATATATGAAACGACTTCGGAAATATAGTAATCTTTTGGAGCATTATCAGGTTTGTCACAATCATTTAAATATAGTTTCGAAGAAAGTAGAGTGAACCGATAGCGAGAAAAACTTTGCTTTATCATTTCGTTTCTCATTGATGCGTGTTTGCTCCAATAATCATGTATTGATTGCAAATGGTTGTAGTGCATAATCATAGCCACGCCTCACAACACCATTATTTCATGTTCATCGGTTAATGCTCTATTAGTTTTCTTCTCTTTATTAAGCTTTTTAGTCGCTGATTTGTGCACTGTGCAATAAAAATACACAAACTTTTTGGAAAAAATTCTCTAAATACACGGAACTCGGTAGACCCTCTGGGAAGATCTACCAGAACTTGAGAATCTCTTTCTAATGGCATTCGAAATTTGGGTTCGAAACATCTATCTTCTATGATGTTAGTCCAGGTGGCAATGGCAGGTGCTTCACCCACCTCATTCTCGCATAATTCTTCTTCCTCATTCACACTCGAATTTATGTTATCGACTGCATATTCTTCGTCTGATTCGGAATAGAAAGCATGACATAAGTATTATCTCCATCTGCTTTGCTGTTCCCAGAGTTTGACGATGGCTTGTAGCTACTCTCAGATGGGCTAAAATCTTCCTCTTCAGAGCTTTCATATAAAATATCTGCAACCTCTTCCACAGTGTACTTTTTCTTCGACATCTGGGAAAAACCATATTGGTATAAATAAGTCCCATGTAAAATGCAAACTGGGACAATAGATCCCAAGACATACAAAATTATATGCTACTCACCTTTACTGATATTCTAAGAATGTATTAAATGCAATATAGGGAGAATTCTAAGTGCACTATTTACTGATTCGATGCTAATGCAATGACGATCGCGGAACATATGTTTTTGACATATCGCCATATCGTCAAAATTTCTCAACACGTGCTTGTTAACTGGATCAGTGGTGCCACGTATATTATAATTACGAATTTTTTTGGGATTTTTTTTATAAATGAAACCAAGAACTTTTATTGGGACAGTTAAGATGGAAGTTTTATTGAATAACAAAACTAATAAATAACTTTGTACGAGGCTGGGACATATTGTCCTAGTATACGCGAAAGGGTTAACTCCTCTTCTTCGAGGCTCACTCAATTCGATCAAAGACGATAAAAAAACGGTTTGTTCATTATAATTTTTTTCATAGAATTTGACAAAATAGTGCTTTATTTGACTAACACTACATTTTTCGCAATTGAAATAGCAACGAGAATCACAAACCTAAATAAAAGCAATAAATAAAATGAAATTACAGCAAGTACACTTAAAATGTTTTCCCACATTACTTGTTCTGGGGCGTTTTTTTGAGGGATACTTTGGTTTTTCCTCGTTATACATACATTTCCACTATTTCTAAGCTTTTTGCTTTTATTATCACTTCACTTTTCAACCTCTATTACACTTATCAATTACCTTCGACCATTGCGATCGGATCATTTTGCGCGTAACTTACAACTTTAAGGGGTTACATGGGTTTCGTTGGTTCGAAAAATCGATTTATTCTTTTTTTGCTTATTAATTTCTACAATTTCTCGGGAATATTATCCAAAATTTTCAAATTGATCCGAATAATAAATTCGGAGATACACCTTTTGGAATGTGTGCGCTCCAAGTCACTTTTATTGTTACTCAAAACTTTAAACGCGTTTTTCTGGGAACCGTGTTCTCAAAGTCGGTTGTCAAATGTTCTTGAAAACTACTCAACCGATTGGGATGAAATTTTACACAGGTGTTCGCAATACAATTTACTCGTACTTGAACGAAGGATTTTTTTTTTTTTTTCAATTACAACTATTTAAAAAAAAACAAAATGTCAAGCAAATTTGACCGAAATTTTCATTTTTTTGCAAAAATGTCTGCCAAAATTCCAATTTTGACTTTGTTTTCTTTCCTTCGTTCAAGCACGAGTTTGTGGTCTTAACTAAAGCACTTATTTTTGTATTTTGATTTTCGATGATCCTGTCAGGAGTTATGCTGGCAGCGCGGATGCACCTTTTTTTCGAGGGGTCACCGAAAATGACGTCACAATGGAGGAGTTTTAATTTTTTTTGTTGAAAATTTCAGAAATTATTCTTTAAATATATATCTATAAGACAGAAAAAAGTTTGAATTAAATAAATAATTTTTTACATAGAAAAAAAAATTGAAAATAGGCCTTTTTTTACCCGACTAAACCTATGTAACACCTTAACTTATTTGATGCTTTAGAGATGCAAGAGAGTAATAGTAACGGAAATCTGCAAAAAACCACGTTTTGCAAAAAATGGCTTTTAAAACGTTATTTGCGGCTCCGCTTCAGTTAATGAACTTGTGTAAAGATTTATAATACATTGAGAAACTTTTATGTTAAAATCATTCCAGTTGTTCGAGAATATACTAATGTTGAAGTACTATTAAAAGACCTTAGTCTTACTCTGTACTATTGATATAAATAAATATTATAAATAAGTAAATAAATAAATAAATAAAATAAAGAAAATAGTATTTTCCTTGAAAGAAGCAAACGAAGTATACAAAAATATTAGCTAATGGGAGCAATAAACAATCCATACTCTCGTAAGTAGCCTGCGAATAAACAACAGAGAAAATGGAATCCATAAACTGCATACCAACTATGAAAATCCATAAAAAAAAGTCACTGCAATGGCTTAAATTTTAAAACTAAACTACTTACGACGTGAATTAACCGTACTTACCGACTTTATAAATATGTATGAGACCGTCATGCAGGCATATGCAGAGTATAAGTACATAAGTGCATAAGTTTATAAGGAGAATACGTGCCATAAGATTGAATAATAAATAATTCCAAGTGTCACGCAAAGCACTTTAAGGCAGGCAGTTGAGGTCGCCGAAGCAGTTGCATGAATTTCACTGCATCCCAAAAGCAACTGAACTTGACCTTACTGCGGTGAAACTTAAGAGCTTGCCTACAGATCATATGCGCATAAGTATGCACAAGCGTGTGGAGAAAAGTATAAATACATTAGCATGTACATATATGTATGTAGGTAGGTATGTGCACATTTGTGAGCGAAAACTTGTCTGCAACATTAAGCGCAGCTGCCACCTCGCTCTTGTAGTGTGGCTGCCACAGCTGGCGGCGGTCGCATGCAAGTACATAGAGAGATGAAAGCATTGAATGAGTTTAAAATTTCGCAACAACTTGCGGGAAATAAATGAGAAGAATGCTTGTATATATTATATATATATATGTATAGGTTAAAACGTAAATATGTTTATATGCATTTTTAGGCATAAGGCAGATATGTGCGTATATGTATGTATTGTTTTTTGTATGTATGTATGTATTTTTATTTGGCTATTTTTGAGTATTTAAGATTACGATTTGGTTTCTTGTAACTTCCTTGAGAATACGTGTATATGTATGAAAGTATGTAAATATAGATAAATGTCCTTGCATGCAGCGAGTGAGCTTGTACGTGACTACCACTGCGTTAGTCCAGAGGCCGGCAACCCTTTGAGTCGGAAGTTTCAAAAATTACAATTTACAAAATTTCAAAGTTTTTAGAGAGCCACCCATTTCTTTCTTGCCAAAAATAAATATTTCTCATATACATTAAGTTTTTTGATAAAAAAATACTATATTTATTAATTTATAACTTCTTCGAATATAAATGCCACAACTCGCTACATTTCTCTTAAAGCCGTCCACTTTTGTTGCGTCACGCACATATATTTCAGGACCTTTAACACCTCCAACTTGCTCTTGAACTCCTTAGATTTTCCACTCCACAAAGCTTCGCTTTTAAATCAATCAATTGAATTTCTACATGGTCCGGCACTCGAAATGTAACCAACTTCAGACCGCTCGCGCAGCTGACGCAATCGAATGGCGAAAGAACTGAAAATATCTGAAAGTAGCAACCGCCGCATACTAAAAAATGATCCCAAAGTCAAGCCTTACACGATCCAAAAAACGCATAATTTCACACCAAAGCAGCAACAAGTCAGACTTCAGAGAGCGAAGGAGTTACTTCGCTTGGCCGAAAACGGTCAATTTCCGAACTTTGTGTTTTCTGACGAGAAAATTTATCAACTTGAGTAATTCGTAAACTCCCAAAACTGTAAGGTTTATTTGACTGACCGTTCATACCAGAATTTGAGTCATCGATTGGCTACCAGGAGGCAGCACCCGCCGCAGGTAATGGTTTGAGCCGCTATAACCGCAGATGGACGCTCTCCAAACATTTTCATGCAGCCTTGCGTCGAGGTAAATGCAAAATATTATCGGGAAAGTATTCTGGAGAAAACCTTGAAGTCGTGGGCAGACAAACATTTCGGTGGCAAATCATGGATGTTTCAACAGGACTCGGCACCATCTCACAAAGCTCGAGTGAACCAAGAATGGCGAAAAAACCGCTTTCTGAACTTACCACACAATGGCTCTCAAATTCCCCATACGCGAATCCCATTGATTATTCTCTTTGGGCCAACTAAAAGATTCACCAGTCTCGAAGCGCTAAAAAAAGCCAATATCCGCGAGTGGACCAAACTACCTGGAAGTCACATTCGGGCAGCTTGCGATTCGTTGCTGCACTGTCTGAAGGTCATAGTCAAGGCAAAAGGTGGTCAAATCGAGCAAAAATAAATTGATTCTTAATTTTGTATTATTTTCACATATTTCTTACTTTGAATTGAATAAAAGTAATATTCAAAACTAAATTGAAAAAAAATTAACTTCAGCTCATTTAATTTTGCTGTGATATCCACCATAAAACTTTTGCAACCATTTGTCGTTCTCTAATTAAGGGTGATTAATGCCATTCTCATTTGGGAATTCATGTATTTCATTCAAGCACATCTTACCTTTGATTTTTAAATGTTTTTTTTTTTTTTTTTATTGATAAAATAAATCACATCCGCATGTGGACCACGAGTCGCAGTTCGCTGACCCCTGGGTTAGCCCATGAGGCACACAAAACATCAGACTATAGAAAGCTTTTTAATTAATGGCTTTGGTCTTAAGGGGTCCCAGTGGTCTAGAAATTTCAAAAAATCGATTTTTTGTTTTTTCGATATTTCGAAAGTATCTTAGAATCTTAAGAATATACTGTGAAATGTTCATGCGGAAATTCCCAATATTATAGCTTCTACAGCCCATTACCTAGGTAGAGAGCGGTCCGCGCGCTCCTGTACCTCAAACTTTACACTCATTTTTCTCGAAACGACTTTTTTCGACCTGGTGTTGTCAACAAAAAAAAAACACTGTTCAGCCGAATAGTCTCAAATTTTAATATGTTGTTCACAACATCAATGGCTATCGCCCGTACTAGAATCATATTATTATTTCAATTAATTCGTTTTTTTTTTATTAAAAAACTGAAAAAAACCGAGCCATTTTGCCCAAATTTTTTTTCTAGTCAGTCTATTCTAAAGTCATACTGATTAGTAATTTTTTTGGTCCAGGTTTTGTCCAGGTCCAATTTTTCGGGAGGGTCAATTTCAGCGGCATTTATTAAAATTAAAAAACATTCGTTTTTATATGTAAAAGAAGTTAAATAAACAATTTAAATACCGTTTTTCATTTTTTTTATTGTAAAAATTCTCTAAATTTTCGAGCTATAGACCACCGGAGCCCCTTAAACAAATAAAGTACGAGTATTTTTGTCAAAAAAAGCTTCTCGTAAATCAATTTCTCAGCCTAATGATGAAAAAGTCAATCCAGTTGTAAAACAGCATCACGATGCGCACCACAAATTCAAGCCGAGGACCTAATATTATAAAATACGTATACACCAACTATACCCACGAGTAATGTAAGCAGACTAAGGCAAAAAGAATAATTAAAAAATAGTGAAGCATGCATGCATAGTATATTTATTTGATTGTCTTAAATATCTATCATAATAAAAAACAAAAATTCTTTATTTTATTACTTATCATTCGGTTGTGATTCTTCCTATTCGCATTGTTTTGCTTATGATGTCAGAGCAAGTCTCCGAGCGTAATCTTTTACTTTATCATTCTTGTTCAGAATCGAATCCAGTACGTCAAAAACTGAAATGTGGTTTTTAGCACAAAAGTTGTGACGGCTTTGTTATTTTTGATTTCACCAACAAATATTTATATCTGCGCACCACCAACGTTCGATCACTATTTTGAGCAACTGTGTGTACCATTTTTGGAAAAAATTATAAGTAAAAGACCTTTATTATATTACTTTATATATTCCTCAACTCGTGTGTAGCAACTTATATTATTTTGGCCACATGCGTATAGATATTCACCTTGTAAGTCCAGATATATAGGTAGACCTATGTATATACATACATATATATAAGTATGTAAATATTACAATGCTGTAGTGGCAATTTCAAGTAGCTGAATATGCCTGCTCCTTGAAAAGCAAACACAGTTTAGTCTTCATCTTAGTTTTTCAAATTAATTTACACATCACAGACATGCTGCTGCGTCAGCTAAAATTTTTACAGTGCCGCAAAATTGTGAAAAATGTAACTAATATTTTGTAAGTCTTACTTTTTTGTTCTGAGAAGAGTGAGCAGAAGTTTTTTGAAATGAGGAATTTAAGGGGTCCCAGTGGTCTATAACTTTCAGAAAATCATTTCTTTTTTTTTGATATTTCGAAAGTATAGGCTTTTAAGGATATACTGTCGGATTTCTGGAAGGATATTCCTAGTAATAGAGCTTCTACGGCCGTTTTAGCAGGTAGAGTCCGATTCGTCACGCGACCGCTCTCAAAACTATAAGGGGTTATATACAATTAAAATTTTCAAAAAAACGACTTTCTTTAATTTTATTTTCTCAATGTACATATACTTAAGAATACACACAGAAAATTTCATATCGTTCCGGTAAATATTTTCGAAGTTATACGCAAATTTGAAAAGGTGCTTCAGAGTGCTTGAAAGTACCTACAAGGCAAACTTTACACGCGTTTTTCAAAGTCGGTGACCAACATTACTCGAAAACGGCTTAACTGATTGGTCTCAAATTTTAACACGACCTTCTTAAATATATTTTTTAGTTATAAATCGAAGAGAGAAAATCATTTTTTTTTTTTATTTAAAACCGAAATTTTGGTCAAAAATCAATTTTTTTTTTTTGAGAAACCGCCATTTTGTAAAACTATTTATTTTACTTATTCCTTCGATTAATACCAGATTTAACATTACTTTAATGAAATCTGTTTGGTTTTTTTAATTTCGGAGGATCCAGTTCAGAGATATAGTGGCCACCGCAAAACGTCTTTTTTGAGTGGACATCCCGAAGATCAGCTGTAGCTTCTTTCCACAGAAATATTTTTACTAATACTAAGTCATAACACACACAGTCAAAAGATAACATAATATGTGTACAAATTTTAGATCAATAAACTTAAAAGTGTTCTCAGGAAAAATTCTGGGAAATTCGCTTTTTTCGGTCTTCTAACGCCTTAAACTCAATTATCTCAAAACGACTTTTTCGGCCTGGTGTTGTCAAAAAAAAAAACAAAAAAACACTGTTCAGCCGAATCGTCTGAAATTTTATTATTATATGTTGTTTTTCAGCGCCATTTTTTTAAATTATTAATATTAAATAAAATTTTTTTCATTTTTGTTTCTACAAGAAGTTAAATAAAAAGCCTAAAAAATGTAAATATCGTTTTTCATTTTTTTTTTATTGTAAAAAAAATTCCTGAAAATACCCTATATTTTCCAGCTCTAGACCACCGGGACCCCTTAAATGCCACACGAAATATTAAAGGTTCTCTCAGGACCTAGATTAAAAAAGTAAATGAGTGTCAAGCGTCAGGGAAATGCAGCAAATTGTCTTGAACAAAATCACATCTTCTAATCTTCAAAACCCTCTTAATGCCTCTTCTCATATTAATAATACATATTTTCTTCGCCTGATGTGCTTCAAGATGTGGGTGGAATGGCGTCTTCTGTACCCGTCTTGATTTAGTATATCACTTAGAACTATAACGTAGTTAAGACTAAGCAAATTTTGACTGTCACATCCATAGGTCAGTTTCCGTATAAAGAACTTACGTTACGGGAGGAAATGTTTATTTGGTTTACTTTTCATTTGATACTAAGTTCCTGATTCTACTTAGGACCTGGCTGCACTTCCAGATACTGTGCTTGTCTGATAGTCATAGTGGGTCAACCTGTAGCTTTGGTCACCCAGAGATGTGAATCTGAGTATTAACCGTAAGTGGTAAAATCAATCATTAAGGTCTGGCTATGTTAACGTTTCTCGTAGATCTGCAGTTTCATAATTCCGCACAAATTATTTTGCTAAACGGCTGATGATTTTTATGAGAAGCTCGTTCATGGTAAAAATTCACTTAGGGATTTGGGATCTGATATTGGCTACCGGCTGCCGAATGGTGAAAGTGATTAAAAAAAATTAAAAAATTTTTCATCTCTTGGGATGCAATAGGGTACAGTGGTGAACTTCGGTGTATATTTAAAGTTGGACGGCTATAATAAATCCAGGTGCATCCAGGTAACGCTAGCAGCCGATCTACGTGATGCGATAGCCCACCGGTGTGGAGCTAAAGGTGCCAACAGAAAGCCAAGAAACTTTAGTGGAATGACTGCGACGCATTCAGCTTAAGAATACACTAAAGTAAGCAGCGTCTGCCAACTAGAAGGTAAGGCTACAAGCGGGCGTCTGCTTTGGAGCAAGCAAACGTTTATGTGAAATTGAAATATCTGAGAGTACTGCTCTGGGCTGGGCTTGAGACTCGTCACTAAAAATAGTTTCCAATGAAACCCCAAACAAAGCATCGCATGAGATCACCCATTTTTTCATGACGACTATGCCAAACGTTTTAAGGACTATGATTTGAGAGCGTGCTGCTGGAATGTCCGTTCCCGTAGTGAGGAAGGCGCCTCTGCACGGCTGCGACATTCATAAGACGCGTTGTACGGCAAAAGGTAAGGATACTATTGGACTTTGTGTACAGAGATGGGTATACAAGCAGGAACAAAACAAAGTAGTACTCACGCTCAACTATACCCAGCTACTGTTGCTGCCTACTGAGTACTGTAATGTAAAATATAGCTTTGTGAGTACCGTCTTTTCCGAATATGCGAGCACTTTACCTTCCTTCTTCATATGGTGCGACGGTCCTGGTTTGAAAGTGCGACTTCGAATACGACCTGATTATATAAGGCGTTTGTAGGTTTTTCCAAGTTTCAAGTATCATTGAGGTCACTCATTGATTATTGATACTCACCTTCATCACCATCGACACACTGTCTGACAGTTGCTATCTGCTGCCGGCTACTATCGTCTGTAGTCTGTCATGAGCTTTTGCTGTTGTTACCTGCGCTGATTGTGTTGGCTTAAGTTATCAGCATTTCCTTTTTGTTTTCATATTTTTCTTCGTATTTATTTTTTTTTTTTCACGAAGTTTTCCTTGTATACCTTGCGGCTGTCTGATGTCTGGGCGCCGACACTGAGCACACAACCACTCTTCAAAAGTATATTTGTGTACCTATGCATGTATATGTGTATATGTGTGTGTGTGTGGGTTACTTGAATCATTTGTGCCATGTTGCATTTATATTGCTACATACAGCGCGTTGCAAGGAGTGAAATTAACCTCGGCAACGACCTGTGGTTCCAACTGCTGTTGGTGCTGCCGTTTTTTCTACTATTGCCGCAGTGATGTGGCATTAACACTCTGACACTGGCGCTGAGGGTGAGCGTGGTGTGACTAGCACTGGAGTTTGCATAAAAGCTTCTGTGATGTGTTTTTTTTACCTTCACTGCTACTTCAGCGTTTTTCTTTCCACTTTTTTTATTACATCTTTGTTGGTTATCTGCTATTGTGGTTGTCTTGCTGCAGTTACTTGCAACATGCCGCGCACACAGCAGGCATAAAAAGCGTGCAATTGTAATTGATTGTTGGTACAACCTACCTGCACCCGGGGCGGTAAAGGTCATGGACGTCATTGTCGTCATTGCAGCCGCCGCCTACCTCCAGCTCTCCTACGGCTGGCTGTGCAGCGATAGCCGAGAGTGCCTAATGGTGAGTGGTCTAACTCTTATGTTTGTTTGTTTTTTTTCTTTTTTTTTTGTCTGTTTTTTTTTTTTCTGCTTGCGTGTGACCCAACTGGGTGTGTGCAGCGCAACGTTGATGAGACGACGACTACGACTACGACGACTTTGTGGCTGCCAACAGCGTTCAGAGTTAGGTTGATTTGCCACCGCTGCTTAACGAGTTTGTCTGTCGGTGCTCCTTGGCAATGTTACTTTGATTACACCTGACGTTTGCATATAACCCCTTCCCCCCTTCACTCATACATTTTCTCATCTACAGTTCGTTTGCCACCTGGGTGCGGCATTGACGGTTACTGCCGTTTTCGTACGAACTTTGCAACCGCTCATAAGCACAACTACGTAGCCTTAGCTGCAACCACATCATCATCAGCTGCTCCAGCATTTAACCAGCCATATTGGCCATCCAACATCCAATCCAATAGCCAATCATCCAACCACCTCGTTGCTTTTGTGGTTTGCGTTTGTTTTCCTTTGGGGGTCAAAGGTGCCAAAGGCTTCGGCGCTGCGGCGCTGAAATTAGGATATGTTTGCCTTGCTGTGCGCTGACGAAAAGCAAATATGTTGGCCAGCCAGTTGGCGATTGCTTAAAGTTTGTATGAAGCCAAGTTGTTGGAAAACAGTTGGTCGCCGATTGAGAGAAGTCGAAAATGCCACAAAAGCTTTTAATCAAAACCAAACTCTTTGACAGAGTGGCGGTAAGGAAGTTTACTGCGCGAAGATGTTTTTCGGGCAAGTGCACAAGTGGTCATGTAACAGTGGCTTGACAAATTACGAAAAATCTGTGAATTTATAATTGAAATTTGGAAGCCAAAGTTTGGGAGCAGAAGCGAAATATAATATTACGAGCATGTGGAGGGTTACAACGTTCGTGATACTCAATTAGAGCGAGGATATTTATTGTTGTACTACTTTCAAAATCTTTCATAGTTTTAGCTAGACTCGTATATAGTATACTAGAGTGTTTAATAAGTTTTGTGGTTCAATAAGAAAAACACAATGGTATGGTTTGAAATGTACTTTATTATTCAGTATAGTCTCTCTGAACATCAATACATTTGTTTCAACGAGATTCCAATTTATGAATCCCATTCATGAAGCGAAAATCTGGAAGGGCTGTAAAATATTCATTTACAGCTATTATAACCCCATCATTTGATGGAAAACGCTTTCCACGCATGAATCTCATTAGGTCTTGAAACAGACGGAAGTCTCTAGGGGGCAAATCTATTGAATACTGTGGATTCTCCTACAATTAGAACTTTAATTCATAGATTTTAGCCATTGTCAAAATGCTCTTGTGACACATTGTCCTGACGCATTGTCCTGATGAAACAGCATTTTTTTCTTTTGCAAATTGGGTCTTTTTTAACGAATTTTTTGTTCCGTTAACTAAAATATTAGAACAATATTCAGAATTTTACAAGTAGTCCACAAACAAATTTCCTTTCGCCTTCCAAAAAATTTATGCTATCACCTTCTTGGCCGATTTTTAGACACGAATTCGTTTCGCCGGTGGTGTGACCACCTTTAGCCTTTTGCTTTGATATAAGATCATAGGGATAGACCCAAACCTCATCCGTAGGGATGAATCGACGCACAAAATCTACTTTACCCTTTCATAATCGCTCTAAATGCTGCTCGCATTCGAATGTGTTTTTGTTCTATTGTTAGCGAATGTGCCCACAGCTTCCTTAAACTCAATAAATCAGTCAAAGTATTGTTTACACTGCCCAATGAGATACCTAGGGCTTTTACGAAATATCTTTCAGTCACTGGACGATTTTTTTTTTTTTTTGGTAAACAGTTTTTGAAAGAATATATGTTTTTGTTAAAACTTTTGGAGAAAATTTTAATTATTTTCTTTTTTTACAATAATATTTGGGAAAGCAGTTTCTTTGTTATTTGTGAAAAGTAGCCCTTCAATTTTTTTTTTTTTCATTAATAATAATTTTTGTTTATTTTTTTTAAGACATATTCACGCCATATCCAAAATACTTGGATCACTTGGCATGGCTCAATAGTAGCAGAATGCCAGATCAGGTGAATTTAATAAATGATTACCGAATTACCGATTACCGAACTTGGCATGCAAAAGATCGCCATCCTGCCAAAGACCATCCAAGTCGGTGTCTTAAATTTTCGGCCACACAAAATTGTTTATTATACCTCTGTAGTGCTGATCGTAGACCGAAATGGCCTTCCCAGCAGCATTTTTAAATGAAAATGAACCAATGAAACCCCCAGCCCAACTGTCACTCTCGGAATATGCATTGGCTTGTCGACTAACACGTGCGGCTTTTCCAATTCCTCTATGCGAAAGTTTTGCTTGTTAAATTATCTACTAAAATGAAAATGCGCTGCGGCAGGAAAAATTAATTTTGGAGCAAAATAGTTGTCCTTTTCAAGCTACTCTAAAGCCCAACCCGAGAAGCGAATGGTCATGTGCTTTTCAATTGCTGGTCAATTGGACTTAGTTAGCAAATAGTGCGAGGTCTTTGAGCAAAACTCGCAATAGGCTGGTTCGTGAAATTTTAAAATGTTGAAGATTGACGGCCAGTCGATATTCCAGACTGAAGTCGCACATTTCCAACTATGGCAGCCACATTCTCGTCAGTACGCACCATATGACGGCGGGGACCATAAATGATGTCTGCTAGTATGTCAATCTCATGAACCTTTTGCACGAACTTGCGAACTGTGCATTACAGTGATCCAAAATGGAGATAAAAATGAGAAGCAAGTTTTGTACAATATTCACGGAAAATTTTCAACTAAAAATACTTATTTTAAAAATTTGCAACTTTTTAATCGGAGTCTTTGGAAAATGTCTACGCAGTTTTGAGAGTGAGAATTTGAGGTCGCCCACAAATCCCGTTGATTCTTGACATTCCTTTTTTTTGCCCATATAAAACATATGTACTTCAGCGAAAAAAAATCTACCAGAATTTGAGTTGATTGAATTTTGCACTTTCTTATACGATATTAATATAGGATGGGCCATAAAGCTGCATACCCAAAATTTTTTTAAAAAATCTCTAAAAGTAGGATTTTTTTAATTTTTTAATTTTTATTTCTTGAATATATTTCAATTTTGTTCAAGATGCATAAAGTTTTTAGCTACACATATTTTCTAAAAATTCTGAAAAAACCTAGGAAGTTTTGATTTTTTTCCTTGTTCACTCCTCTCGGGAAGATAGGGTCTCGACAAGACTCTTCCATCATAAACGGTTCTGTGCTGTTGCTTTTGCACCGTCCCATGGGATGTCGGCATCTGCTAGTTCGCGCAGCATAGACCTTCTCAAAGTGTTTTTTGGTCGACCGCGACCTCTGCTCCCTTGCGAGTTGCAGTCCAGTGCCATTCTCGTGATGCTATCTGGTGGTTTTCTCAATGTGTGACCTATCCATCGCCACTTTTTGCGTTTGATTTGTCTAAGGATGGGTTTCTCGTTCGTTAATCTCTACAGTGCATCGTTACTGATGGT
>JAYXIM010021766.1:0-14971 GCA_037575425.1 Anastrepha fraterculus | reverse complement strand
CTCTTCCTTTAGTTCTATCACTGCTTGGCCTATCGAGGCTTTAATAATCCCCTGATTAAGCATTTGGCTTATCCAGTGGGTTAATATTGGGTTTGCACCTCTTTTTTCGAATGCTGTTTTCATGGATTTGTAATTTGCGTTGTCGAAGGCTCCCTCTATGTCCATAAAGGAACATAGGGCTATTTCTTTTTGATTTAGAGCCTTTTCTATATTGACAACGAGTGTGTGCAGTGCTGTGACTGTGGATTTCCCTTTTCGGTAAGCAAATTGCAGCTTATGAAGGGTTTTTTGAAGATAACTTCTTCTCTTAGATGGTATTCAAGTAGTTTTTCCATTGTCTTTAACATGAACGACGATAGACTGATTGGTCTGTAGGATTTTGGAGAATCAGGGGGTTTGTTACCTCCCTTAGGAATAAATATTACCTTCACTTTCCTCCATATCTTTGGAATGTATTCCAATATTTGACTAGCTCTGAAGATTTTCACCATGACTTGGATCAGTTCCACAGTGCCTTTGGATAAAAGTGCTGGGAATATTCCATCCGGCCCTGGTGATTTAAAAGGTTTAAAGGAGTTAATTGCTCACTCTACCCTTTCGAAATTTATGATTTTATTGACAAATGAGACCGTCGATCTCCGTTGATGGTGAGTTACTATGTCTAGACTATTGTCGATTGATGGGTCATGACTTTTACAATCTGGGAAGTGAGTCTTTAGAAGAAGCTCTAGTGTTTCTACGAATGTGTTGGTTATAGTTCCGTTTGGAACTAATTAAGATAGAATGATACGTTTGACGTATCAAAAGCTTTGAAAGATCTGTACGCCAGTCAACCCGGAATCCTCTTGTTAAACACGCAATACAGTATTCATTAAACACAGCTAAGTTAGAAACTAATGAACGATTGGAAAAAAATTCATGCTGATTTGGAGAAATTAAACTTTTAGGCAAAAATTTGATCTTTTCTTCAACAATACTCGCATATTCAAACACTTTAAAAATTGTGGAAAGCTTAGCAATAACACATGGGCTGAAAAGTCCCGGCCCTAACACATAGATGGCACTAGTTTTATTGCATTCACCTCTTTTTCAGTTAGTACTAACCTTAAAAAGACAGCTATTACAATTTCATCATATTCTATTCATTAGTTCGTGAGTTATTGTGCTGAGAGCGAATCAAAAAGGATTTAATTGTTTAATTTTACACTACTTTTTAATGGCGACAAATACCGTTCAAGTGAAGCAATGGCTTGAAAAGTGTTATGTGGACTCCGCTCCATCAGAAACAACAATAAGACGATAACGTGGTCGTAGAGACACCGATGATGCACAACGCAGTGGACGTCAAAATGAGGTGGTAACTCCGGAAAACATAAAAAACATTCACACAATCGTTTCGAATGATCGAAAAGTGAAGTTACGTGAGTTAGCTGACATCGTAAAGATATCACAGGAACGTGTTGCCTTTATGTTGCATGAACATTTGGCTATGAGAAGGCTCTGTTCAAAGTGAGTGCCGCATTTTTCACTGTTTTGTTTCATCAAAGCAACGCACCGTGCCAGAAGTCAATCAGAACCGTAGCAAAACTATATGAATTGAACCTCGAATTGCTGCCAGATCCACCGTATTCGCCAAATTTGGCTCCCAGCGACTACTGGCTGTTCACAGAACAAGATACTCGCCGGTAAGAAATTTCGCTCGATTGAAGAGGTTATCGCTGAAATTGAGGCTTATTTCGAGTCAAAGGATAAATCGTTCCACAAAAGTAGTATTGAAATGCTAGAGCGGCGCTAGAATGATTGCATTGTTGTTGATGGAGATTACGTTGGGGAATAAAGCTAATTTCGAACAAACAAAAAAACGTTTTTTTGTTACGCTCGGGACTTTTCAATCCACGTGTTAGGTATACAGTTATAACTATGAAATTAGACTTTCAGCTATTAGTCGATAGATGTCGCTAGGAGTACTTTTAAAACTTCCCATATGTCTTGTCATGTCTGTCTGTCATCTGTCAACAATATACAGTTCATTGTTTGTTACGTTTCATACAACAATGCATTTTTGTCGCTCTTAAAATTGTCGAATTTCGTGCCTTCAAACTACGATTTGCGGACATCTTTGATTTTCTGTTATCAATTGAAGAAAAACGCTTCTTAAGCTCATCAAATGCTTATAGAAGCTTGTGGTGGACATGCTCTAAGTAGAGTACAGTGCTTCAGGTGGTTTGAAAAATTCTGAAGTGGTAATTTTAGCGTGGAGAACGAAGACCGTGGCCGTCCACCGAAAAAGTTTGAGGACGCCGAATTGCAACCATTGCTGGATGAAGATGATGGTCAAACGCAAAAAACGATGCCAGAGCAGTTGGGAGTGGCCCAAAAAACCATTTCCAAACGTTTAAAAGACTTGGGCATGATTTTAAAGGTCGGAAGATGGGTGCCGCATGGACTGACTGAAAGGCAGCAAGAGAACTGAAAAACCACTTGTGAAATGCTGCTCTCCCGGTTCAAAAGGAAGTCTTACTTACATCGAATCGTTACGGGTGATAAAAAATGGGTGTATTTCTCCAATTCCAATCCCCGTAAACGATCGTATGATCCGCCCGGCCACAAGCCAAAAACAACGGCCAAACCAAATCGCTTCGGCCGCAAGGCAATTCTGTGTGTGTTTCTGGGATCAGCGTGGTATGATTTGGTACGAGCTATTAAAACCAGGTGAAACAGTTGACGGTGCACGCTACCAACGCCAATTGGCCGAGTTGAAGATCGCTATACCTTCTACTCAAATAGTATCAATAAACGGTCCGCGGATGACATATGGCAAAAATAATTTTTTTGTTTTTTGGTAGGACTGTTATAAGCTTGCATGGCAAATTTCAGCGTGATATGTCACATAGTTTGTTTTCTGTGCTACTGTAAACAAGTCAAGCTCGAGTGTGTTCTTCGAATTCTCTTTTATGACTTCAATTGTCTCAAAATGTTTTCCACGGAGCGGCAACTTGAGCTTGGGAAACAGGAAAAAGTCACATGGAGCCATATCAGGCGAATATGGTGCTTGCGGAACGATATTAACATTATTTTTGTTCAAATAATCGCGAACAAGACGTGATGTGTGAGCTGGTGTATTATCGTGATGCCAGAACCATGACTTGTTGTCCCACAATTCCTTCCTTTTAAGACGAATGTTCTCGCGCAAACGCTTTAAAACGTCTAAATAATATTCAGCGTTAACCGATTTTGCGATTTGTGCGATTTTCAAGCTTCCTTTACTTTTCCGTTGTTTTCGTCGATTACTGATGTTGCTGGACGACGTTCATGAGGCAAGTTTTCAACCGATGTACGGCCCTCTTTGAACGATTTGTACCACTGGAAAACACGTGCATGCGATAGAGCAGAGTCCCCATAGGTTGTCTGCAACATTTTTAAGGCGTCTGAAGCCGAAATTTTGTTGGAATAACAAAATTTCAAACAAATTCTTTGAATTTCCATCGTTAAATTCGATTTGGCGCGGCATTCACAAATTGCCTGAGAGATGGGAAAAATGTGTCGCTAGTGATTTCTATTATTTTGAAGATTAAATTTGTAAACATTTTTTGTTAATAAAAGTTTGAAATTGAAAAAAAGTCTCATTTCATAGGTATACACCTGCCACTCTTAACTTTCCCAATCGTCAACGAAAATGTCTGAAACGAGTGATTTATTAAAAATCATACGGAATGCTAGAACCAAATCTAGAATATTTTTTAATTAAAAAAAGCAGAAAACCTATCTACATTTAAGCTTAGCAATCCCATATGAGACAGAAGACAAAATCAGAGGGTCGAAATTGGCAAGGGAGTTTATTGAAGAATAGAATATGCATTGGACACTGTCAGTAAAAAACAATTGAACTGAAAAATTCGTCAAAAACTTTTCCTCAAAAAAGACGGTTGATGGTATGCTGGAGCTAGATTTTACTTATATATAATACATTAAGAACTACCTGAATGTTACCTTTTTCACAATCTAGGCAGCATTTCTGGAATGCCGTAGAAATCTTGGCCATAAAATTTCCCACCCGTTCGCTTTGACGCAACTTACCTCATATATTTTACACTTTTACTTACACTTATTGCAGTTGTTATTGCCTGCTTAAGTAGGCAGCTAGCAGGCAAGCCGCCTGTGTGTATCATAAGGATATCTATGCTGCTGCATGTAGCCAACGACGAGGGCGCATCAGTTGGGCATATTGTTGACAGCGAAATGCATTGAGTGGCACTTAAAAGTAACAACAACAAGCAGTGGAGATGAAGCAAACAACAAACTGCAGGCACATAGATTGAGGAGTAAAACTACAAGCAAGGCAGAAAGAACAACAAAAGTTGGTAAGTAAGTACGTAAGGGATATGGGTCTTGACAACATTGCCAACAAAAGATAAACAGCGACAGCGGCATCAACAAGAGAGCAGCGCATAGTTGCAATATACTCGTAACATAAACAAAGGAGTATAGCACATATGTATATGTGTGTGTGTGTGTGTAATGTGTATGTACGCCACTCGTCGAGCAGTGTAAGACACTGTTAATGAAAATAAAATGTAAAGTTTGCTAAGCCATAAACTAAGCCATGGCAGACAGGACTTAATACTCAAGCGCACTTCAAGGCTATCGCCGCTATCCTCTTCCTTCTCTCTCTCTCCCTCTCTTCCCCTGCCACTCTTACTTTGTACTCTACAAACCTATTTAATTTACACCAGCTGGTTTCCTCTTCAAGCGTCGGGGCTTTTCTATTCGCCTGCCCTTTCTTGCGGGTCTTAACAATGTAATATTAGTTGATTCTCTAAGTCCAATGCGTTGATAGCTCTTATAAGCCTGATTAAAAATGAAAAACAAAAAGCCAAGTTCTTTTGTAGCACCGCTGTAATGATGTTGCAACGACATGAAAGTGATTAAAGCACGACTCTCATATGTGTAAGTGTTAGTGTGCAGTACCTTGGGTATGTGTGCCATCCCATTTAATGGCTTGGTAATGAAATGTGATGTGGATAATGGCTGATTGGTTGGTTGAATGAATGCGGTTGATTGACTGGGCGACTGGGCGTTTGAGCGGCTGAGCAGCTGAGGAGCTGAGTGGCTGTACGGCTGAGTGGCTGAGTAGTGGCTTGGTTAGTTGATAGTTGACTACTCTATATTTAGTTGATTGTTTGCCTATTATCTAGAATGAACCATATACAACTGAGCTTCGATAGTGATGAGATATGACATCAGCGCTTTTACTGGATTAAAAGGAAGTGAGTATGAATGAAAAGACGCAATTGATGAGTGGCTCCTCTGCACATTTTGATATTGGTAGCTAATGGATAGTAAATAATTTATGTCTGTAAATGAAGGAACATGAAACGAAACCAATCCTAAGGATCATTAGTACGCAGTTTCTGAAAAATTGACTTTGAAAAATAAAGCCATTGTGCCACATGGCAGTGGAATAATGTGAATGTTGTTGTTGTTTCTATTGTGATTGCTGCTGCTGTTAGTGATGTTATTTCTATTGATGTTGCTGTAGTTATTGATGAGCTATTTCGACTAGGTCGGACCACAGGGAAAATGGCGTTAAATAACTTAGTAGCAGGGGCAAGTGCAGAGACGCTTAGTTAGAACATACACATATCGTCACATGAAATCAAAAAAGCCCTAAGTTACATTTTAAAAATTTTACAGGAGAGGCAAAAAACCTTTTAAAATGAAAAATAAGGCAAAATTTTTCAATATTTTCTCAAGTTAAGATTATTTTTCATAAAAGAATCAGTATTTGAATATTACTTTTCGTATTACGTACAGATATATGAAACTTACGCCTTCTACAATTAGTTTTTTCTGAAATCGAAAAGGGCATAACTCAAATAGAAAGTTTGTTTTTTGGTAATTTTCTCAAAATGTTTTGCTTATTTTTTGCATTAAATTGATTATAATATTATATAATAATATATTATAATGGATATTATCCAATTTATTATTATATATTTTTTATTTTGATAACAAACCAACAAAACAAAAAATAATTCTCAAAAAGACAGTTAAACAAAAAGAAATTAAATTCGTAAAAAGATGAAAACTTTACATAAATCATGCTATTCATTTTCATAGGGCAAATTAGTATAAAAATCATGACAATCTGCTGGTATAAAGGACTTCAGATCGTTAAGATGTTCCCACTTTTTTTAGAAATGTTTAATCTTTTGGTATGTAATGGAGCAAGTTGGGAGTCATGAAAATGTTTGGCACATCGGTGTGGAAGAAGAGTATATTCGTCTTTGATGTTTTTTTTGGCGGTAGTAGATGCTACAAGATTCCCTTCAGACTCATCACAAATGTAATTATCAGACTCGTGAGTAATGATATTATAAATAGTGAAATTATGCACCTGTAATTTCATTTTATAATATGAGGCACTAGCATTTGTTTGGGGAATCAGTTTCACTGCTTGCATATCCATGCATAATAATAAGCACAGACTTGCCAGACTTGGCACTTTCGATATCGTTTTCTTTTTCTTTTCTCATTTCATCGATTTGTGATCTATGACTATTATATTGATCCTCAGTTATATTTTTTGCCTCAAATGATACACAAATATCACACATATCGTTCCTTGGTTTAAACAATGAAATATTTTGTTACGATACTGGTAAATTTTGTATACGATACTGGTAAAATTTCATCGTCATTATTACCATCGCATTCTTCACAATATGGTTTATAAAGTTGGTTGTATGATTTAATATCTGTTTGTAAATAAATTTTTGTACTGTATTGACTTGGGTAATGGGATTCAAGTTTTGGAATACTGTTTAACCATTTCTTTAAAAAGTTAAGGCGCTTTTCGTATTTTTTAGCAGTTTTTGACGTTCCTTTTGGCGGAGCACTATCCAATTGCGTGTGTTTTAAAATGTTCGAATCTACCCAATTTCTTATCATTTTTTCATTTATTCCAAGAGTTGACATAAACATTTGCCGGCAAACCTGGATACGAGTAGCTTTTGCTTTCAAATAATACCGTTTAGATAGCGATCGCCTAGAAAATGTGTTACGGTTTCGTGCTTTTTCTTCTAATTCTACTTGACTTATTACATAAATATTTTTTTCTTTCCACGACATGTTCCAAAATCCATCAAATATTTCTTGGCGTATATTTGCATCATATTGGGAGCAATGACGCAATGTGCTTTTTTCACAATATTTAGACTGACATCTTAAGCCCATTTTTCGAGAATTCTTTTCACACACAATTCCCTTATTAAGACCTTTATAAATTTTGCCGGTCATTCGGTTATTGTAATTTAAATATATTTTATTCACCGTTTTTTTTTTAACACTGACTTATCAAAATTAGTTTCGTTAATGATTTTTAGAGATTTTTAGTTTTAATTAAATAAACTCCAACTCAGTAAAGCCTCTTAGAAACATACAAAAGGAAAACTAACTGTTAATACAGAGATGCAAAAAACCTTATCGTCAATGCTTTTCGTCAGTAACTGATAAATAAAAAACTGATAAATAATAACACATATAATGGCGTGGCATGCTATGCCTTCTTGTGTTTGTTGTTTATTATTTCTCTAAAGGCGTAAGTTACAGTTTTGGTTGGCAAATTTGTTACGCTTGCACTTAGGGCTTTTCGAATTTTGTTTATACCAACGTCATTATTGGTTGCTGGATTATAAAATTTTAAAGGAACATGTATTATGATACGGTACATGATAATCAACTAAAAAGTCGATTTTGATTTTTTTGTAACTTAGGGCTTTTTTGAATTCATATGACGATATAAAGCTAATATCCCCTCTTCCCATCACCACATTCCGCTAAGAAAGGGTAGGATATGATAAATGGCTGCCCACGCGAGGAGGCTTACTTGGACAAATAATTAAAATTCGTCCATTGTGATACCATAAAGGGGGGAAGTAGAAGGAAGAGAACCAAACAGGTGGAAAAAGGAAGAAGGAGCTTTGGATTAGAGAATGACGATCAACAGTGGCTAATAAACTTTGTAGGCTACTGATGAAATTCACCAGGTGTGTAATATTTATACCCACAATATCCTCAGTGTAGCAAAGAAGTGAGAGCATATATGCCTAAATCTTTGCCTAACGGGAGCAGAGCAGCTGAGAAGAAGGTGCTTTGATGATTCCACTTCATTCTCCAGACAGCTTCTGCAGAAAGGACTTGAAGCAATCTCACCGCATGGACACCTAAGGGACAATGTACGGAAAGGAAACCTACCAAATTCGAGAGCTGCAGATTTGTAAGACTTAGAAGTTCTCTCGAGCGTCCCCGAAGTACTCGTAGCTATGCACGTTTTGCGCACTATACCAGCGCTCACTGAGTTGGCCAGGAGTAGACCACAGGTTCTCAAGGGAACCCCAATACACTTCTAATTTTGCGATGAAACCATCTCCAGGGTCCCCTGTCTAGCCAGCTCATCAGCCAAGCAGTTTTTCTTTATGTCGCTGTGGCCGGGAGCATAGATGAGCCTAATATCAAAGTTTTCGTATGCAGTCGACTGAGAAGTCAGGCATTCCCCAACTAATTTCGAACGTACAAAGAATGAGCTCAAAGCGCTAATTGCCGCTAGGCGGTCGGAGTATGTATATATTTACCATCTTTACAGTAATTACAGAAGTAAACAACCAATCTACTGCTTCCTTAATTGCGGCTACCTCTGCTGGGAGAACACTACAGTGGTCCGGAAGCCTAAATTTAAGCTTGATGGGGAGCTCCTCGCAGAATACTAACGGAGGCATTCCAAAGTTAAAAAAAAATGTTTGTGTTTTGTACATAAGCATTTCTTCAAATTAGGAAACAAATAGCAGTCCGAGGGATGGATTGTTCGGATTAACTCCTTCTCCCATTTGTGGCGGGCGTCTTGATATTTTTCCAAAAAAGGAGGGATCTATACTTTTATCCCGCTTTCTCACGGCATATGGTTCTTATGAGGAGCTTTTTCGTGGTAGAAATGTACTTGGCTGTTTACCTTTGCCTGCCGAGGAGCGACCACTATTTGAAAAACCTTTTTAGTGCTTCTTGCGCACAGTGAGTTTCGAACACAGGCATTACCGAATAGTAGTCTCGCACCAAAATGCGCCTACGGCTCCCGCCTATTTGGATTGGCTTGAGGAGACTTATTTTTGGGAAACATATTTTTCATTATTTTTTGGATTTTGGTTTTTTTTAAATGTATCGAACTACACCTGTTGACCACAATTCTAAGTAAGTAAGAGATTAACCTGCTACACTATCTAACCTGTTAAAATATCCAACGAGTGGCTCACCAACTCTTTATTTCCCTTCGTGGGCTGAGCTGGGTTATATCATCGGCTCCCGGAACTTTGTAGTTTTTGCTGCTATTTTAACGCTGTTCAGATAGAGTAATAGGACGGGAGTTTGGTCAGAAAATATTAGTACGAATTTTTTGCATTTGAAATTATCGCCGATGATACCATTCAGTTGTGTTGACTTGCCTTGCAAGTCCTGCTTTAAAACCTTTGCTTTCTGCTTTACTTGATCGCGCCTTTTAGGTTTACTTGGCGACATCTAACATTCGTAGCACATACGTTTTTCTGCCTTTCTTATCTTTATTTTTAAAGACTGCTACATATCCATAAAGCTCTTAGTAAGTCTAAACATAATTTTACTTAGAGTTAGAGTAGAATTCTTCTTAAAAAAATATTTCAATGCCGCCCTCGTAAAATTTATGTAGCTTAAAATTGCGCAGTGGCCGACTTTCGGAGATGAACAGGCTGGTACAATCGATCACAATTTTGTTGTTGTTATAGCAGCATAAATATACTACTGTGGGCAAAAAGTAAGGTGAATTTATTTGCCAAACTTCGCGGGATTAAAATTTCGCTCTAATTTTTTTTTTCATGAGTTGGTAGCACTGTTAATAACATCTGGGCCAACTTTCATGTAAATATCATTATCAGTAATATATTTACGGTTGTGTTTACCAAACGACCAAGAGTGCATTTTTCGATTTTTACAATGACTGATTTGATTGAGCAGAGAAGTGCCATCAAATTTTGTTTGCGGAATGAAATTTCGGCTGCGGAAACGTTTAGCATGTTGCAGAAGGCATTTGGTGATTCGAACTTGTCGCAGAAAAATGTTTATAAGTGGTACAAAGACTTCAAAGAGGGTCGAGAACGTGTTGATGACTTGGAGCGCTCCGGACGACCATCGACGTCAACAGATGACCAACACGTCAATAAAGTGAAGGAGTTAGTGCTCAAAAATCGTCGGTTGACTGTTAAAGACCTTACTGATATAATATGATCGGAATATCAGAAGGATCTGTGAAAACCATTTTGAAAGACCATTTGGGCCTACGAAAAGTCAAATCTCGTTTGGTACCGAAAACTTTCAATTTCTTGGAAAAAAGTAGTGGCGTTGATGTGTCTGAAACAATGCTTTCAGACTATCAGGACAAGCTCAAATGCATCATTACGGGAGATGAGACTTGGATTTATGCTTACGACCCTGAAACAACCAACCAACCAAGCGAATATCGTGCTAAAAGCGAATATCGTAATGACAGTTTTTTCGATTTTCGTGGTGTGGTGCACTATGAATTCCTTCCACCTGGCCAAACTGTTAATAAGGGATATTATTTGAGCGTTATGCGTCGTTTACGTGAAGCAATTCGTCTAAAAATACCAGAATTATGGGCCAACAACTCTTCGTTTTTGCATCACGATAATGCACCGTCTTACACTGCACTCGTTCTTCGTGACCATTTCGCCAAAAATTCCACGCATATCGTTCCGCAACAACCGTATTCGCCTGATTCTGCCTATTGAGGAGATAAGAGCTGAGGAGATAAAAGCTGAATCGAAGAAGGTGCTGATGGCTATACCGGAAATGGACTATTTGACATGTTTCGGGGATTGGAAAAATCGTTGGCATAAGTGTATTTCATCGAGAGGGGATAATTTTGAAGGGGATGAAATTGATTTACAAGAATAAATAAAGATTTTTCATTTTACAACCAAATTCACCTTACTTTTTGCCCACAGTAGTACATATCGCACCCTAAATACAAAAAGGTCAAACTCAAAATTTTCCACACTCGAGCTTGACTTGTTTACAGTAGCACAGAAAACAAACTATGTGACATATCACGCTGAAATTTGCCATGTAAGCTCATAACAGTCCTACCAAAAAACAAAAAATGTATTTTTCCCATATGTCATCCGCGGACCGTTTTATTGATAACGTCTCGTTCATATTTGAGCAGAAGTACATTTTGAGTTGTGACCCTTTTGTATTTAGGGTGCGATATGTACGGGAATGCTGTTAAAGTCATAGCTCATAGCCGGATATAAAACCATATCGTTCCCGTAACGTAGAACCGAGTGTAATATAACGATTCTCAAAAATGGGGCAGCCACAGCCTCTTCCATACCACATAATCGCTCAATAGCATCAGAAGCTGGAATTTGTAAATGTGCTTTCACTAGCTCTTCAACAAAACCAATGCGAGGAGCAATATTTGCTATCACTTTATCGGAAATGTTGCCTGCTGACATATTCTTCATCACGGGTCCAACTGACTTGCAATCATAGACTCTGGTAAAGTGGTGATTACCCACGTGACTGAACAAAGCTTTTGTGGGTCTCTGCTGCAATTCCAAAACCAACTCAGCAAGAAGCCCTTAACTCTCAACAGGCAGTTAGGTAGCGCAAGTCCATTTCAAAAGGTTAAAGAGCACTTATGTTCCTAAGTACATACTGATGACACGGTGAGACTAATAATGGGAAGCAATTCAAGAGAACACCATATGGATGTCAATAATATCTACGATTGAGTCTTTGTAAAAAGCTTTCATTTTGAAAATTTTATTGTCATCGATTTGCGAACGTTTCCAAGAAATTGGAAATTATGCGAATTATGCGACATAACACAAAATTCAAAAACTTTCACTTGCAAATGTCCCAAAGTATTTAGACAGCTGCAATAGTTTACAATTTTTCCCAAAGTCTTATTGCCTTTTTTTTTTTTTTTGTTTTGTCAAACTGCTGTTTGTATATTTTACATACGAACATAACATATATAAAGAATGGGAATAATTGAAATGAAATGAAAACAATTAGAATCCATCAGCGAGAAACCGAGAATGTGGAAAAAATTTCGCCCGTCATGGTTCGAGCACTTTTTCATCTAGAATAAGTCGTTGGGAAATGTAGGCCGTTTTTGTTACTGAAGCTCCATTCTTTACAAATGTGGTGCCTGTTCACCAGATGTCGTTAATCGGCTTCCAAAACCTAGACAAGCTTTCGTAGCCCTATGCGCAGTGTGGAACTCAAGCGTAATTTTCCGCCGTACGAAACTAAAAATCTTCGAATCGAATGTAAAATCAATACTGTTGCATGGTTGCGAAACCTGGAATGAAGCACAAAAGGAAATCTTCTAATCTTATCAATAACAAATGGCAACCTGTGGCACTTCACCTATCAATACAGAAATAGTAAAACATAGGTGGAAGTGGACGAGCCATTACATGAAAGGCAACTGGAAATGAAAATGTAGAATCTCCAGCTAAGTTGGCACGAAATCAGAACTCACGCAAACGACAGAACAGCTTGGAAAAAGCTCTTTACTGTCCTTTGCTCCTTAATGGAACCATAAGAACTTATATTCTTCTATATGTGCCATTAATTATGAAAGTGGTCGAAGTCAAAATTTCAAAAAATGAGTTTATCACTTATTTCACATCCACATTATTTTAAATTATATGTATGTAGGTATGTATTTAATGTAATTTTCACAAGATCATCAGAAATGAACCTATAGATAGTGGATGTAGTTTCAACGTTATACAGAATTCATTTAGTGTTAATCTATACTAATATTATAAAGAGGAAAACTTTGTTTGTTTGTAATGAATAGGCTCAAAAACTACTGGACCGATTTTAAAAATTCTTTCACCATTCGAAAGCTACATCATCCACGAGTAACATGGATTATATTTTATTTTGGAAATAGGGCTCGAGATATAGGTCAAAACGTGGACCCGGGTAACCTTCGGATGTGTATGTACAATATGGGTATCAAATGGAAGCTGCTGGTGAATGCTTTAGTCCAGAGTATTTTTCATGCCGCTCCATGACTGGGGTCTTGAGATATAGGTCTAAACGTGGACCCGGGTAACCTTTGGTTGTGTATGTACAATATGGATATCAAATGAAAGCTGTTTATAAGTGCTTTAATACGGGGTAGTTTTCATACCTATTGACGACTAGGGTCTGGAAATATATGCCAAAACGTGGACCCGCCGTGTCTTTGCACCGAATTAAACCAAACTTACACACATTGTTAAGGAGGTATTGAAGATGGTTTCCGTATAGTTTGGATACTTATTGGTAGATAGGGTCTCGAGATATAGGTCTAAACGTGGACCCGGGTAACCTTTGGTTGTGTATGTACAATATGGATATCAAATGAAAGCTGTTGTTAACGCTTGGGGCGGAACTGAACTGTCAAATTGACAGTGTGAGTTACAATGTGTCAATATTTCTTTCTGATTTGGATGCCATAAGGAAAAAACGTAAGTGCAACATGTAAAAATTGTTTGTGAATTTTTTTGGAGTGGATTTTGGAACAGTGAATAATTTCTTACGAAATTTGAGAATTTAATGTGAAATCCGAATGAAATTATGTGTTCGTGGAAAACAAATTTTTTTTCGTTTTTTTTTTTTTGAAAAATATAAATGGATAATGGTTAAAAAAGCTCCAATGCTTAATAAAACATATAAATTGAAACGAAAAATTCATGGATGATCAGGAAAAAAGACGATTGTTTATTCATATGCGTTGATTTGAAATTTAAAAACAATCTTCTTTTTTCCTGATTTTCAATTTATATTTTAATATATATTTACTCAAAAACAAATAGAAAAACAAAAAATATTGTTTATGCCAAAGCGCTTGAATAAAGAATAAAAAAAAAATAAAAATAAATAATTGGCGCGTACACTTCTGTTAGGTGTTTGGCCGAGCTCCTCCTCCTATTTGTGGTGTGCGTCTTGATGTTGTTCCACAAATGGAGGGACCTACAGTTTCAAGCCGACTCCGAACGGCAGATATTTTTATGAGGAGCTTTTTCGTGGCAGAAATACACTCGGAGGTTTGCCATTGCCTGCCGAGATAATAAAGAATAAAGAAATAAATAATATGAAAACCATATATTTTCTGTTCTAAACCATGTCTATTCTATTTTAGTGTGCCCAGCGAAGGGGGCCGGGTTTGCTAGTGTTACATATAGTTATATACACATCTCACCAATATTTTTTAACACTGTAAACCATTTTAGTTTATTGTTAACAGATATTCAGGTAAGATGTGTTTCCATGTGCTTGACAATTTTCGCTTTGACAATTTGCTAAATGAATCGAGAGTGTGTAATTTTATTATTTTAAAAACAACATCGCAATCGTGCTCCTGCTAACGTATTCAGCAGACTTGGCTCCCTGTGGTTTTTTCCTGTCACTGAGCGGAACTGAAAAACCTATGCAAGGGCGGACATTCGCCTCGATTGAAGAAATAAAGCCCCCAAGAGAAGATTAGAAGAGCACTTTCAGAAGTGTATTTAAAGGGTATGACCGTTTACCACAGTGAACAAAGTAGACGCTGATGAATAAATAAATAGTCGATTTATTTAAATATTTAGTAATAATGAGTAGCTTTCGAATATCTATATTCAAAGAGAGTGCGAAATAGTGTATTCACGTGCGAAAAATGGTGATGCAGCTTGTAATTTATATTTACTGAAAAAAAAAATATTAATAATATTGAAATGGTAGAGCACACATTTTTGTTATCAGGTCATTTCTTTCCATTTTTGTTATCAGGTCATTCCTTTCCACCGAATGGCCGTGATTTCGATTTGATATAAATGAAAATAAAAAAAGAAACTTACTTATACAACCCTGAGCATTA
>JAYXIM010021764.1:0-17179 GCA_037575425.1 Anastrepha fraterculus | reverse complement strand
TTAGGCCCCATTTTGCCCCTACAATTCTTTTGCATGTATAGAGTGCTGTGGCTGCTTTTTTTACTCTATCATTAATCGTTTGTTTCCAGGAGAGCTTCCTATCTAATATCAGTCCTAGGTAGCTCGCCTCTTCCCCAATTGATAGTGTGATACCCTCAAGAGTAGGGGGGTTTAGGACAGGTAACCTGTATTGCCTGGTGAACATAATTAGTTCTGTTTTGCTGGGATTTACCCCAAGACCACTCGATGCAGCCCACCGGCTTACATCGTTCAAAGCATTTTGCATTATATTGCGGAGGGTATCTGGGAATTTCCCTCTTATTAATATTGCAACATCGTCTGCGTAGGCCACTACGTGTATTCTCCTTTCCTCTAGATTCTTCAACAATTGATTCATTGCCAGAATCCACAGCAGAGGAGAAATTACACCGCCCTGAGGGGTGCCCTCCTGACGGATCTGCGTATCGTCGAGGGGCCCAACGTCGAAATTACTAACCTACCTAGTAGCAACTGTTTAGTAAATTTCACAAGGCCCTCGGCGACACCCAAGTCAGTCATTGCGCTTGTTATGGCCTCCGGTAGGATTTTGTTGAAAGCGCCTTCTATGTCTAGGAAGGCTACCAGAGAATACTCTTTGTCCTCTATTGATTTCTCTATCTCTGAAACTAGTGAATTTAATGCTGTCTCTGTGGATCTACCTTTACAGTAAGCGTGTTGTGATCTCGCCAGTAGCGACGGGGTCAAGTTTTCCCTTATGGTAATGAAACAATTTGGCGTTTCGTGAGCACTAAGTAAGAAAAATGTGCTGAAAACAAAAAAACTTCTTCAAATGACTTTACTGTGTATTATTCAGACCTTCCAACATTTCTCTAACTTCCCCAAGCTTTATCTACCAGGTTTCTCCAAAAGCAGAGCCAACCTTTTCTTTACCTTCCGACGCAAGCACAAACCGCTTTATACGAGTATTCTTTCAGGGCTGGACGTTGCGTCCATTCGTACGAAAAATCCTAGTCAAGATCAACCATCGCGGCTTGAAAATAATTCAAGACCCAGCGTTTATCAGTTCTTCTTGCTTGCGTATTAATTTAAGGATTCCACGCCAAGTGATCCAAGTAAAGGGTGATTGATTTAGAGATAACAGATTTCTAATTGAAATAAAGCTACAAAAATCCAAATTGACTGGGCTATCTTTATTATTTTTGTGTAGAATCGTCCATGACATTTATTTTTTTTAAATAATCTCTTGAAATGTTGGCCGCAACAGCGCCGTGATTTGGACATTCGTAAGCACTAATTTTGAATGGTTCGCGACTCGCTGGAGGACTTCCGTCGGTATTTCGTGAATAACTTTAGTAATGTGGGCTTTAAATGTCTCAATCGAAGCTGGTTTATCTACAAAGTATTTAAACTTTACATACCCCAAAAAAAACAGTCTAAAGCTGTGATATCACACGATCTTGCTGGCCAATCTACTCGTCCGAGATAAGAGATAAATTGCTTACAGAAACAGTGACGCAGTAAACCCATTTTTTCACGGGCTGTATGGCAAGTTATGCAGATCTCGGGCTCTAATTTCAGGTATCAAAAAGTAGTTTATCATAGCGGGATATCTTTCACCATTCACTGTTACATTGACACCAGCGTCGTCTTTGAGAAAATATGGGCCAATGATTCCTCCAGCCCATAGGCCGCACCAAACGGTTGTTTCCAATAGATGAATGGCTTCGGATTGCTCTTCAACCCAAATGCATCAATTTTGCTTATTGACGTAGCCGTTAAACCGAAAATGGTCCTCATCCTGAACAAAATCCGGGCCCCAAAATGCGTATCTTCGGCAACTTTTTCAAGAGCCCAACGACTGAAATTATAACGCTTTGGTAGATCGGCCAGCTTCAAACCTTAGGGTGGTTGTATTTTATACGCTCTGAATCCAAGATCTTTGCATAAAACCGCGCAAGTAGTGCCATAAGACCGGCCAAGTTTTTGAGATCGACGTCGAATCGATTCTTTTGGGTATTCGGGCAAAACTTTCATTTACAGCCGCAATATTCTCTTCACTTCGGGCTGTACGTCATCTAATCGGTCGAGTATCATCCAATAATGTAAAATTATTTACTATTTTGCCGAAGATTTGCCGAATAGTGCCTTCGGTAGGGCAGTTATGTACACCATAAATTGGCCTGAGCGCGCGATGAACATTTTTCACAGAGCGTCAGTTTTCGTAATACCATTGTACAGTTAAAGGCAAGTTAGACATGCTGCCATTAAAAGAGTAATAATAAGAATAACATACAAAGTTCAATAATCCCTACCAGTGAGGCTATGTCGAATCTGGCAAATTCGAAGAAGAACTAGTTGACCAAAAATCATAAACGCGTAGCTTTCGCACAGAAAATGCTGAGTGGACTTTACCTCTTCGTAATCTGAACCACTTCTTCATAAAGCAGCAGTAAGCTACAGATAATGCTCACGGTCATATTAAGAATATGGGCTTAAATTCTGAGCCCATAAAATTCTAATAAAAAATGAGAAGAAAGTACAAGGCTATGGACTCTAATAGGATGTGCGATTTCTATGGTAGTACCAACTTTGATATCCAGCTGATATTTAAACTCCTTTCATTGCGACCATATTGAAGACTCATACCCTACAATATTTGAGCATTCAGTTGACTGGCCGATTACTTTGTACCTCCTGCTCTGTGCCTATGCTTAGCAACTTAGCGGCTGTGTTTAACGCTTTATATTACAGACGTAGTCGCAATTGTATCGAAAAGCAATTGATGAGTCATCAACCTGGCTCTTTCATCCAAGGAAATGGGATTGTACTTCTTGTAGTAAAACAACATGACTTAGCTGATTAGTATCGATTACGTCATAAGTGATTTAGGAGTAAAAAATAGAAGGAAAAAATACCAGTTTGTTTTAATTTGCATTTGAGTTTCTGCCACATAATTCCTCATAGATTCCTCACTTCAAATTGAGATTTCTTTGCCAAGTAGTTACTAAGCGGCGAGCTGTCTGTGAGTACAACGAAACATCAATGTATCCCCTTAAATGTGGTTGAGGAAGAGTGGGCATTGCAAAATGATATCTCGAAAAATATTTTCAGTAAGAATTCTATCCAAACATTTACAGCAACTGAATGAAAGACTGTGAGGACATTTCAGTACATCGAAAGGCCAATGAACTGCGAATGAAGTGACTAAAATCAGGCCCAAAAAGGTTGAGGAACTCGAACCAATCACCTGCACAAATACAATCACACACATAAGTACCTCTATTCAAATACCAAATAGCAGCAAGGATAACAAAGCGAATGGACCACAGGACCACAGAACAGGTGAAAAGTGCCAGGAGAAATGTGCCAAGTAGTTGGAATCTGAATGGCACTTCCATTCATCGGCCTACAAACACGCACACACACACGTACATTAGAATACATTCAAAACTCACTCAGATGTGTTTTCAATTTTCCAGATTAAAAGGCATAAACACAGTATCACACAACTCAAGACAACAAAACAGCAAAAGCAACAACAACAACGAAAAAGCAAGCCAACCATAAGGGACAAATGCCACCGAAAAGGCAAAAGTATGCCACAGCCGCATAGCTTCGTATTGGAAATGGCAGGTGTTTGGAGTTTGCGCCTAAAGTTAGGCAACGAAAAAATGCTATTTGCTGATAATCTTTCTGTTGCTTCTCTATAGCAGTTCATTTTTCGGCCTATTGCTACCCTTTAGACACAACACATACCGTTATTGTCCGATCTCACCAACACGTGCAAACGGAATTACAACGAAAAACGAAACATTTATTAGCACATAGCGAGTAAGGAGAATGATGCGCTGGTTGATAAACATCAAACTATGCCAAAGTACTACCCGTACATATGTACGGATGTGTGTGTGGGTATGTAGGCGGCGTACACGATGGCTGCAGTGTGGCAAGTATGGTATGCTATAGTGGCATCGGGGACATACTCGACATACCACAAAGTAGTACTCAAGCAAGAAGGAAACTAATATAAATGCTTCCGTGTTTCCAAATGACGAGGGAGAGCTGTGATGGGCCACAGAGGATTTTTAGGCAGAGATGAGAAGGGTTTCGCGTTAGATTTTTGGCAGAGTAAATTTCAAACGAATGGCCCGCTATTGTAGCTAAGGTATGGTTCGCTGAGCTGGTTGCTATATGAGTGGGGTAAATATTTCTCTGTGGGCAATTGTGGATTTTGAGTATCCGAATGGAAGCTGCTGCAGATGGCATACAGATGGAGGGTTATATATATGGCATATTTTTTGCGCTGAAATGTCCTTAGAAATGTTTTCACTCAAATTGTTAAAGGTTAATGACACCAACTGGTTGCCTGGGTGCAAACGGAAACAAAAATGAGTAGAGCAAAAATAGCGAAAAATTGCGTATTGTGTGTATGTAAAGGGTGATCAGATTGGCGGTATGATACTTTTTCCAATAGGGATTTTTTAAAAGTTCACGTGTGACTAGTGTCAAACTAAAAACATAATTTTTTCGGACGTTTCACCATGGAATGACCTACGCCTCAACAACGGGTACAAATCGTACAATTGTATTAGGAAAATCGACGATCTGCGAAAACTGTTCATCGCGCGCTCAGGCCAACTTATGGTTTCAGCAATGAGGCCCATTTGCTTAATGGCTACGTCAGTAAGCGAAATCGTAGTATTTGCGATGAAAAGCAACCCGAAGCCATTCGAGAACAACTATTACATCCATTGAACGCAACCGTTTGGGTTGGAGGAATCGTAGTTATTGGCCCATATTTCTGCGAGGACGAGGTTGACGCCAATTTAACAGTGAATAGCGAACCCTATTACGCCATAATAAACGACTTTTTGGATGCCGGAAATTGATGTACGTGATCTCAACTACATTTCGTTCTAACAAGACGAAGCTACTTTCCGTGAAGCTCGTGAAACAATGAATTTACTGCGTCGTCGTTTCGTTGATCACCTTATCTCTCATCGCGGGCGAGTGAATTGGCCACCAAGATCGCGTGATATTACACTTATGGACTTTTATTTATGGGGGTGTGTAAAGTTCAAATGATTCGATTGAGCCAATGGAAGCCAGCAATACTTAAGTTCTTCATGAAATACCGACCGAAGTCCTCCAGCGAGTCGCGAACCATTCGAAATTGGTGTTTACGGATGGCCGAAATACGGCGCAGTTGCGGCTAATATATGAAAGTGATTCTCTTTAAAAAATAAATGTCATGAACGATTATACGCAAAAATAATAATGCTTGCCCCATCAATTTGAATTTTCGTTGTTCTATTGCAATTTAAAATCCGTTACCTCTAAATTGATCACCCTATACATACAGCTCCGGTCAAAATAAAAGCAACCCAACATATTGAAAAGTGTTGGTTATTTATTTATTTTTTTATTATTAAATATTTTATACAAATATAATTCAAGTCAATTTAAAGAATAAAAATACAAAACAAAAACCAAATAACTCAAAGTTTTACACCTTGCACAACATTAAAATAAGCAAAAAATTTGTATCAAAATTTCGTACTCTCTAGTTAGAATTTAATGAAAAATTCTGAGTGGTCTCTTCAATTTTGCCACTAATTTTTGTCAATTTTTTCAAGGAGTGGCGCATTTTCTGCCATTTAAAATAATTGCGAACCTTTGTTATGTTGGCAGGAAGAAAACGCTATCAACATCAAATAAAAACAAACTTATCACAAATCAACGCAAAATTTGAGCCACCATAAACTTCCACAATATCGCACTAAAATTAAAAAAAAAAAATCTGACTAAAAATTTGAAAAAAATTTTGAAATTTTGATGAAACTTTTAGTACATAGTTTTTGAAATTTGAGTTATATACTTTTTGTTGCAAAACGAACTATTCTTAGAATCGAATAGTCAAAACTTAGACAATATATAGCGCTGCTCTTATTTTGACCGCCAGTGCACTTGGGTGTGTGCGCAGAGTAGCAGTTTGGAGAATATGTCGTTGGAAGGAGGAGGCATTGGTGGTTTGATAGGAATGATGCAGCTGTGGACATTGAACTGGGGTTAAGTAATCGACATGGACCGAAAGCTGAATTCTAGCCGGCATGTGCGTATAATATTAGCATATCAAAGTTCTTTTTAGCAAACCTTTCTTTGTCCATTTCAAACCATGTAACAGTTACATATGTATGTGCGTATGTTAGGGGGACCCTTAGATGACAAAAAATTTGTTTTTCTAATTTCGAAATGTATGCCCTCTAAATTTTTTACTAATGCTATAAGATGTTCAAATATAGAATTTCAACCGGTCCGACCGAGCTTCAAAGTTTTGTAAAAATCGTGTTTTGTCCTGATATTTCGTAAAAGTAAAAATTAAATAAAATAAGCCTTAATAAAGGGTCCGCCATATAACTTTACGGAATTAAAAATGCTATAAAAAAGAAACTACTCAATATTTTTCCAAACTGTTTTTTTTTATAATAAGTTCGTGCGGTTTTTTTTCGAAATTTGAAACTTTATTGACGTAAAATGGTTACAAATTTAATATTCAAAGTATTGTCCATCGCTTGCTACTACTTTTTCCCATCTTTCTGGCAATTCACGGATTCCCTTTGTGAAAAATTCGGTCGGTTTTGCCGCAATCCACGAATCGATCCATTTTTTGACTTCATCGTAATTACGGAAGTGCTGGTCAGCCAGGCCATGTTGCATCGATCGGAAGAGATAGTAATCGGATGGCGCAAGGTCTGGACTATACGGCGGGTGGGGTAGGACATCCCATTTGAGCGTTTCTAAGTATGTTTTGACCACTTGTGCAACATGTGGCCGAGCATTGTTATGTTGCAAAATAACTTTGTCGTGTCTATCGGCGTATTGCGGCCGTTTTTCTCGCAGTGCTCGGCTCAAACGCATCAATTGTCGTCGGTAGACATCCCCCGTAATCGTTTCATTCGGTTTCAGTAGCTCATAATACACAACACCCAGCTGGTCCCACCAGATACACAGCATAACCTTCAGGCCATGAATATTCTGCGCCGACGTCGATGTTGAAGCATGGCCAGGGTATCCATACGTTGCCCGACGTTTTGGATTGTCGTAATGGACCCACTTTTCATCGCCAGTCACAATTCGATGCAAAAAACCCTTTCTTTTGTGCCGTTGAAGCAGTTGTTCGCATGCCATAAAACGGTGTTCAACGTCTCTTGGCTTCAATTCATACGGCACCCAATGGCCTACCTTTCGGATCATTCCCATGGCTTTTAAACGTTTGGAAATGGTTGATTGATCAACTCCCAAAGTTTTTGCAACCTCTTCTTGCGTTTGAGCCGGATCTTGATCGAGCAATTCCTCCAATTCGGTATCCATGAACTTTGGCGGCGCACCCTCGCGTTCTTCGTCTTCCAAGCCAAAATCACCACTTTTAAAGCGTGCAAACCACTTCTGGCACGTTCGCTCAGCTAGAGCATGCTCACCATAAACTTCCACCAAGATACGATGACTTTCGGCTGCTTTTTTCTTCATATTAAAATAATGAAGAAGAATTCCCCGCAAAAACACATTATTTGGCTCGAAATTCGACATTTTCAAGTGTGGTAAAAATATTGTTGTTTACGCTTCAAATAAAAAACTTATACTGACGTTTGTGCCTTACGACAGTAGCTCTCCAATGAATGTTTGGAAATGTGGATCGATGGAATAATAATCAAGTTACGCCATCTGTTGTAAAACCGCACGAACTTATTCATAGTCCATTATTTCGAAGTACAATCCTTCCGGTTATTGATGGAACACAACTTCATTCATATGGCTGCCTCGGCTAGCCATGCACCATCCCATACGATCGGTCCAATTTTTCAACACATTTTCGATTGTATACGGCTGTATTTCAGCTATGACATCACGTATGTTGGTCTTCAGTGCATCAATTGTTGCTGGTTTGTTGGCATAACACTGGTCTTTGACGGCAACCCAAAGATAATAATCCAACGGTGTCAAATCGCAGCTCCGAGGCGGCCAAACGATTTCAGGATTTCGGCTGATAATGCGATCTTCGAAGACAGTGCGCAAAAGATTGATCGTAGCATTCGCTGTGTGGCAAGTAGCGCCATCTTGTTGGAACCAAATGCCACCAATATCTTCCTCTTCCCAAAAATATTTATGTCAAAATTCGTTCAACATGGCCCGGTAACGCTCTCCATTGACGGTTACGGCCACTCCTCGCTCATTTTCGAAGAAAAATGGACCAATGATGCGTCTCGACCAAAATCCGCACCAAACAGTGACTCGTTGTGAATGCATCGGCTTTTCTTCGAGTGCATGCGGATTTTCTGAGCCCCAAATGCGGCAATTTTGCTTGTTAATATACCCGCCGAGATGGAAATGAGCTTCATCCGAAAAGATGATTTTTCGGTAAAAGTCTTCACCTCCTTCAAGTCGATCCCAAGCCCATGAAGCGAAGCGAAAACGCATTGGGTGGTCGGTCCTTTGAGCGTATACACAACCATTTTCGTTCAGCGGAAGAATAAAACTAATTTTCTGTCAAATCAGATGACAGCTAAGTGTTACCATTCTTCAAATAATACCTAGTTCAAATCCGTAACGATAGATGGCGGGCCCTGTATTTCATTAAAAACATAAAGTAGTATCAATCAATCGAAGTAACTTCTTTTCAGAGTAGTTTTTTTACGATCCGGAGACAATTTTCTATTTCAGCAACAACTATTTTTCTTCTTCTTCAGCCGTGATAAATCCATCAAAATCTTGCATTAATTTAACAGCCCTTTCAACAGTATCATTCACAACCCGCAAATGGCTTATGCTTCTTGTAGCTTCCAGAAAAGCAGCTTTATTATCCCAAGAAGATACTTCTTCCTTTAAAAAAGTCTCGTCAATCTGCAGCCGTAATAGAAATTGTTTGCTATTCTCCGATATGAAATCATCCATTCCATCATCCAAAAAATAAATTAAATAACAAACAAAAAATCAGCAATCACAAAAAGTCAATTTAACTTACCAAGCAATTTTAGTGTCAGTTTTTTCTTCGACGAATCGTAGTTTTTGCTAAAATCTCAAGTTTCTTAGTTTGTTTATCAAATTCATCATAAAACGGTGATAGAATGTCTGTCTGTCTTGTGACGTCAACTTTTTCGTACACTTTTAACATTTTCAAGAAGCGAAAATCTTGGTTAGCCACTATGCATTCGAGCCAAGCTTTAACATACAAATGAGCAAACATCTTTTAGAGCCTTTTTCTTCTTCACTGTCATTCGGCATTGTGACTGAAGTAAACATATTTTTAAAGAATAGATCGCTTTCACCATCCAGCGCGCCTGATGCATAACTCCGGGGGCCCTAAGATTTAAATTTTTCTTTGTAACTCCTCCCAAAAATATTACGTCCAGTTCGAAATGGACGCTGTTGTGTCCCAGCACATTATTTATACTTTATCGTGAAGGTTCCAGTCAAAGCGAGCTGTTGAGACGGCCTTAGCTTGATCTTTTCCAGAAGAACTCTCTAGTTTTGGCACTGCAAACAGCTGCTGTCTGTCGTCGAACGAAGCAATAATGGTCAAGCGTTCTCCTTCGTACATCCAACCTGGGTACTGGTTTTCTATCCCAATGGACTGTGACTACTTCGGATAAATTGTTTTAGAAGTCGGATTTTATTGCTTCTGCACTCTATTTTCTAGTTTCAGTATGAATTCGCTGAATCGGGGATTTGTCAATAGGGAAATCTTGGCTACTCAAACCAAGCGCTTTTACCACCGCTTTAAGAATGTAAACGGAGTCTCTAATGCTTAACAAGCATCGATCTAAAGCTGCAACTAGTTTAGGTGTTATGCGACTCTTTCTACCTCCTTTGAACTTCGTTCATGGCAGGGAGCATACGACAAACTGAGTTCAAGATTTGTACTTCGTCTGAATCTTCTACACTTTCTAAATTATTTCTGGTGGAAGCAGATGCAACAGCCAGTGATTCGCTTGGTCTTATCTAGATCTTTCTTCTTTTTCCGCCATTTTTTGTTTACACCACCTAAGCATCCCGGGCGAACTGGCTCTCTCATGTGTCATTAAAAATAATTTATCATTCTCTATTTTCATTCTCTCAAAAGCATCAGCATGTGCAATATCAAACAAGTTATCAAGATCAATTTTGAAATTGTTCTCACAGCTCTTGAGCGTAACTTGCGTATAACCTGAGCTTTATTACAATTTTTTGTAACTTTCTCCAAACATAATATAAATCAACAAGTTCTTTTACGCAGTTAAGAAATGCCCTTGTTGGAATTCTTGCTTTTTCCCAATAAATGATGCACTCCCTAATCACAAGATTTGCACTTTCACTAACAGCCAGTTTAACCTGACGAATATTTGATAACAAGGCAATCCGATAAGGAAAATATTTTGTTTGTCACTTCGCATATTCCAAAGGCATGTTTACGCACTAAACAATGGAACTCTAATAGTCTCAAAAATCTCGAATAAAAAGGCAACTCACAGAGCAAAGTTACAACTCACAGCGCAATACTCATGCAACTTGTATGAACAAGTTTAAACCGCAAGTCGGCACGGGTTACGAAACTTTTAAGAAGGTATGAGTAAACAAATATTGAACTTGAAATTTAAGGGATACAGAAATAAAGGTAACCTTTTTCTTTGTAGATCTTCTGCTGTAGCGCAGCCTACATACGCACAAAGTTAGCAATGATTTGCCTGATACAAAACAAAAACGGAGACATTCTATTCACATTGAGCCGCTGTCTAACGAAATAAATGGAGGAATACTTTGCTGAATGTATAAATTCAAAAATCTTTATACGCAAATATTACGAAAGCGGTTCAACGAATCTGAAATCCAAAAAGTTTCAGATCGAACATTTGCGCAATTAAATTTTTTTTCATTCTTTGCTCCTGTTTTTAGGACTCATGAGTATGATATCACAACCCTTAAACTAGACAGCACGAAAATGGTCAGAATCTGAAACCAGAAACTTCTTCAAAGGAAGCGTAATATTTACAAACTTTTTATACTGGCATGCATGTAAAAAGCAGCCACATATTTCCCTACATTTACTCAAATCTAAAACACGCACTTTTTAGGGCAAAAAAAAAAAATCAAAACATTTGCTTTTGACAAGCATACGGCTTTTTGTGATTTATGCAGCTTATTTTAGCCCATTTATATTATGATATTTATGTTTGCATGCTGCCACAATATGAGCATATCAATTATTCGTATGTATGTGTGCCTAATTTCGCGCAAGTCTGCGCTTGTACTCAAAAAGGTGTAATAACTTCCATAATTTTTCGCTGCCAATTGTCTTTGTTCAAAATTTATGAAGACTCCCTTCAAATATTTACACTAACTCACACATACAATGTATTTTCACTCAGAAGGGTCCAAAGTCAATTCCTGGGAATTTTATATTGTAATTTATACACAAAGTTCTTTTTGTAGGCTATAAATGCCATTTGTTGCTAATATTTTCGTGGAAGCACATTGTTTGAGGGTGCATGTGGCAATTAATGGTTTTTGAGTAGCATAACTTCTGGCGCATAAAAGTTTAGAGGAAGATTAATTGAGCATTTTCAGAATGTGGAAGTTGATTGCGAAATCAGAAAGTCGAATTTTAAGTTCATAGAAGTACAAAAAAGAAAAATATTGTAATTTTAAAAATTTTGGGTTTTTTTTTAATTTAATACAAATTTGTATAGAGCAAATATTTATTATTTTGATATAAATTTTTGTAAGTGAATGCATGTCAGCAGCAGCTGAATCGACTTAATTCCAAGCGGAGCTTAATTTAGTGAGTGAGCAATGGTCCTAAAAGGCGAATACCACAAAAATATTTATTTTGTTCAGCATGCGCTGAGAAAGCATTTCTGTTAGTAGCACTAATAATATCAGGTTTTGCCGCTTGAGGCTTAAAACAGCGAAATATGAATTTTGCAAACTTTGATTATTCAGCTACGGCTGAATTACTTTATAATAGCAACTCAAGTCATTTTAGCTGAATTTGCTTTAAAATAATATTCAAAAGCAGTATTCAGCATGCGCTGAATTGCCACAAATTGTGTTTTTTTTTTGATAAATTATATGTACAAGAAATTCATATTTATTTCAGCCTTTATTTGTGCTTTTTAACGAATTTTGCTTTAAAAAACCACTAAAAAGTTAGCTCTTCCGCGTACTCAGCATTAGCTGAATAGCGTAGGCTGAATAGTAAAACGCCATTCCGTTATCATATTAGCTATACCAATAGTTCAGTTGTGCTTTGTACAGCAAAAAAATTAAAACTATTTTGTAAACTTGGGTTATTCTACTTCAGCTGTACAAATCTGAATGAACAAATAAAATAAGTTTTTTAAATTTTTTTTTCAGGTGATGCTGCAAAGTCGCATTCAATGTCAGTTGCATTGCTTCCTGCCCTCAACAAATTACGTGCGTTAAAAACTTAGCTATGCTTTAGATAAGGAAAAAAAATTGTTTAACTTATTCAGCTACAGCTGAATGTTTGAAACCTACTAAAAAATAAAAAAGTTCCCAATACATTATAAAATTACTCCAAAGCCGCATTCAGCACAAGCTGAATTGCCAAACGTTATTATTTTGTGTGGGCCAGAAGTTGGACTGTATTTTAAACGTGAAAAAAATATAATTTTCTTTAATTGTGAGTTATTCAGCTACGGCTGAATTGTTTCAAACATACAAATAAAATCATTTTTGACAATTTTATTATATATGTAATTCCTAAAAGTCTTATTCAGCGCGCTCTGAACTGCGAAGTATTTGCTAGCCGAAAAACTTAATCCGCTATATTGTCAGCGGTAATTTGTACGGGATAAAAGACAATTTTGTAGATCTTCGGTTATTCAGCTCGATTGAATTATGATACCTACAAAGCCAAATTCTACATGAACTAAATTACTAGCTGTTAGTTCATTTTCAGTTTATGTGTTAAACCTAGTTTTATATGGTAGGCGGTGAAAATGTTGTTGACTTCATCTATTCAGCTGCAGCTGAATTGTTTTAAATTTGCGAATGGATGATTATTTTGTTAAATTTGCCATCAAAAGGGAACAGATCTGAGTTCAGCTTGAGCTGAATTACCAAACGTTGCTTTGCAGGCAATTGCGTGCGCTATATTTTCAACTGCATTTTATTTCGTACAAAAAACGTCGCAAATTGTTTACTTTTTTGCAAATTTTGCTATTAAAATACTACAAATCCGTATTCAGCCTGAGCTGAATTGCCAAATGTTGGTTCATGTGCGCTATTTTCTCAACTGCCATTTATATGTGACACAATTTTACAAATTTAAATTGTTCAGCTTCAGCTGAATTTGTTTTAAATTTTGAACTGAACACATTTTTATAAATTTTGCTTTCAAAATAATTTAAATCCGCATTCAGCGTGTACCGGATTGCCTAATCTTTATTCATTATGTGTTCCGATAGCTAAAATGTACTTTAAATGGGGAGAAATGAAATTGTACTTAAGCGTGAGTTATTCAGCTAAAGCTGAATTGCTGTAAATATACAAATAAAGTCACTTGTTTGCGAAAACTGCAATTACAACGATAAAATGCTATATTCAGCATGTGCTGAATTGATTGTAAGTGTGTTGTATGTTGTGTTAGCAGCCCAAAATCTTGTATATGATTATGGTTGGGCTATGTAAGAAAGTCAGAAGCATAACTTCAGCTTCATCTCTGGTTTGTCGATTGAAATAGATACCTTCCTTGCCTAAGCCCTGAATGTGGTCGGTATCTGCAGTCTTAAAGCTTATTAGGAGAGTTTTGTGCGACTTCACGAATTTACAAATTTATGCATTCTTGCGATGATTTATATTCCGTTCACACACCGATTGTCACTAAAAGCAATTATAGTGGCATTCAATCGTTCCTGGAGTCATAAAAGTCATTAAAAACAAACAGGATTTGGCTTTTCAGCAATTCAGCGCGTGCTGAATTATATTTTTATTATATAACACACATTTTTGGCTTTAAACACAAATTTATTTTTATTCATCTTTTCCCACAAATGGAGGGCCCGACAGTTTTAAGCCGGCTCCAAACGTCAGATGATTTTTTATGAGGAGCTTTTTCATGGAAGACATACATTCGGAGGTTTGCCATTCCCTGCAAAGGGGCGACCGATATTAGAAAAAATCTTTATCCATCTTTAGGTGTTTCAAGCCCGTGATTTCGAATCTGCACACAATCGAATGGTGGTCACGCACCCACCCATTCGGCTACGACGGCCACGATATTCAGCTCTTGCTAAATTTCTATACATATCAATGTATTGGTATTGTGTATGTGTATGCTGTCTTGATTTCAGTTAATTTGGCTATGGGAAAAAGTGGCTTTGAATGTGCAATATTTATTAGCTTAATTTTTCAACAGCTATTCACCTTTGAACTTGTCACGCGATTTATGGCAGGCATCATTTGCCTACAGTTACGTGAGCTTCCGCATAGCAGCGCAAGCACATCCCAGCGGGCGTGGCAATCAAAGTTGATTTTAATGACTTCCAGATTTACGCAGCGATACAAAAATTCACAATTGCTTTTTTACACAATATTTACATGCATATGTATGTATGTGCACGCAAATGTGCAGCTATGATACCAATTTTACTTCTAACTTTTTTCGTTTCTTGACATTTGGTTCTCATTTATTGCTTGCGTGCCTTTCATGTCATCACAGGCGTCAGATTTGCGGTGTAGAATAAATTTGCAATTTGTGCCCAGGAACAATTAAAAATAAATAAAAAGAAAATAAAGCTCGCATTAACATGTAAAAATAAGCAAAAATAAATAAAAAATAAATAAAAGAAACGTGAACTGTGTCACTCATTCCGCGCGCAAATCAAAAAAATTGCCTATTTGCGTGTATTGCCTACTTTTATGTTGATACAAAAACACTTGCGTAGCATATTTTTCGGCTACAGTGTTCTTACAGACGCATACATATAAGAGCACATTTATTTAACGGTAGATTGTGATGTTGTGAAAATATGAAATGTAACTTAATTTAAGTAAATTATGCCACATTAACAGTTTATAACGCATAAAGGGCAAAGCGGTGAGAAAAGCAATTATTCATGCATACGCTTACATTTACATATGTACATATATGTATAAGTATACTCGGCAGCGAGGCAAAGCGTCACGCATGACTTACCATTGCAGCTTTATAGGTTGGGTTGACCTGGCCGGCTGAAAGCATTCACATAGCCCTATTGGTCCTTAGAGGTACCAGATTGAGCTTGACGTTTACGTTTATTTGCAGTAAGCGCTGAAGCTCAAATCCCGAGAGGCATTATAACATCTCATATTGCAGAGCTCCTGGGCATTTAATTCGGGTTCTAGCTAATGCAGGGAAAGAACATGGGAGAAGATGTTCTACAGTTTTCCCCTCTTCCATTTTGTATGCATGTGCAGAGAGCAAATAGTCTCTTGTCAGTACACCTACGATAGTTCTGCTTTCCATTCTAGACAGGGCTGCTACCAATCTAGCGGTTTTGTCTGCATTCTGTGTACACATATTTTTTTGTAAAAGGCTAGATTATTCCACGCAGGCATAGGATACGCAGGAGATCCCTATTTGCATTTCCGCAACGATGTCATTGTATATCAAGATAGTCACAATTTCCAGTGAAGCACATTTTGGCTCTTTTTCTGCATTTTTCTTAGTATTCTGAGCATTTCTACAGTCATGGCCCCGATTTCTTCATGAACATTCACTTGCAGAGAGCCAAGTGTTTGAGGTTTATTAGAGTACACCCTTTCCTTTTAATCATAATATAATATTTAGAAATAGCGCTTACAGCCTTAGTTGGGTATTTGGCCAAGCACCTCCTGCAATTTGTATTGTGCGCCTGGATATTTTCTATAAATAGGGCGAGCTAAAATTGTATGCCGTCTCCGAACGGTTGATTGATTTTATGAGCAGCTTTTTCGTGGCAGAAATATCCTCGGAGGTCTGCATTTTTCTTAAATATTTACTAAATCGGTGTAAAATAATAACATAAACAAGCAAGTAAATTTTTCGCAAACGCTTTTACATGGAAAATATTTTAGCAAATATAATTTTTTTAGTATGAAGTAATTAAAAAAAATAAGCTTCTTCAAAATTTACGAATGATTTTTTTATAGTTTTTAAGAATTTCTTCAACTTTTTGCAAAATGCTTAAATTCTTTAAATTTCATGCAGAAATTTTTTCAACTCAGTGTAACATTTTTATTACTGAATATTTAGTACAAAATTTTTAGAACTAAATTTTTGGCAGTTAACTTTTTGTACTAAATGATTAGTACTAAAGTATAGTACGAAATTTTTGTACAAAATTTTTAAAACTAAATTTTTAATACTAAATTTTTAGTACTAAATTTTTAGTACTAAATTTTTAGTACTAAATTTTTAATACTAAATTTTTAGTACTAAAGTCTTAGCACAATTTTTTCATAATTTAGCAAAACTAAACTTAGCAAATATAAAGTATAAAGAAATTGAAAAAATAAGTTTGTTAGAAAAGTTTTAATACGAATGGTTTTTAATAGTTTTTAAAAGCTTAAACCTGTTTCGTATAGAAATTTGTTAAAGTTTTTTCAAAGTGATTAGAACAAATTGCTTTTCAATTCTTTAAGTTTCATGCAGACAGTTTTTCAATTTAGTGGAAAATTTGTAGTGCTAAATTTTTAATACTAAATTTTTAGTACTGAACTTGGAGTACTAAAATTTTAGTACTAAATTTTTAGTATTAAATTTTTAGTACATTTTTTCATAATTTAGTAAAACTAAATATAAATAAAAAATATTAATTTCTAAGTGTAAAGTAGTTGAATAAAAAGAAGCTTGTTGCAAAACAAGTTGAACTTGTTGAACTCTTTTAAATTTCTTGCAGAAATTAGTTCAACTTGGTGGTCAATTTTTAGTACCAAATTTCTAGTACTTCATGTTTAATACTAAATTTTTAGTACAATTTTTTACATAAGTTAGCGAAACTCACAATTTGCTGAATACAGAAATTTACAAGCATTAACAGAAAACAAATTTACAAGCATTTTAGTACAAAATTAAAAAAAAATTGTTTTCCATAGTTTTAGTAGAACTTTATCCCTTTCATATAAGTGTTTCTTACTGTCATATATTTTACAAATTTTTCAA
>JAYXIM010021738.1:0-31186 GCA_037575425.1 Anastrepha fraterculus | reverse complement strand
TCAGTTCTGATTTAATTAACGAGAACGTTGATAACTTACGCAACCTCCTGGCCACATAGCACATCCTAAAAAATTCCAAATAAAACCAAAAATAGTAAACAAATCAGATAGTTAAGTAATAATATTGTTTTACCAGATTAGTATTTTGTACTATATCCACCGTTTTTGATTACTTCTTCAAGCCGTCGCTCCATGCTTTCTACAAGCTTATGGCATCTTTCCTTTGGAATCGAATACCAAGCATAGCCAACTGAGGCCCACAAATCATCAAAATTTTTGTTAGCGATTGTGACCTTAACGTCATTCCACAAATTTTCTATTGGATTGAGATCAGGGCTCTGCGCCGGCCAATCCAGTACATTCATTTTTTCTCTTCTGAACCATTGCTTCACTGTCTGTGCAGTATGCTTTGGATCATTGTCCTGCATAAATGTCCAATTTAATGGCATAAACTCAAACACAAATGGCTCCATTTTACTCTGGAGTATATCCAGATACTGAAATCTATTCATTTTACCAACCACGCGAGCAATCGGCCAACACCATGCTAGGAAAAAGCTCCCCAAACCATGATGCTTCCGCCGCCGTGTTTAATCGTCTTTTTTGTGAGCCTAGGACTTGGCGCCTGAGTTTTTGGTCGACGTACAATAGTTTTCCCATCTGGTCCCATCTTATTTATTTTGGTTTCGTTGGCCCAAGTACGTTTTTTCTAAACTGAATAGATTTGTCTTTGTGGGCTTTTGCAAAGGCAAGTCGGTGTTTGATATGAATTTTTGAGAGGAGTGTTTTTTTCTGCTTATGCGGCCAAACAGCTGGGCCGCGTTAAGCCGCCTTCCTACAAGCTTTCTGGACACCTGTAGACCAGATTCTTGGTTTATTTCAAGCATTATTTGCAGTACCGACTTAAAGAGATCTGCTTTGCTCTTGGCGGCTTTGGTTTTCTTTCTTTTTTGTTTTTTTGCTTAGATAGGACGAATCTTTCTTAACTACATTAAGAGCATTATAAACCATTTTCCGAGAGCACATCATCATTTCAGCTATTTCTGCATAGCTTTTTCCGTTTTAACTCATACGGTATATAAGAGCTCTTTTCTCCGGCTTGCAAGGTTTTCCACGTCCCATTTTTAGTAATTACTTTAAAATTTTATTTAAGAAACAAAAAACTATACTAAGAATCGCTGAATCAATATTAAAGTTTTACACCCCACTGCACAAGTTAAAATGTGCTATTTTTGTGTCCACTTCAAAACAGCAATAAGCATAAATAGAATAGAATGCAAATTCCATCGAAAAAAAGGTAAATTCCTCGCATAAGTGTAAGCTTAATAGCGGTAACAAATTTATTTGATCAAAGAAGAGTTCGTACCAAAAACTTAACTTAACGTGTAAGGTTCACATTTGTGCTATTTATCTGTCCATGGCTGTATAATTAAGAATACACACAGAAAATTTAAAATCGTTCCGGTGAATATTTTCAAAGTTACCCGCAAATTTGAAAAGGCGTTTTAGAGTGCTTGGAAGTACAAGGCCGGAGCTGCAGTGCTTATCTAGAACTTTAAACGTGTTTTGCTCAAAATGGAGTTTTCACAGTCGGTGACCAACATTACTCGAAAACGGCTAAACCGATTAGTCTCAAATTTTAACACGAGCTTCTTAAATATATTTTTTAGTAGTTAATCGAAGATTTTTCCTCCCCAATAAATATATTTTTTTTTTTATAAACAATTTAACGCCGAAATTCAGAAAAATATCTGGAAAATTCGCTTGTTTTCAGTCTTCTAACTGTATATACAGGTAACCCCTTAAATTATCTACCAGGGTATAATAAAAAAAATCCAAATGAGACAAAATGTTAACATAGATAATAAGATGCGGCACTCTTTCATTTTGAGAGAGAGCGCGCCCATGAGCATCGATGACTAGATGTGAAACTCTTGCTCGTGAGAGCGCTGAAAAATGTGCATTTTTTTATAACATTCGCCAATATTGCCACACCGGTAGAAACATGAATTGGGTATTTTTGAACCAAAAATCGGGATTTTTGCAGTTTCCACACCACCATTGAGGTTAGTATTGAGCGCGCGATTGTCCAGTAGCCTCATATCACCCGTATACACCTACTTATAATAAAAATATGCGCAATCCGTAGGAAATATGTACATAAATAATCAAAAAAATTTTAAATTTTTATGTATTGTAAATGAAACTATTTAAAACTGAAATACAAAAGTAATTTAATAATAATAAAGTAATGAGCACGAAAAACATAAGTTATAACTAAATACATGAAATATTGCGACTTTTTAATATAACACAGAAAGTGGGTAACAAAAAAAAATACTCAAACAACGATCAGAATAAGTTAAAGCAGATTACCTTCAAAATATCTCAAATTCAATTCCCTTACCTATGCTTTTCAACCATAGAATATTTACGTACATATATACAAATTTACATAAGCCAACACACAGTTTTCAATAAAATTACATTATGTACATAAGACTAATTAAAAGTAGAAGTCGAAAAGGATATAAGAGGCTTTGGAAGATTCTAAAGCTCCCTTCAATTTAAATTATTACGTTTCAATTGAATTAATTTTAAGACAGGTAGTTATAAACATTTCAATCGCGTAATTTCTCCATTAAGAAAAAACGAACTGTTTTCGTCAATTATTTTTGGCGCGTTTTCTCTGGCAGCCCGCCATTTCGCCTATCAGCTGTTCAAAATCCCATAATGTGTGAGTGCTGCCAGTGAAAGAGTTTCACAACATGTAATCTATGATTTATATCATAGATAATATTTATATGTAGTCGACTCAAGTGGCTCATATGTACCGCTCTTGTGTATTTCATTGCATAGTAAAATTCAAAACAGAATTTGAAATATGTATGTATGTACACAAGTGAAGGCACGGATGCTAGAATACAAGGTTTGGCCATCCGAACCAAAGTTGGGCTGTTACGTCGCAGGGGCTTTTAACACAGAGAGTGTAATACAAACAAACCTTTTGGTCAGCAAATTTGGGCAAGTTGTGTGTATTACAAACGACCAGGCGGGGTGAAAATCACGATATTTATGATAACTTTGAGAAAGCAGACGATCTGCTCTGCTGTGTACCATCTAAATTTCGTAATTTGCGCAAACGCAGCAGTATTCGTCCATCGGTACGAGTAGGAATACAAAAAGCCCACACAACTGGCATAATTCATAAAAACAGCTAATATAGGGTGCGTTTCATAATCATAAGACACCTTTGGTATACAATTTTTGAACTACCATAAGCTCGCTTTTACTTTCCAGAGTAGCTTCTATTTGGCGCCATTTTAACAGTTATAGACTTAAAACTTCCATCAATTGAGGAGTGTGGAAAAATTGTGGCCTGCAAGGATTCAGGCTTGTCAATCAAATTAATTGCAAAAAAACGGCAGAAGTCGTTATTTTGCGGATTTTTTACGGAGCCGCAAGAATTTTAAGAAAATTATCACTATCAAGTCGAGAACAGCGAGCAATCATAAAAAAAGAAAGTTTTCGCCTTTTCTCACCTCTTTAATGAAGTCTTTCGAATGTTGAATTCTGAGCAATTTTTGGTCCTTGTGCGGAATGAAACTTGTACAGACCTTTCTTAAGCCCAAATGATCAGTTAAAATGCGATAAATCGATGTTTTGGTGATATTCAACTCCGATTCCATGAATTTCAACGATGATTTCGGTTAATTTGCGATAAATTTACGAACGATTTCGATGGAGTTTTAGGTGATTACTGATTTTGGGCGGGCCGTATGTTCATTTATACAACCAACACTGAAACGTGTGAACCACTCATGAGCTCTGGCACGAGATAAACAATCATCGCCATAAACTTTTTTCATCAATTCAAATGTTTCGGTAACCGGTTCGTTTTACCGATTTTAAAACAAAATTTGTTATTAGCTCTTTGTTCCAAACTTATTTTGTACCGATGACACAACATTTTTATGACACCAGTCTTGTTTATTTTGGACTTCACCTTGTACATACATTTATATATATATTCCCCCATTATTCCTTCAAGGAATGTAGGGTGTTATAAAAATATTCCAACATTCTCTATCTAAAACTAGGGAAATTATGTTTCTCTAGCTCTTCTTTTGAGCTGCAACTTCGAGCTCGGTCTGCCTGCTCCAGGTATGCGCCGGGCGCAGCGCTGCCGGACCCCACTACCCACTGGGATTTTGTTACTTAGTGAATTGTTGTGTAGTACTCTACTTGTTGGTATAAGCTTTTGCTGATCGATATAAGCTTTGACGCCCTCCTTTAAATGCTAGACCTTTCAATATTACATCGTGCATGAGGCAAATGTGAGGAGGAGCAATTTTGATGGGTAAATCAGCTCAATGAAGGTGGTTTATCAAATCCCACTCCAGCAATGATAAAAGCCTTCGACGAATTGCAACCGCCTACAACGCGCATAAGCAAAATGATTATTTTTAATTTAAATGAAAAAACTCTGAAATACAAGTATTTAACAAGCTCAATGAATCCAATCTGTTACACTCGAACTTTTGGCTACCGTTTTTGAATTCCGATATCAATTGGCCGCCTCGGAGCTGTGATTCAAACCCGTTGGACTATTTTTTGTGGGGATTCGTTAAGGACAAATGCTATGCGAACCATCCAGAGACGATTGATGCTTTAAAACACGAAATCGAAGTTGCCATTCATGAAATTGGAGCCCAAACAATCGAAAATGTGCTTACAAATTGGGTTGATCGAATGGCCTACTGTAAAGCCATGATTCAATTATTAAAGGTTTGCTCACTAGTGACATTCGATTTTTGACACTCCCTTACAAAAGGTTGTATTTAAGACGGTGAATAAAGTGGAACAAATTAAATCCTCTTTGGTAAAAATGGCAGCAAAAAAGTATTTTCTTACTTAAATGCAAACAAACTGCGAACGGCTTAAAAAATAAATTTTAATTAATATTTGAAAGTGAATAATGGTACAAATAGAAGTTATTTGCGGAAAGTCTAATATTAAAATAAGAAATTATTTCACTTAATCCAAGATTTTATTTTGTGAATTAGTTTTTAAATTTAAAACGGACCACGAAGTTGCGAAGTTTCGCCAATATCAAACTATTTTGTTAAAAATAAATAAATCATTGGCACGTACAATTATGTTACGAGTTTGGCCGAGATCCTTCTCCTACAGTTTTAAGCCGATTCCGGCAGATGGTATTTTATGAGGAGCTTTTTCATGCTGGTACTTTATTTTGCTAAACCTCCTCTGGACACTTCATCCGTCCAGGGGAAAGGTGGGCTCATTAGAAATAAGTTCCGTCAATCCCAACTTTTTTATAATGAGGTGTGCAATGTTACCGATCGCGTTGGGAATATCCAATTATTCTCCCTGTTGTGACTCTTTGGGAAATGCTAATGCTTTGCAAAACATGAATTCCTTCTAAATCAACAAATCATAAGAAATAAAGCTGTGTAAATTCTCCACTCATCGACTACGTCAAATACTCTATCATGTTCTGACTTAAGCGGTATGTATTTCATGTCATACGACCATAGTCCTGAACATACCGACGAAAACTCTTTAGCGAGTTGTTGCTCGTAAGCAGACCATTTTGAAAATGAAATGTTTTTTCTACAAATTTTACTTTTCCTCCACTCTTACTCAAAATTTCTAGAGTTAGCAACCCAGTGTCTTGCTAAGGGAGCCGATTTGTCAAGAGAGAACGAGAAAGCTGCTTACTGAGCAAACCTTTTATCATTGAATCATGCTGTAAAGCCAGTCGTGGCAGTCATTTGAACGGTATTATTTTTCATTCATAAATGACAATGTTCAATCTTCAAAATAAAAAAAAAAGTTTGAAAAATATTGATTAGTTTTTTTTTTATAGCCGATTCAAAAAGCAAATTTTACATGGCCCACCCTATATAATATTTCCTATGAGAATGTCCCTGATTCTTGAAAAGTATGTAATGAGAGAATTAACGGACTTTTCGCGAGTTAAAATAAACGACATCGATGAATTTAGAAGTCGTCCATTTTGAATTGGCGTAGATTATTATTGAATACGCACATATTTTATTTTTAAATCATTTTTATTTGAAGTTTTCTATATAATACATATGTATACACATTTCACCAATCGACATCATGTTTAATTTATAGAATACATACTTATACTCGTGTGTATGTATGTATAATTACATATTTATTCGCCCAATATGGGTTTGACAGTAATTTCGTGTATCTGCATATGCGGCGGCGTAGAAAGAGTGAACAGAATGCAGCTAGAAACATCTTTGGACTTCAGAATTGGAAGCACATCCGATTTAATATGTTCCGGCACACTTTCGGTATCGGTCAATCCGGGGCTAACGCTCTGTAATAGCAAACAATTAATTAATTTATGTCGGCGCATCATATAAACATATGGGGTGTGTCAATTAAGTTACGGGAATTTATTATATCAATAAAAAATTACAAAAATAACTAAAATGGCAAAATAACTAATATAATTTCTTCAGCGAGTGGTAGAGCACATAAGCATTCATCTAAATGAACTGTATACTGCGATTATCTTGAACGTAATTGCGTAAACCAATCGGAGGAGGTATCTGAGTACTAACTGCAGGGTCTCCAAAGCGCTCTGACCAAAGCTGAATCTTGAAAGGACAAAATGTCTGCTGATCAACAGATCAACTAACAGCGTCCATAGCGTCACAGCCGTTATAACGAGTCACTCCCCTTTGCGCACCCTAGCCAATGGAAAAGGTGTAGCTTACAACGACTTCTGCAGAAGTTATGAAGATGAAGCAGAAATTAAGTCGGTACTGCACTCAGGTTCCCTTTTTAATTGTCTTTAAATTTACTCGACCTCAAACGAAATCTGAGTACATATTGTGGTGCCAAGGAGCCAAGGTGGTCGCTTCTTAACAAATCAATACTAAAAACCTCAAGCCTGATTCCAGCGAAGGCTGGGCATACGCACAGAAAGTTGTCCGCCGTCTCATCCTCCTCACCACATGCTGGGGAAAAGTGCACTGTCTGAGATGCGCACTTTTTCCATGCGCTTTGCCCATAGAAAGTAGCCTGTCATCAGTCCAACCAGCCGCCTACTGTCCCCTCTGCTTAGTGATAGGAGTAACTGCGACAATCGGTCGGACATGACAGGTAACATTAATTTTGTCCATATGCAGCCTCTCTTAGCCTGCACAGCTCGCATGTGGGTGAGAGTAACCCGTTTGCTAATCGGGAACCAGAACGAGCTCCGGGAAATGTGTTATGTTTTTTTGTTAAATATAACCTTGTAGTAAACAGTCCGCATGAACGAGCAAAGCAGCTGCATTACGAACTTTCACAATAACCTTCCTCTAACTACTCCATAAATGATTCCAACGTTGGTTTGGCGAATGGAAGCGCTTGGTAATTCTCCGAAGTTAAATTACTTGACTTAGTGGTTACAGCTTTCGTGACCACCTAAATGTTGCTATGATGAGCTTGCTGGAGCTGCGACTTCTTCTTGAGGAATAAGAGAAATTCATGAGGTTCAATATTGGGGCTATGAGGTGAGTGCGGGAACGCTGGAGTAACTTTTTCGCAAAAATTTCTTGTGCAATGAACGAAGAAACGCCTGTAAAAATGCTACTTTGATAAAAAAAAACCATACATTCTTTCGATTTCAAGCTTCGATTGGAATTAAAGGAAGATCCCTCCCCTCTTTCTAGGCACATGCAGTGCTGCATATTGCAAGTGGTTGCGTTTATCTTATCGAATGTGTGAATGCTCAGGTTCACATATTTACAAGTAGACATGTATTGTTCAATATATGTCCGAGACTACTCAGCAAAATTTTATTATTATTATGTGAAGAAAATGCTTTAAATACTTTGAGCTTATCAAGTTACATATTAGGCCTCTTTTATTCGCCACTTCCCTGTTCGCTATCTCGGCTCGCTTGACGAAAAATTTGAATGGAGCAAGATTCACCGCTAGCGTGTATGGTTATAGCTCATAAAACTGGCATAACTCACTATTTTACAAACAAATGCAATTTTAGGCTCTATTCCAGCGCTGCCAAGAATTGTTTATTTATACCACTCGCTAAAGCTTGGCGATAATAAAAGGCCTACAGACATATAATAGCTTAGATAGATGGCGGCGTTAATCGGCATTACCGGCGTAGTTAATTCTGATTAAAATTGTAGTGTGACAGACGGTTGTTACGCGAATTAGTGATCACTCATTTGCCTACTAAATAGTTTTGTCAGTAAAAGGTGGACCGGATATTAGCTGTCCTGATACTACGAAATAATTATTTATTTATTTATTTAAAAAAAATCGTAACGGCAATTTCTCAAACTGGTCCGAAATATCAAAACATTTAATGTAATTTGTGCAAACTAGCATTGCAGCCAGACTTTCTTGTTCTTCTTGTTCTTGTTCTTCTCTTTAAAAGATTCATTATTTTTCATTCATTACAGATATTAAATTTGTTTGTGTAAAAATGGATCAGTAACTTGCCTGTAACTCAATTTCCAAGAACTCTCTCTCAAAGAGAAAAATATCGAAAAAAGTACAAGAACGCAAAACCAGTAACAATTTGCAAGTTTTATGAACAGCTGATTAAATTTTTGGCAAGACAAATCGAAAAAATTAAAATGTTTTCACTTGATCTACCCCGTATTAGATTAAAAATGAAATAAAGCAAATAAAATGCAAATAACGAGCTTCGGAATCACATGATTTCATTTTGCGCCAAATAATTTGTTCCATTTCATCATCGTTGTCCGCTGAAAAACATTTCATTAGCAATTACAATTCGCAAATTTTAATCCATTTTTTTTTCACTTTGCAATCAGCTTTTTTTCTCACTTGCGAAATCTTACATAGTAAAAACTGATCCAATAACAACTTGCAACTTCCCCTCAAAATAAAATGTCAGTTTGCTCTCTCACTTTTCCCTACTTTGCAAGTTTTTTTGGGTACATGAGCACCAAAACGCAATAATTTGTAAGAATCATTTTTCGGCAATGTTGCCAGTGAAAATTCCGCCAATCCGCTTAAATGATGAGAATTAAGTCTTGTTTTCAATTCGATTTAGTTGTACCTAAATCCTGAGATAATTTCGTTAATTGAGTCGTTAATCCCAATCAATGCCACTGTCTAACTAAACTAAATATTTTGTATACACTCTTCAGTATTTGTCCAAACCATATATAAATTTGAATTTATTCATTTATCACAAAAAAAACGCGTTTCACTAGCCCCTACACGCACACATTTTATGGCAGACTCACCGTGATTTTAATTTTTGTTTTTAGTCCCCTAAACTCTTGGCGATATACCTCCGTAATGGCGGTTAGTGCATACTTGGTCGGTGCATACACATTCATTACTGGTGCACCACTTTTCGGTTTAGCAGGAATAGCGTGACCCGCAATGCTATTGACGATCACCACATGTCCATCGTAGTTGCGTTCCTTCATCGATTTGAAAGCGCGCTGTGTACAATAGACCACGCCCATCACATTCGTTTGCACAATTTGTTGCATTTGCACAGGATCTAAGGTAACAGCTTGGCCCATTTTAACTATTCCTGCATTATTCACCAATATATCAACACCACCCAATTTTTCAATGATCCAATCGAATGCCTTATCGACCGATTCCTGTGATGAAACGTCGCAAGTGAAGGGGTGGAAATGTTTTTGTTGGTCGGCTGGCAATTCAGCCTTGTATGCTTCCATGCGTTCCAGGCGGCGTGCAAGTCCCACGACAACAACACTGGCCTTGAGTAGATCTGTGACTGTGGCAGCGCCTATGCCTGAGCTAGCACCGGTCACTACAGCGACACGATTGTGCCAACGCTCCATTGTGATTTCACTTGAGTAGTCTAGAAAAACCGCAAAAAATAATAGTGCTTTATTCCGCTATAAAACGAAAGTGTAGAACTAAAAGAGATTTATACTGTGCAGCCAGTTTTATGGCAAACTGCTATTTATATGGATTCGATCTTAATGAGTCTTATGCACCGCTAGATATGCAAATACATTCAAGTAAGAGCAAGAGCACGAACGTGGGTATTTTGGTGTTGTGTTTGAGTTCAACACAAAAAGTCTGAATCTCTTAATTTGTGGAGGTAACTTTGCAAACTCTTTATAATAAATAGTAGTCATAGTCGGATATCTATGGAGGTGGCATTCGGCCGATATTCTTTCCTTAAACAGCAATAACAAGCAAACATGCACGTACATATATACATGCATACACATATGTATAAGCAGTGTTCCAATGGTCAAAGATCGCGATCGAGTTAAAAATTTTGCACATAGATACAATAACAATGATACGATCCTGATAGAACTCTGATTCAATTTATGGGCCGTTCAGTTAGTTTTGTTTTTCCTATGATAATTTAATCAATTTGCTGCAATAGTTTATGTCGGATAGCGTAGCACTAAAGTTTTTTGCTAAAAACCTCCTTCAACATGTAATTAATCTCTGAAACTAAAGCGTTTCTGATTTACTTCATGTTTATGTATATATTCACTTGTTAATATTTACCACATTTATATTAGAAATAATAATGGTTAAGTTATTAAGAAAAATATCGAAATTTGTGAATTTCGCGTATCTTTTTTTTTTTAGTGCAAAGTGGAAATCACATACATACATATAGACCACGCAACCACATTTAGGTGCGTGTCCAGAACTAAGGAAAGTTTGATCTGATCGATTGAAGACCCACTATTCGCCAGCAAGTGGTCTTATTTTTCAAGACGACTCTGTTATCCGACCCTGTTGTCGTACTAAAATGCTAAGTTAGATTATACTGGCTAGCCGAAGCGACGCAGAGACCATTGGATCATGCCAAAATGCTAGGTATGGAATAGAATCTCACGATTTTTATACGAAATTGGCCTGTCCATTCTTTATATACATTCACTTTAACCCCATAGATAAGCTCTGGCGCATTTTAATAAGCAGTTAAAAAAGGATTAGATTTTAACTGTCAGTTCGCGACAAGATGGAAAGGAAACTAGAGCTCTCCAAGAAATTCAAAGTGGTCATTAGTGACCGCTCAGCGTGGAGAAACAATGAAATATCCTTAAGGGGTTATACCCAGTTATGACTTTCAAAAAAATCGATTTTTTATTGCATTTTTGTAATGTACATATATTCAAAAGTATACGCACGAAATTTGAAGTAGATGTAAGCAATACTTTCGGAGTTATACCTAAATATGTAGAGATGCCTCGGCACGTTTTAAGGTAAGTATTGAAACTTTAAACGTGTTTTTTTTCAAAACGGCATTTTTCAAGTCGGTGTACACGATATCTCGAAAACGGCTTGTTTGATCGGTCAACCGTTTGAACCCAATCTTTAAAGATACATTGTCTAGTAATTAATCGTTCCTTTTGTAAATCTGATACTTATTTTCCATTTTATAATCCATTTACGGCCAAATTTTAACGTAAAAATTGAAATCATTTCTTTTAAAAGCTGCCATTTTGTGAAAATTCACTATTTTGATTAGCCGAACGATTAATTACTAAATAGATAATCTAATATATTAACAAAATTTGTTTGGTTTTTTGATTTCAGATAATCCAATCCTGACTTACGATGTACACCGTAAATCGTCTTTTTTTAAAGGAGGTTCCAGAAATCGCCTGCAGCGCGCTCTATAATCAACATTTTGATAAATAAAAAAATTTCTTACGTTCTTGAAGGATGCTTTTATAACCGCCAAAAATTTTCAAATTAAAATATTCTGAAGTTTCTTGAGGATAAACCCTTGACAACCCGTCTTTTATTTGCTTCATAACTGCGTGTAACCCCTTAAAACAGGGCGCTCAGGGGTGGTTTACTGATGTGTCCGAAATGGAGGACGGTAGGGCCGGAGCTGGTATTGTCGGACCACATTTCAAAAAAGCAATAGCAATGGGAAAAACCACTTCCATTTTTCAGGCGGAGGTCCACGCCTTAGAGCTGTGTGCCAGAGAATGTCTACGGAGAGGCACGCCCGGTGCCAATATTAACATTTTCTCCGACAGTTGGTCTGGGAATGTTTTTACAATCCTCAACACCATGGCATCAAGAAACTTTGTTACCTTGATGTGGGTTCCGGGACATGAGGGGTCCTGAACCTTCATAGTCCTGAAACTTTCTGCGGGGTAAATAACAGCTTCAAAAATGCCTTTCTACGTGAGCAGTAGCAACAAGGCCTAATCGACTACTGGAGAGCTCTATCGGGAATGCGGCAGTCGAAAAGACTCATAGATCCGGAACGGATAAAGGCAGAAGCAATTCTTAACCTAAGCAGAAAGGACATAAACTTACAGTGAGTTACTAACAGGACACTGTAAACTTAATTATCACACGAAAAGGATAGCTGCGATAGAAAACGATTCCTGTAGACTGTACGTTCTATGCGACTGCCCAGCAGTGGCACGGCGCAGACTAAATTACCTGGGAAATGGGGCTATAAATCCAAACCTCCTGTCAGAAATGACGCCTACAGCAGTTTTTCGCAGGTGCTTGAAACATTGTAATATCTTACGAGTCAGTGAAAACAGTTGGAGTTAATATTTGTTTTTACGCCTTTTTCGCATACACATTTCAGCACAATTTACTACAAAAATAGAAAATTCATCATAACTCCAAGTCTGCATCTATAATTTTTCTATTATGTAGTAGAGGATCGACGCTCAGAATGCAGGGGTGTGGCTAACATTGGCCATTAACTGTCTCAGGAGTCAGCTGATTTACTAACGTGCCCGGGGTACGTTTACAGCGGTTTGTTTACGAAAAAACTGAGATTTTGTTGATGATATGAAAAAAACAAATCAATGCAGTCGCTGCTTAGTCACTACGACTAATTTGACGAGTGTGTGAAGACGTATGATATACGCAGGCAGAATTCTGCTGCCGAATCCCCGATGACGTGTCAACCGAAATTACTCTCACGAATCGCATAATAAGGCCAAACCGTGTAACCTATCATCCGTGTAACGGGTGTTTTTTTGCTGCATGAGAACTATTGGTATGGATAACTATGGTTTGACAGCTGAGAATAGCGAACTGTGTTGACATATCTATTCATTTGGAAAGTCATCGTGAATCGTTTAACGCCAGAACAACGCTTCCAAATTGTGGAAATTTACTTTGAAAAAAAACTGCTGGTGAATTTCATAAAGCTTTGACGGCATCACCGGTAATTATTTCTTTCGTTGCGGTGGATGGCGAGCGCCGACTGAATAGAAGAATAAGAATAATAAGAAAATTCGAAGGAGTGATGAAATGTATGTTTTTATTTAAATATTTCTATTTTGAAATAAAGCTTTATTCATTTCATTAAAACGTAATATGTATCAAAGTAGCGCAAAGTAGAAATCAAAATAGTTCACTATATTAAAAAAGAAAATCTTCAAAAGTTTACGTTTTTAAATGTAATTGAAATTATGTAATAAATAAATAGTTGTAATATGACTCATAAAAGTTTCTTGGAATATGATTTTTATCCACCAGTTCCTTTATGTCCTTTTGCTTTATTTGTGGAAGCGATAGCCTTTCCGAATAAATGGCACATAAGCTGAAAATATTATTGATAGAAAAATGTTTAATGTTTTTAAAAACAGCAAAATAAAGTAAAGCAATTTGTATTATGCTTCTCAATTCTTACTTGATGCAACTCCAAGGCTTTAAGTTGTTTCTTAAACACATTTCCTGAAAGTCGATATAAGATGTTTTATAAAAAAATCAATGTGGGTTATCTTTATTGACTTGGAGAACTTTAATATCACGCCATATCACTTTCTGATTGTCTTTATTTGTAGAAAAATTGTGACCCCACTCTTCTTGAAGAGCCTTTAAATCATAAAACGCTTCATATGACAATTCTCGAACTTTATATGGGGGTCAGTCTTTTTTGCAGTTGCTATTAGACTTGTGTATTGGTCTGGCGTATAAATGGGATTGCTACTTAAATGCCTTTTTACTTGCTTCTCAATAACGCTGTGCACATTGTCTCCTTCATTTTGAGAGTGACCTTTAATAAGGTACTAGCGTACCCTCGCCCGCTTCGCTAGGCGAAAAATTCAATGATTTGCTGAAAGAGAATAAAATTAATACGAAACAAAGCAAATTCTTTGATACAATTTCATTCGAACTTTATTGTAACACTTTTTGGTAGACAACGTTTTTGGTTTTTTCATCTTTCGCGTGAATAATGACGATGGTTTGCCAACTCGTGAGCAAGCTACATACAATTGTCTTTGATTACACTCCATTGCGGATTGCATGTAAAAGTAATAAACAGATTCGGCCGTCCATAAGCGCGAACATACGCCATGGCATCCTGTGCATATTCATGCATGTGTCGCGGGCTACCAGTATATGTTGCTGGTAATATGATCATTCTACCGATGTCATTCACATTTCCATCGTTATTTACTGCATCCCGTAAGTGAATGTATTCCTCGGACCGTAACTTAGTCTGGTTGAATTCGATATAGTTTAAGCGCTCGGTCTCAATTTTTGCATACATATCCACGACAAATTGGTGGAACAATCTTCTGCATTTCAGAATGTGAGATTCTTCATTTTCACGAATCATTAATCGATATGAATAATAATTCATAGCGCTAACTTTTTTATTCGTTTCTGCGCCTGAATTAAAAACAAATCACCTTTGTGAGATTATTATTATCATATGTGAATTTTTTTTTCAGTTACCTGTAGCTGGGTTTATCATTTTTATTTTGAAATGATAGCCATCTTCGCCTTCCCAAAATAATATTGGATATTGTAGGCACTCTACCTCGAATGCGGAGCATCGATAATTTCTCAGAGTCATTTTTTCAAACGCGTTTTTCCCGAAACGACTTCTTAAAAGTCGGTGCCAATCACAACTCCGAAACTATTCAACCGATTCTTTTCAAATTTGGCACACGTTTTCTAAATCAAAAGTACCTCCCCCTACACTGTTTTTTTTTTATTTTTTTTTTTTAAGGTTGTTTTTCACTTACAAATATGGCGAAATTTTTCGCCAAAAATGCTCGTTTTACGTTTTTTTGCCACCAAAACTACAAAAATGAAAAAAAAAAATTTTATTAATGTAGGGGGGAACATTACGTCATACCTTAACTGAAAAATTCGACTTTTTTAGTTTCAGATGATTCTACGACGAATGCCAATTGGCACCGCAGAGCACCTCTCGAAAAACATATCTCCAAAAAAACTCTGTCATGGGCTTATTTGTCAATATTTTATTATTAATATTTTTTAAAAACTTATTGAAAAGATGTACAATAACATGCAACTGTTTTTTTTTTTAGCGCTAAGAACAATTACGTCATAGCAAAGGTGGACTCTTTATCACGGCGATCTGCGCAATTTTGTATTAAATTATTCTTGCGCAGTTGCTTTAGTAGGGTTTAATAACTGTTTGCAGTGCTTCTCAATTGGTTATTCCGGAGTCAATTAAATGCCATTTTGTTGCTCTTCTCGATGTTTATAATTCACGATTTTCACAATAGTCAATTAGTTCTGCCCCGCCGACAATAGGTTCCATTTTACCTAAATGACCCGTTATAGTAAGTACATATGTATATCCGGCCAAGAACTGTCACTTCAGCAGCATTGCTGGAAAATTAATGGGTAATGTTATATACTATTACAACAACAACATGCTCGAATATTTTGACTACTTCCTAAACCTGCCAATAACGGCTATTTTGAATTTCAGTGGGTTCACTAATTGCTCCAACATAAACTACCACAGCACTACACTTTAGGACACATGAACCGGCCATTCGCACATGAATGTCTGTGTCAATTACCGTTGCAACGAAGTCTTATTTTTGCAGTCAGTTTAGGTGTTTGGCCGAGCTCCTCTTCCTATTTGTGGTGTGCGTATTGATGTTGTTCCACAAATGGAAGGACCTACAGTTTTAATCCGACTCCGAACGGCAAATGGTGTTTATGAGGAGCTTTTTCATGGCAGAAATACTCTAAGAGTTTTCCCATTGGCTACCGAAACTTACATACATAGATAAGCTGTTTAGGCAGCGCAGTGGACGAATAGCTCCAAGACTAGGTCAAGACCATTAATTCGAAACGTGTTTTACTTCTCTTAGCGAAGTTGCGCCAGTAATTTTCCTAAGGTTAGGTTAGGTTGGCCTGACTGGCTGAAAGCCATCACATAGACCTATTGGTCCTTAGTGGTACCAGATGGAGTTTTATCCTTACGTTTCCTTGTAGTACGCTTCTTGTAATAAGCCTGCGTCGTTTGCGAATCTAAGTAAGCTCTGAAGCTCTAACCCCGAGAGATATTCTAACCTCTCATATTGTAGAGCTTCTAAGCATTTCATTCGGGTTCTAGCTAATGCAGAGCAACATAGAAATTGTTCAAGAGTTTCCCTAGCTTCTAGTTAATTGCAAAATTTGCAGCTATCTTTGTTTACAATTCTCATCTTGTATTCGTGTGCAGCTAACAAATTGTGGCCTGTCAGTATACCTACGATAATTCTGTTTTCCCTTTCTAGACAGAATTTCCTAATTCTCCTAAGGTTTGGCTAGAACGTCTTAAGCTTGTCCTTTCACTGTCTTTTAAAGTTTCCTTACTTCGGACGATGAACGTTCGTTGAAGCTAACTCTGTTTCACAGTATTCTTGTTACGAGCTCTATAGTTCAGTTCATTATTCCATTTTCTTTGATGCCTGCCACCACCACCAACGCAGCCCGCGGCGTGTATTTGTAGTTTATTAGGAAGAGACTACACGTGACTGGGCACAGGAGCTTTGTTGTCTTTCTTCTTTTTTTTCTTTGTCTGAGTTTCTTTCCTTCTCGCCAGCTTTATCATTTTCATTTTTCTTTTTTGTTTAAAAAGATGTCCCTCATCGACTATTTAATGGGTTGTGTGGTACGACATAACGTTATGTTTGACACGGCGTCCATGCCATCGAATTCAACCTTCAGGTATGGACACAAATACTCGTACAAAAAAAAAACTGCGGACGAATTGGACGTTTCATTGAGGGTGCTGCATGACCCAAACTCAGTAACTATAACAAATCGGGTGTTTGTTTGCCTTCTGAGTTGACTAAATCAATTAGACTTTATAAGCGAAGAAACGGCGATAATCTCTCCAAACTAGTGCGTAAAAGTGATTTATTGACATAAATGGTGAATGGGAAATAGAAGTTTTCCACTATTAACGCAACCCTACGAGCCTTTGCACAAACCTCAGTGGTATTGAGCTGACTGATACTCAACATATCTGCCCACGGGTCAGAACTCAAGTTCAGGTTATCTTTCGAAAAGAAGCTGATGTTAGAACCGTCAATATTTACATCATATCAAATTTTATATTTCTCTTTACATTATTCAATTACATTAAAAATCCATTGTAAGACAAATATGATAGTTATTCAAATTTAGGTACAACATCTATCTGAAGTTCGTAAATAAAGACCAATCAGAGGCATGCTTCTTCTTATTTTACACTTTACTCGCCCATCATTGGCCTCACAATAATCTCATGCACTTGCATACGCGCTGGCGTAGAAAGTGCAAAGAGTACACAGCTTGAAACATCTTCCGGCTGTAGAATTGGCTTCTTTGCAGCCCTTGCGGCATCAGATATAATCTCCGTGTCAGTCAAACCAGGACTTACACTCTGCAATGAAACAGAATTTTAATTTCATACAAAAACGTTTAATTTTACAATTTTGAGGTAAAAATATGTTGCGGGCTCTATATCTTGTTAGAAATGGTTTTGTAAAACGAGCAAGCGGGAATAGTTAAACGAACTGTGATATCACAAACGATCTCCAACTCTATTCCGTTGCGGTTTGCCTGCCTCCAACCTATTCTAACCAAAAGCGTCCAACAAAAAATTATTTAATCAACACCCCCAATTTTATAGTCACAATTTTGAAGTGCTCTTTGTTTTGGGAATTAAAAAATGTTACTGATACGTGAGCATATTGAAGCATACCACGCCCCAGGCGCACTTGAAGAAATAGCATTAGTTTGGATCTTTCAAAGCAACTGAAACTTTTACAGTGCGGGACAGTGTGCGAAATAATCCAAGACAGTCCACTCTGCATCTGCGCCAAAGCTTGAAGCCTTTCCGCGGCATAATCAACAAAGTACTGATTTCGTAGCTTTACTAAGTTGGAAGATACTTATACTCGTACACTGTCAAAGCGCTCTTCTAACAAACTCGGAGTAGAAAATCCGCTCACAAAAACAACTAATGATTTGCAAATTGTTTTTAATTGGTTACAATTGAGTTTTTATGTGGTGAAATTTCCTAGTGCATGAAATTTTAAAATCATCTTCACACAGGGTGACGTGTATTGCCTCAAATCATAACTTATTGTAGAGAGGGTGACCAGTAGGTGCTTGTGCTCGCTTGAACTGCCCTACCGTTAAAGCAAAGTATGCACATATGTACATATAATATTATATATGCGTAAGAGTAGTGAGCAACGCAATAACAACAGTGCGGCAGATATAGAAATTAGAGAGCATATATAATATTTTGTATCTCAGCTTTGTCTACTTATGTATACCTGCTTAATTGAATTTGACACACTGCGAGAATACACACAAATAGCAATTTTTTGCAAAAAATTGTGCTTTAGTTCTGAAAATTTTAGTGTGAAAGAGACATAATTGATAAATTTAATTAACCACTTGAACAGAAATGCAGCTGACAGCAGGTAATGGGTGGACAAGTACGCGCGGTCAAAATTAGAACACATTTAATAGGATAAAATTGCAGAGAATTGCGACGGGGGCGGATTTCTTGCCGTCGGTTATTTTTACGGCGACAAAATAATTAGATTCATTTCTATTTTCTCCGACGGGTTGAAGACTCGGTGTTGCTTTTCTGATTATTTGTTGACAATTTGTTTGTTTACTAGCAATAGCAGACGAATAATAATATTTGATTTGCACAAGAAACATTGCAAATTATCAATAATTTAGAAATAAGTTTTTTTTTTTTTGTAATAATGAGTTTCAACGAGTCACAAATATAGCAAACAAAAATATTTCACTATAAAATTTATTTTGTTCCAACCACAAAATCAGCTGAAAACCGGCCCCTCGCAATAGTGTTTTCCTTCTACGTCGCACTTGTGTTTAACTGACCGCATTTTCCTACGGAAATGGATCAGCTGATCACCACCCCTCAACTTGTTAACCGCTGTAATGCTATTCTCGACCTAATACATTGTGATAGTAAACGCTTCACAGTTTTACAGCAAAAAAAAGTACTCCAAACGGTTGGATCATTTTTGATTTGTTGCAGTCTGAAAATACTTTTATGAAGTTTCAAACATTTTTGCTTATATACACGCTTATTTTATTCAATTTAGGTGAACAGGAACCTTTCGGGAGAGATAAGCTTCAAAATATAAAAGTCTCTGTGCAAACCGGAGCATTCGTTGCATGAGTTTAGTGATTTAGGGTTAAAAATGTAGAGACTTGCCGCTTGGTACGCTATATTATCAGTAGTACATAGTTAATATAATATAAAGGCGCTATGATGCGGTATTTGCTAATAACGGCAATGCAACAAAACGGCTACAAATAAAATTTCGAATTCCTTTTTATTTGAATGAAGTACAGGAATCCATGCCATTATATTTTGGATCGTTAACTTTTTTAGGTTTTCCGGAGTATAAAAATTTGCTTATATATAAAAAAAAATGTTCCTACATAAATAAACAATCTGCAACATTAAATTCCAAAAAACCAAATAAGCCAAAACCTCACAAAGCAAAGAATATTATTTACATTTAACCCGGGTATACCGCGAGTACTAACATTTTATCGGCAGCTATGTAAGTGTATGTGTGCATATAAAACAAAATACCGCTTCTTTATCTACTTACAGTGATTTTTACTCTTGTGCCCAGACCCCTGAACTCCTGACGATACACCTCAGTAAGGGCGGTTAACGCATGTTTGCTTGGCGAATAGATATTCGAGTTGGGTGTTGTTTGTGCATTATTATTTGGCAGATAATGCCCGAGGACACTGTTAATGTTCACTACATGGCCATCAACACTGCGATCTTTCATTGATTGAAAGGCTTGTTGGGTACAGTAGATCACACCGAACAAATTGGTTTGCAATACATCTTGCATTTCGCCTGGTTCCATAATGGTCGCTTGTCCAGCAATATAAATGCCAGCACAATTCACCAATACATCCACACCACTTAAATTTTTGATAACCCAAGCAAAAGCTTTGTTAACCGATTCTTGTGAGGCGACATTACAAGCGACGGGATGGAAGTTATTCTTCTCTTCTTCTGTTAATGTTGCTCGCCACTCTTCCATGAGTTCTTTTCGTCTGGCCAATCCAGCCACTTTCATATTTGCCTTCAACAAATCCTTAACAATAGCTTTACCAATACCTGAGCTGGCACCGGTGACGACAGCTGTACATTTATTCCAACGCTCCATATTAAATATTATCAAAATTGTGCCCGATTGAATAAATAACTTTTCTACTCAGAAGGCAATCGAACACTGGCCGGCTGTTTCTAATCACTGATTGTTATTTTTTATGCCTTATGTATATACGGTACGTACGCGTATACTGTTACAGGCGGGGTAGAATTTACATAACAAAAATGTATATATTATATACACCTACACATGTCAGCACATTAGGGTACGCCAGAAATAATGCTACTATTAATATATTAATTCAAATTTTGAATGAAATAAGGAACGGAAATATCGAGTAAAATTGCTGGAATAGATTGTATGCATGGCTAGATTTTTTCTTCCCACACGCGGTAACACCATAATGCATACCTATGCAGACAAAATATAGCTCATATAAATAAGTATAAGTCAAAATTTTTTTTTTATTTTAAACCTTTATTATTGTTTCTATTTCGACTTAAAATATTTACAATTTTTCTTTCTTTTTGGGTTCCAACAGTATTTAGAAGCCAATACTACTATACCTATACCTTTATTAAAAAATATTAACTCGTTATTTAATTATAAATTCTTATTCATAAAATTGTGACACCATTTAAATCTGTAGGTCAGTTGGTCGTTTGCGCTTAAGCCTCCTCTGTTTTTACTTTCTCGATGGATATTATTTAGTATATACCACTCTGCTTTTGATACAGGGTGGTTGATGAATTTTGCTACATTAAGAAACTCAAATAACTTTTTTTTAGTGTATGGAATTCATTTATTTTTTTTTCAAGTTGAAGGTCATTAAATTTTATTAAATGTAGCTTAACTAGTTTTAAAAATAATTGAATTTAAATGCCCCCCATGCTCGTTGACACAAGTGCGGCATCTTAGTAAAAAGTTGTTCATTGCTGCTTTGAGAGTTGCGACAGGAATAGCCGCAATTGTTGCCCGAATGGATTGTTTTAGTTCATCCAAATTTGTTGGCTTTGTTTTATAAACTTCTTGTTTACATAAACCCCACAAGAAAAAGTCAGGTGCAGTAAGGTCAGGCGACCTGGGGGGCCAACGAAATTCGGAGTTTCTTGAAATCAGTTTATTGGGAAATTTTCGTCGCAACTCTGTCATAACAGTCTGGGCTATGTGAGACGTTGCCCCATCTTGTTGAAACCACACAGAGTTGAAATGAATTCTCTTTCGACGTAGTTCTGGATAGAAAAATTCTTTCAGCATTTTCAAATAACGGTCTCCAGTAACCGTAACGGTGTGACCATTTTCTTCAAAAAAATAAGGCCCGACAATACAGCGTGAAGAAACCGCACACCACACTGTCACGCGAAGAGGATGCAATTCCGTCTCGTGGAGTATCTGTGGGTTAGAAGTACTCCATATTCGACAATTTTGTTTGTTCACATTGCCGTTTAAATCGAAATGGGCCTCATCAGACATGAAAAGGCAGTTTAACATGTTTTGGTCTTCTTCCACCATTTGCAGGATCTTCTGGCAAAATTCCAAGCGAATCGGCAAGTCTGCTGCATTCAGTTTGTTAATCATTTGAATTTTGTAGGGAAATAAGTCTAAATCTTTGTGCATTATTGTTTGGAAAGACTGTCGGCTGACACCAAGTTGAGCAGATAAGCTTCTTGTTGAAACCCTTGGATTGCTTTGTATAGCTGCAGCTACAGCAGCGATCGTTTCCTCCGTCCGAACTGGTGGGTTTCGATGATAAGGCCTTCTTGCGACTGCTCCTTGCTCAGCAAAATTATTCACCAGTCTCATTATGGTCCATCTGCTCGGGGGATCGCCGCCAAACATCCGCCTGTACTCTCTCTGTACCAAAACTACGGACTCCAGTGCGTGATAGCGGCGGACTATCCAAATTCTTGTTTGCGTGTCCCAGTTATCCATTTTAATAAATTTTAAAGATCAATCTGCAAATTAAAACAAAAATGGAACAGATAACTTAAAAAGAAAAAAAGTTATTCAATTTTTTTTGGTAGCGGCTTTCATTAGCCACCCTGTATTATACGAAGTATCTTTTTTTGCGTTTGTTGTATAATTTGTATATTTGTACTGCTCGCAGTTCCCCAAAGCTCTGAGCCATATTTCCATATTGGTGTTATAATTACTTTGTATATTAGTATCTTATTTTCTAGTGAGAGCGTTGAACTTTTTCCGAAAAGCCAATGAAGTTGTTTAAACCCAGTCTTGATTTCGCGTCGTTTATGTCCAATGTGTAACTTCCAGTTAAGTTTATTGTCTATAATCATACCCAAGTATTTTGCCCTTATGTCGTGGTGGATTTGTTTATTCTTTATGAATATTGGATTGTATTTTTTTCTCTTGTTAGTGCATGTGACGTGGGCGGTTTTATCTTCGTTTATTTTGATTCCCCATTTCTCGAACAATTGAGTGGTGTTGTTAAGTAATTCCTGAAGTTTATAAGCAGCCGTTCTTGGATCTTTGATGCTAGCAAGACAGTGTCGTCTGCAAATGTTTGATATTAGAGAGTTCTTAGTTGCCGGTGTAGGGATATCATCTGTATAAAGAAGCGGCTCAAGGACACTACCTTGCGGTACACCTGCTACCATTGTTAGTATATCAGAGTACTTATCTTCGAATTTTACATGAAATTGTCTTCCAGTTATATAACTTTTCATTAATTTGTAGAAGTCTGTTGGTAAATAAGTCAAGAGTTTTTGTAGAAGTCCTGCGCGCCATACTGTGTCAAAAGCTTTGGCTACGTCAAGATATACTGCTTCACACGTTCGTTTTTTATCGATGTCTTCAAAAATTTTGTTTGTAACTCTGTGAACTTGTTGGATGGTGGAATGTTTTTGCCTGAATCCGAATAGGTGGCAAGGTATTATTTTGTCCTTTTGTATAATGGGTTCGATTCTGTCAAAAAGTAACTTTTCAAACATTTTTGATAATACTGGTAGTAGACTTATAGGTCTGTACGAGGTTACTTGCATAGGATCTTTGCATGGTTTTGGTATTGCGATAATTAGAGCAATTTTCCATACTTTTGGGAAATATTTCAAGTTCAAGATTTGATTGAACAAGTTCCTTATATAGATAAGCCCCTTCTCTGGGAGTTCTCTTAAAATTTTTCCAGTTATTAGGTCGTATCCTGGCGACTTCTTAGGATCAGTTCTCTTCCATATGCATTGTTTTATTTCTTCTAATGCAACATTTTTTGGTTTGCACGGATCTTTTTTTGCGTGGATCGGGAAAAGGTTTACATTAGGCGTATTGTTCGTAAAAGTACTTTTGAAATGTTTTGCAAGAATTTCAGCCTTGTTTATCAGTTATTTCATATCAAATTCTAATAAAATAACATAATCTGAGGAGATTAGCAGTATGCCATGAAAATTAATTCAATAAAATGTTATTTTTTTATAGTGGTATAAGTCAGTCTGTTCACAAAGTTTGGCAAAATAATTAGTAATTATTTCATGTCTTCAGATAAAGGTTCAGATATGAGCAAGTAATCGTTTTAATGTACTATTTACGTACTATTTATAGTTAATTGTAGACATTATACGATAAAGAAGTATAAGTAATGTGAATTCGGAACCCTTACAAATAGAAGAAAGCAACATGAAATCAAGAAAGAGGGCACGAAATCTACGTAATTATGCACAAAATACAACAAAAATGAAGAGAAATAGTGGAGAGGAATACGAAACGAAAGAGTCTAAGCATGTGAGTGGTAAACTTTTAGAAAATAAAGATTGGCTTTGTTCCAAAAAATGTATAAATGGAATCGGATATGAAGACAGGAAAGCTAATTTTGATTCTTTTTGGAAATTAGCAAATTTCGAAAAACAAAATTTGTTTCTGTATGGTTTGATTCGAAAACAATCAATAAAATAAAGACGACCCGGAAATTACGAAGAATATATGGGAAAATGTAGTTTTAAGTTGCATCTAAATGTACGTAATTCAGAAGTTTCTGTTTGCAAAACTTTTTTTTTTATACTTTCAAAATATTATTAGATTAAGAAGAGATTAAGCCGTGTCTTAAATGCTAAAACACTTAGAATGGATGGTCGTTTCAAAATGGCTGGTTCATCTAGAAAAACAGATGAAGAAAAAATTAAAGTGATACGAGAACATATTCTGAGCTTTCCAGCATGTGAGAGGCATTACACGAGATCACATCACACTTTAGGTCGAAAGTATCTAAGTGCGGAAAATAATTCATCACGTGTGAAGGAGTGGACTTACAGGAAAATATTCAATACGGAGTTCAATTTAAATTTTTATACTCCTCGTAAAGACACGTGCCAAAAGTGTGATTGGCTAAAACTAAAAATTGAAGCATACAGTAATTAAGACGAGAAGTTGCATCTTATGCAATCATTATCCACATCTTAACAGTGCCGAATAGGCTAAAAAAAAGTTTAGCAGATGACATACAAAAAGCAGAAGATAACCCGAGTGAATAATCCGGATTCACATTTGATCCACAGAAAATATTTCTTATCCAAAACTTTCTGTTTCGGTAGCTTATTATAAGCGCAACATGTATGTATACAATTTAGGGTTTCATAATTTCCACAATGAAAATGCTAAAATGTATGTTTCATGCCAATCGCCTCAAGAGGATCACAGGAAGTTGCGTCCTGCATCTTAAAGCACCACTCAAAAGCATGTTATAGCTTACAGTTATGCCTGCTCAGGACAAAATCGTAACATTAACATAGCTTTAATTTGGTTAAAAATTGTTCAGTCATCTGATAGAAATATTGAAACAGTTGATCATAAATTTATGGTATCCGGTCATTCTTTTTTGCCAAATGATTACGATTTTGGTTTAATAGAAACTAAAATTAAAAAAATCATATTATGAGCATTATTATAACTTAATAGAAGTATGTAAAAAGAAAAACTCATTTTTGGTAGTACAAATGGTTTAGAAAGATTTCATATCGACAAAAAAACTAATTGTCCGGCAGCCAGGGGTAGATTTTGGACTGCGTTTTTATACCATTAAATTCTTGACTATACTTGTGCTTTAGCTTTCATGAATAACGAAAGTGAATGTCAGCTGTCGCACCCGTCGTGAGTGTGATTGTGGGAGGGTACGAAACGTATCGAAGAAAAATTTCTACCAACTCATTTTATACCGGCTGAAATTTTTTTCATGTATTGTTGACCTTTAGTAGAATAAAAAAAAAATAGTCAGCTGCGCGGCAGAGAGGGGAAAACACGTCAGCTGAACAGGTGAACTTGTAAAAAAAATTTAAAAGTAAAACTACTTTATGCCGATTGAAATTTTCAAATATTATAGTATTAATAAATGAAAATGGAAAAATAATCGTCAGCTGATTGTCCGTTGGGGGAAAAGACGTCAGTCGTAGCATTGAAAATTCCGCGCGCCGCCGACATGTATGAACGCAATGATACATTCTTGCTTGGGCTGACGGTCTTCCCGCCGCTATAAACGCAGTTGACCATCATTATTATATTTTCATATGTGTCCAAAATTATGTAAAAAAAATTTCAATTGGCATAAAGTAGTTTTACTTTTTAATTTATTTTACAAGTTCGCCTGTTCAGCTGGCGTATTTTCCCCCCTCTATGCTGCAGCTGACTATTTTATTTTTTTTTACATATTTTACTAAATGTCATCAATACATAAAAAAAGTTTCAGCCGGTATTAAATGAGTTGTTAAAAAATTTTTTTCGATACGTTTCGCAGCATCCCACGCACGTACCCACCGCTACTGGACCAGCTGACGTTTGGTTTCGTCATACATTGGATGGCGTATCAGTATTAAAATCAGTCGGCATGAAAGGATGAGGTCAAAATGACCCCTTGCTCCCGGACTATAAGAGAATCAACGAATCGTAGAAAGAAAAACACCAATGGAGCTCTGTCTTGGTTAAAAATACAATGGATCAGATTTCTAAAAAATGATCCATATAAGATGTTTTATAAAACTTCCTTGGATGTTGTCTCACCTACGCAGATATTGATTTGCTTTCATTATACACAACCATTAGACCAATAACAGAAGTAAAACGTAAAGATATGATGGATTTACTACCCTATATCTCACCAAATTTTCACAAATACTTTATTTCCTTAAATACTAATAAATAATTTATTTAGTTACAATGAAATGAGTTTGAATAAAATGTTAATTACTAATAAAAATGTCTCCTTGATGGTATAAGTCATTTATAAAATCATGCAGTTAATTTTGAAAGTATATTTGGTATAACTCATTTCATCTTGTACAAAGTTTGAAACTGGAATTATTGTTGTCTTTGTTATAGAATGAACTAAATATATTTTCATTAAAATATAATTGAAATTGAAAAATAAATAAATAAATCGTTCTACCTTGACAATATGTACCTATATACATATAAATATGTGTGCATATGTATGTGCAAAAAAACAGTATTAACGAGACAAGTGGTTTAACTAAAGCTAATGTGACTTGAATAAAACCATAAGTTCTGTATGAGCGCTCCCATTGGACTCTCTGAAGCTTTTAGGCTTTGCATCACACAACAAATTCATATCATATAAAAAAAATGTATACACATATGTGCATTTTTCATTTCTTTCAAAGTGCATTTGTCGTCGTTATTTCAAACAGAAACCAAAGAGAAAGTACCTCAAAGCTTTTCATCATTTTATTGGTGAGTTCTCGATAATGACAAACCGTAAATCTAAACTCCTCGCTCTTCTACATTTTAATATTCAATGTACTCTCTTGATTTCAACAACATGTGCGTACATACTTATATATGTACATTTGTACATATTATAAACTGTTTACTTATTGCATATACAAAAGTTGATTATAGCTTAGCACATCCGCCGTTTTACTTGTCGATTATGAAAAATATCGATGGCGGGAAATTATTTGATTTGAATGAAATTAATATGAAATTAATAATGTCAATTGCTTCCACTAATATATGTACATATTTACTTCGACAACAGATGCAATTGTGCATATAAAAATTGGGATTGGAAATAAGGGATTGGATCCCGTTGAAATGCGAAAAATTACAGTCTGGGCAGTCTTTGGGAGGTTTTTTTTTTTCAATTAACAAAACATTGAAAAATTCATTTCTTGGCTTTATTAAGTACATATAATTTTATTACAATAAAAATACAAAATGGCGTCAGAAAAACAAATGAAGCACACACACTTTATTACCATCCGTGGACAGTAGAGTAATTTTATAGTAACAGCTGCTAGAGCTAATAAAAAAAATTTATTATTTACATGAGTTTTTATAAAACGACTCGAACTCGTTGCTTCATTACTTAGCAGTTTTACGTTATTTTGTTATTTATAAACACCAAATAACGAACCGCCGGGGTGTACAAAAAACAATTAATTATGCAATAATTATTTGAAGTAAATAAGCGTGAACAGAGTGAAAAATCTGAAGTAAAAAAGTTTCAAAATATAAGTACTAAAAAAAGTGTACTAAAAATTGTAAAATGTTTTAAAGGTCAGCTGCCATATCTCCACTAGTAAACAAACGATCAACACAGTATTTATTAGCAAATTTCTGCTAAAGTTAAAATCTTATGCAAGTTGGATTCAAGATAATTATTGTTTTTATTCACTACTAAGTGGTTGGTGAATCGAAAGCAGCTAATACTCGTAGACTCCTTCAATTCGCCATGCATTGGCGAGTAGCAAATAAACGAGGCAAATGTCATAAATAATCATACATTGGCAGCACTGGAAAAGAGCTACCAGAACATTTGCTTGGAAGCACTGAATAAGTATTAATAATAGACCTTTTTTTTCGCCAAGACTTAGCAAGTGGTATCACAATGGGTCTACAGCAGGCGTGGGTGTGTCAAACGACAACCACTATACCTACCTACCTATCTACCCAGCAAGTGGCGAATAGGTGAAGCATATAAACGTATGTCGGCAAGACGGGAAGAAAGCTGCCTTAAATTACAGGTGCTGATAAGGCAGTACGGCCTAATGAGTGTAGTGCCATACTCGCTAGTGGCGAATCTTACTCGATAACTTTCTTGTTGTTTTCGCATGCAAGTTTTTCGTCAAGTTAATCGAGCATAGGATAGCGGGCGGGAAAATAGCGAACAGAAGAGGCCTAATGAAACTTGCCTAATATCAGAAAAGAGAGTTGGCAGCATTGAATACAGTGGGTTATACTAGTTTTATGAGGCCTAACCATACTTGCTGAGGCGCATTTTGCGCAATCATTTTGTTGTTGTTTTCATATGCAAATTTTTCGTCAAGTGAGCAGAACCCATATATAGAGAGCAGAGAAGTCTCGAATCGAAGACGACTAATATTAACTAAGTCTTATGCAGCATGTACTAAAAGTTCGCTGCTAAAAATTAAAAAAAAAATTTACTAACCAGGTTATACTAAAATTATTTCTATTACAAATTTTTGTACTAAAAGTTTTTGCGTATATTGTGTACTAAAATTGTTGTACTAAAAAGTTGTACCACAATTATGTTTGTGAAATATTTTGTACTAAAATCTATTGTTCTAAAACTATTTTTGTGAAAAAATGTGCTCTAAAATTGTAATAAAATAATTTTTGTGAAAAATTTTGCACTAAAATTTTTGTACTAATATGTGTACTAAAATTATTTTTGTGAGAAATTGTGTACTAAAATTGTTGTGTAAAAACGTGGACTAAAACTATTTTTGTGAAAAATTATGTACTAAAATTATTGTCTAAAAACTTGTACTAAAATTTGTTTTTTTGAAAAAATGGTGCAGTAAAAATGTTATACTAAAAAATGTATGCTAAAATTATTTGTATGAAAAATTTTGTTTTAAAATGATTAACAAAATTATGAAAAACCACATGACAGAAAATTTTGTGTTTAATACCGACTCGAACTGAAATTTATTAAAATGGAAGATAATAATAATAAAAAAAAATATCTAGGTGCAATTACTCTAGTGAAAATGGAATACAGAAAATTTTGCCAAAACGAACCTACAAAATTGCTTTTTAAAAGATCAATTCTCGTTACTTTTTGTGATAAACATTTTGTAAAGTACTTTTTTGAAACTCTTAAAATAAATTGAAACGCGCACGGCAACCTGTAGAATTGTGCCAATTTAGCTCAAGGATTATTAAAATCGCGACTAAAAATTTGAAGTTTCCATTTTGGATATTTAAGGGATAATACTTAAAATGCTTTATGTTATCTGATAAACAAAAGAAAGAAATAAGAAAAACTCTTTTTTATTTTTAATGATCTGGAAAAATCGTTCTATAGAGTACCCCGCAAACTAATATGGCACGCTCTTAGAGCACAGAAAGTACCTGAATACTAAGTCAAAGCAATACCGGACATCTATGACAATGTAACCTCAAAAGTTAGAGCAACAGCTGGCGAAAGCGATGAGTTTGCTGTAAAAGAGGGTATACACCAAGGTTCCACATTGATTGATTTTAACCGCTAGCATTCAACGTGACGCCCGGTGGACCATACCGTACGCAGCAGAAGTGTGGAAGTGAGCGAGGATGAAAATAATATACCAGCCATACTCATCGATGCCTTTTTATTCGACATTAAATGAACTAGAAGATGTTTAATGTGCTTAGCTCTAAAGCTCGTGGCATAAGGAATTTGCTGATTATCACCAGATGCGTTACTGCAAAGCAAAACCGTCATTCGATCTTTGGCTGCTTTAAAACCACCAGCTGATTTTGCAGATTTTACTATGTACGTTCTTTTAGGCATTTTCTTCCAGAACAATCCCGTTTCCGATCGGTATTTAAATATTTGATCGGAAGTATAACCGCCCTGTTCAATTATTTTTCCTAATTTATCCGGAAAACTTTTTGCAGCATTTTCGTCTGCTAATGCTACTTCTCCTTTTGATTTTACATTGTGAAATGCGTGTCGTTTTAGAAAACCTATAAGCCATCCCTCACTTGAATTAAATACCAGTTTCTTCGTTGCCTGAAGACTTGTTGATCCTTCAAATTTCTGAAGTTGGTTGTAGATTTTAAGTGCTTTAGGTTTTTTTTGGCAAATTTTCCATCCAAAGCACCCTGTGTTTTTCCGATTTCTCAAAGATAGGTTGTCGACTATAAGAAGATGATTTAGAACTAAGTTCCGATCCACAAATTATTGATTGTCGAATGGAATTCTCATTTTTTCTAATTGTTCTTATAGTCGCTTCGCTTGAACCAAAAGCTTTGCCAACAGATGTGGGACCTTCGCCTTCCTTCAGACAGCATCAGGCTTCAGTAATGGCATCTGTGGCTTCCCAACAGTTGTAGCTACAAGACGCGCATACGCTAAACGGCGACCGCAGCGCTGCGGCGGCGTAATTTAAGGGTAGATTCACACTATGGTGCCGATCACGGTTCTTCCGGCCTAAAAACGGTACTTACTTTAAAAACACCTTCCATCGGGCCAGACAGTCAATAAAAATTTTTATTTATTCGTTTTGAAGCGTTTGAGAGATGCTGTACGTCGCAAACGGCCGGAAATGTGGGCAAACAATTCTTGGATTTTGCTTGATGATAACGCGCCGTCGCAGCGAGCCCATATTGTGCTGGATTATTTAACCAAACACCAAGTAAATACCATCGTGCAAGCACTGTACTCTCCTGATATGGCCCCGCGCTCCTTCTTTTTGTTTTCCAAGTTGAAGTTCGTGGAAGGAGATTTCAGTCGATAAAGGAGATCAAAGAGAATGCGACGAAGGAGCTGCAGGCCTACCAGAGGT